>CM054129.1:14054857-14654857 GCA_028751855.1 Ambrosia trifida
TGTGTCTTTTTTTCAGTATTGTGTTATATTTTTCGGCATTGTGTTATATTTTGTGGCTCATTGTGTCATATTTCATGATTTATTGTGTTTTTTGTATCATTCTCACCCTTCTCATTTTTGTTACACTGTGTAGAATAACCTGACCCTAAGTTTACTTATTAACTTTTTTTTTTTTTTCAAATACCGATGGGTAGGACTGCAAACGAACTGAACTTTCATCAAACAGTTCATGAACCGTTTGGCGGGAAGTTCGTTTGTGTTCATTTGTTTAAGAAATGAACGAACACGAACAAAATATTTTGATCATTTAGTTAAACGAACGAACGTGAACGTTCGTGAACGTTCAGTAATGTGTTCGTATATGTTCGTTTGTTTGCGTTTGTTTATGTTCGTTTATGTTCATTTGTGTACGATAGTTTATGAGGTTTTTAGTTTTTATAATACGTCTTGATATTCTTTTTGTTTTATTTATCTTACCCAAATAAATAAATAAACAATTATATGAGGTAAATATATGTATGTGAATTCGATTTTATTAGAAAGTTAATATACGTTCGTTTGTGATAGAATTCAGTTGGACCCTTAACCCAATTGCAGCCCATACCCGGTCAAAGTCAACAGTCAATAGTCAACAGACAAAATTCTAGGAGCAATTATCTCTATTATGCTTATTAATATTTCTTGTTCTAGTTTTGAGAATTGTCCAAGTTTATGTTTATCTAAATCATGTTCTAAACCTTTGTTTATGGAGATTAACCCATCTCGAATCGGGTCTTTATCTTGTAGTCTTTAGTTTTCAATAATCCAGTTATCTTATTTGATTTCTGGGTTCTATCATTTGGTTCCATTGCCGGGAAATCGACATGGTTCAGATCTGGGAAAATTCAGATTCTGTGGTTGTTCAGTTAGCAGCAATTGCTGCTAAACTTGACACCATAGTGTCACAATTGAGGGGCGATGTTGCAAAACTCAAGACTATGATGTGTGGAAATCCAACCAATAACCAAGCATCACCACCCGTAGCAACACCTATGCCTTTCTTTGAACCAGTAGCATCACCACCCGCACCAACACCTACGCTGTTCCTTGAACCGGTTGCATCTTTACCAACTCCACCACCCCCACCATTGAAACTACCAGGACCGCCACCAAAGCAACCATCTTCTACCATCGGGACTACCGACTCCGCCATCACTGCCTCTAATACAACGATCTTCCATCATCCGTTTCTGCCGTTGGTTTATTATGGGTACGACACAAGAAACACAGTGTTTGATGATGATGTTTATGGGCTACAAGTTAGAGAAGAAGAAATGATTCCAAAGCTAGAAGAAGAAATAAAGCAAGAAGAAACAAATCATTTTAACCATCAACACAATGGACAAAACAAGAGATCCAATGTTCATGACGATGAGGGTTCAGTTGTTGAGGTTAATGATTATGTATTGGAGTGGTCTAAAAATAAGACGTGGATGTATCAATATGAGGATGAATCAAAAGAGCACCACATAGAGATGTTTCATAGAATCATCTGGGCCGCAACAACCGTTACTCTTTGTGCATCAATGGACGTTTTGAAGTTGTTCAAACATGATATGTATTCGGCTTGGGATACGACACAATTGAGATCATTCATGTTCATATGCAAGTGGCACCCATCGTTGGGCTTCGCTAAAACTATCCCAAATGCCACTAATCGAATCGAATGGTGTCCGCCATGGGTTTTTGTTACAGGTCAGCCTACAATTGAATGGCTTATTGCTTGGTGCGCCAATTCCCTTCTTTCCGACTTGAGGACAAGTCATTTGTCCGGGTGGGATGTATTGATAGAATTCAGTTGGACCCTTAACCCAATTGCAGCCCATACCAGTCAAACGTTCAGTCAAAGTCAAAACCCAGTCAAGGTCAACAGGCTAAAGTTTAGGAGAAATTATTTCTATTATGCTTATTAATATTTCTTGTTCTAGTTTTGAGAATTGTATATGTTTTATGTTATCATAATAAGGTTCTAATCCTTGTAATTGGAGACCTCCCATTCTCGAATTTGGGCACTATCCTGTATTTGATTTTCATATTTTAATCTATCAATTTTCTGGTTTCATCAGTTTGTGTTTGTTTCTGTTCATGAACATTTTTTTTGTTCATTAAATGTCCATTTGTGTTCGCGTGCATTCGTGAACAAAATTAACAAACGAACACGAACATGATTGTTTTATTAACAAACGAACATGAACAAAAAATCTCGTTTGGTAAGTGTTCACGAACTGTTCGTGAACACATATTTTTCTGAACAAACAAACACGAACAAGCCCTTGTTCATGTTCGTTCGATTCGTTTGCAGCCCTAACAATGGGTGTTCTAAGACAGTGAACATGTAACATAATTGACAATTATACATGTTACTTTTCAAAGTTCAAAGTTAGACATCAAACATGTTATGGTATGTTTGTAAAAGCACAAGAAATATAAAAGTTGATGGTAGATTGGGCTCTTAACGAGTCGAATTGAGTTAGAACAAGCTCGGGATCGGCTTTAATTTGAAACCGAACTGAAATCAATGCTTGAGCTCGGCTTGATTTAACCGAGATGAATTCGCTTGGTTGTTTAAAAGAACAAATTACTACATAGCTTTCAAATTCATTAGGACTTGAGATTTGGTGGCCTATCCAAAATATCATTTGCTTAGTTTTCATTTTTTTTTCTTTTTGCTTAGTTTACCATAAAGTACCCCAAAACAATGTAATTAGTGGCAACTGTAACATCACACAAATTTTCTTTATATATATATATATATATATATATATATATATATATATAGGGGAATTCTAAATAGAAAACCACCTTGAGTTTAGGAAACCATGCAAACCCTCACTTGTGGCCATTCCTTCATCCACGTCAACCTTTTAGGATTTATGTTTAAGGGTAAGATAGTCATTTGCTACAAATACATTCTGCACATTCATAACATTCTTTATCTTTAACTCTTACACCTTTTTGTACAATGATGTAGACATCCAAGCTTTCCTCTCTCATCCTTCTATCCTGGTTTTTCTCCCCTCCAAAGCATATATACTAGTTTATCATCTTGTGTTCTTTACATTCCCTCCTTCATTTTTTTATTCACTTTTTGTTCTCTCATTGAATGTAATCTCAAGTGGTCTAAAAACACTTATACGACACACAGATGGATTCTCCCAGTCGGCGAGAGACTGGTGTAACACATGGTCAGGATGTTTTTAACGATTTTATGCCTTCTCCCATCACTGTCGTTCCCCACAATCTGGAACCATATCCATTAGACGTGATTTCACCTAACGATTATGCAACTGCTCCAGGGAACGAAAGTGGAGAGAACGTCGGTGGTGGCTTCACTCGTCTTCTATCAGAAGGTCAGAGATGTTTATAGAAGCATTTATGTTTTTGCATCACTTTATCTTCATCAGAAGTAGATTTTGTTTTTTTTAAGATTAGTAGTTTTTTTTTGCCCTTAAACCAATATACACCATAGTAGTAGATCTGAGTCATATGTTGACGTTAAACATTCAAAGATGTGTATTATGTTTTTTTTTCTATGTGGGTGTTTTTTGTATATACATCATAACACTAATAAGAAGGATTGTTTTTAGATTATATCGCCATATTTTTTGTGAGGCTATAGGGTGGTCATTTTTATATGTGATTTGTTATAAACGTGTTTTTGCATTGAATTTTTGTAGCTAACAATCACATGGATATATGTAGCCTGGTGTTTAACTTATTTTTTCATAAACATATGTTTACCTTATTTTTTCATTATGCTTTATTTTTAAAACAATGAGTTTTTGATATGTATTCTGTTATGTGTTTTGAATTTTGTAATTTTTTTTAACATATGTTTTTAACGCTATGATTGTTTATCTTGTATTTTCTAAAAAACAAAGAGTTTAATTTTTCTGTTTTTCATGAGAAACATATGTTTTTTTTAAAATTTCGTGAGAGGAAACTACCTGTATAGGGTGTGTAGTTTGTTAAGCTTTTGTATTTTGAAACAGATTTTTTGGTGTATGTGTCATGAGAAACATATTTCTTAACTTTTCTTTTTATACCATTGAGAGTTTTTTATATGTAAGTTGTTAAGTGTTTGAATTTGTAACATATATTTTTTTTACTCTATGATTTGTTAATCTGGTATATGTTTTTTTTGGCTTTTTTTTAGGGGCTCCTAACAATGAACACTGTTTTGTTTTCCACACCCCTAACGGTACTCAGTTCTGGGTACCTAATGTTAGTGCTGAGCTAAAACCAGTCGTCGGCAGCGTGTTCCATAGTTGGGGGGATGTTATATTTATGTACAAGAGATATGCTGAGAATTCTGGTTTCTCGTGTCGTAAGGGTCAAACGAAGTCTAAGAAGGGCGCGGCTGTATACAAATACTTGAGGTGCAACAAGGCATCAAAACCTCAACAGAATATGAAGTTTGACACACTGAGCGAGTCCTCAATGAATTTAAGGCAAACTTCTTTTTCAGTAACCGATTGCAAAGCTAATTTATTGGTTAAAGTAAGTGGCGAGATGTCAACATTTCAAGTTGTAAAGTTTGTGGAGGAGCACAACCATGTACTTGTAGAGCCGTTCAACCGTGACCTAACTAAAATAGCAAGAAAGTTGCCTTTTTCTTCGCAGCAGTTCATACATAGTATGAGCTTGAACAAAATCGGCCGCATTGTTGCTCACCGTTGTTTAGTTTCCATGAAGGGAGGCCATCACAATGTAAATGGTACCCCAACAGATTTCAAGAACTTTGCTCAATCGATTAGGCTTTTTATCGGGGACAGAGATTCCCAACTTGTTGTTGATCGACTACGTGATCGTAAAGAAGGGTTACCAAACTTTTACTACGACTTTGTTTGTGCGGGGGGGAAGTTGAAATCCCTTTTCTGGGCTGACGAAATATCAAAGTTGAATTACGAAGTATTTGGGGAAGTTTTAGCCTTTGACGCAACTTACCACACCAACAAGTATTTTTTGCTAGAATTTTTTAAATAAGATGGCTAATAATTTTTCTGAAATTAACTTTCTTTATTATGTTTTTTCCATCAGATACAACATGATTTTTGTTCCGTTTACTGGAGTTGATCACCATAAGCAGTGCGTGACATTTGGAGCAGGTTTGATAGATAGTGAAACGGTGGAGTCATATAGTTGGTTGCTTGGATCATTTCTGAAAGCTCATGGTAAGCAACCAAAGCTAGTTTTAACCGACCAGGACCCCGCCATGATACAAGCTATCTCAATTGTTTTAAATGAGTGTCGACATCGGCTATGTATGTGGCATATCATGAAGAAGATCCCATTGAAGGTATTTTCCCCCAAGTGTTTTTTTAAACAGATGTTTTTATGTTAAACATATCAGATGTGTTATAATGCGTCACACACAAAACAGGGTTTTACAAATGTTTTTTTGTGGTGCAAAACGTTAAAACATATGTTTTTCACAAAAATACCACAAAGTTCAAAAAATGCACAGCTTTTTTATGTGTTAAAAATTACAAAAATGAATGTTTTTTCTGTTGTTACATTTTACAAAGTAACTCGTATTGCTTTTTCAAATGTTTTTCTCTGGTGCAATTGGTTATAGTTAAAATCCTGCACATTTCTTTTGAGGTGTTAAACACACATGTATGAATTACCCATTTTATGCATTATAGTTTTTTTTTCAATGTTTTTTTTCTGGTGCACAATGGTTATAACAGATTTTTTTCTGGTGCACATTTTTATGAGTAAAAAATTAATCACCACTCCTCATAGATTGCAGGTGATGTGTTACGAAATTCAGAGTTTAGAGCGTTACTTCATCGTCTTGTGTGGAATGTGTATATCAAGCCAAGTACTTTCGAAGCCCGTTGGCATGCATTGCTCGAACAGTTCGCCTTACAAAACCATGAATGGCTGAATGACATGTACAACATCCGCGAGCAATGGGTTCCGGCTTTTTTTCGGGACATCCCATTTAGCTGCCTTATGAAGACCACGTCCCGTTGTGAAAGTTCAAACTCTGCTTTTAAAGTCAATTCATCCAATGCGAACACGCTTGTCCAGTTCATGCTTTGTTTTGAAACTACAATCGATAATCAGCGATACAGGCAACGAACAGCCGAGTACAAAACTTCATCAGCCACATACAAAAATTGGTCAGATCTTGCAATTGAGAAAGATGCTTTTGAGACTTACACACATACCATCTATGAAGAAGTGAAAAAAGAGATTATCAAGGGGAAGCTGTCGTGTTACATATCAAACACGGTTTAGGAGGCTGGAGTTGTTGTGTATGATGTATGTCACCTGGACAAAATGAACAATCAGGCCCATGTGTTTACGGTAAATCATTTGTTTTTTTAGCTTTTTCAAAGTTATCTTTTTGTAGTTTTGAATTCATTTGTTTTTTGTGTGATATTATCCTGGATATGTCTAAATTGTTTTTTTTTTGTTTTTTGTAGGTAAAATTGTATCCTGATGGCCATAACGTGTCATGTTCCTGCAACAATTTCACGCGTATTGGTTATCTCTGCAGGCACATTTTTTGTGTTTACAGGGTGAAGCGGGTTGAAAAGATCCCCCCTCAATATGTTTGTGACCGTTGGAAGCGAGATGTGCTCCCCAAGCGCATTTTTGCTATTGAAAACCGTTATGGGGTCGACAACAGCCCGCTCACTCTTATGAGGAATGAGATCACTGAAACTATGTTAGCGTGTGTTGATGTGTTACGGTCTGATCCTGATGCACTTTCTGAACTTGCTGAGCAAATCCGCGATATAAAGTGTAAAATTCTGAACAAAGATGTTGGTATTCAGGATGCGCCTGTTCAAGATGTTGTGGAGGAACTTGTTGGCCAAACATTGGATGTTGAAATCACTTGCAACAACCCTGGTGGTATAAGGAACAAGGGATCTGGGAAGCGTCGTCGGTTGGCTGGTGCATCTAAAAATGCTGCTCAGGACGCCCCAAAGGCACCAAGACTTTGTCGCACTTGTTATGAGTATGTCACAGGTCACGACTCCAGGAACTGTCCTTTGAAGCACAAAGATGATGACGTTGGAAATGAAGAAGCTGGCTCCAGCGACACACTAGCGGAGGCTAGTGCTTAAGTGTTGTTCCAATTCCCACCTTTCGAATAAGACGCTTCAATGTTATACTTTTGGTCTCATTCTAGTAATGAGATACATCATATATGGCGCGTATGATGAGCGCCATGAAGCCGCGCCCCTTTTAAAAACATGTTATATGTTACTAACATGTGTCGTACCTGATCCCGTTTTTTAACAGACACGTGTTATATTCATGTAACATTTGTTTTAACATGTTGCCTTTTAATTTTCTAACTAGCTTTTGTATGCATCTTCACTATGTTATCAATGGGAAAATGGACTCTTTTGTTTACTTGGGATTAAAATAGCAAATTTAATTTGTTTAACATATGGATTCTAAATAAACATATGTTTGCACAAAATATTAATTCCCTACCTAACTATGCCAAGTAATGTAACTTTTACTTAAGTTAGAACTTTACTTTCTAGTAAACTTAGTTACACGACATGACTATTTTTTTAGGATGTTACTTTTGTACATAAAAAACAGCATAAGAAACATAAACTTTTTTCTACAGCAGAAAAGAACATATCACAAATCATGTTTCTAATGATACAACATCTATTATTTTTATACGACATGTATTTTCATATTGCCAATAACGTATGTTTTGAAAATATAATTTTTTAGACTATCACAAAGTATGATGTGACAACACATCTCCTTTTGTGTCATACTCATTTCCACACACAGACCTACCCCTTTTTGTAATATATTCATCAAAAAGGTATATGATAGTAGGCCATATGACAGTAATACTAGAGTTTTTTAAGTTGAAAGACCCAAAAAAAACAAAAAAAAAAAAACAAAAACAAATAGCAAACCTTTTTTCAATTATCACACTTATGTTTACCCACCTAACAAAATATAGACCATTAATGCAAACTTGTTACTACTATAAATTGTGGGCTTTTATTGTTGCATGACCACGAACACAAAACTCAATCCCAAAAGAAAAAAAAAGACACAAACATGTCCAAAAGGCCAGGGATAGTGTTGAAGTCACCCAAAACCGAACCGCAAGTCAAAACAGGTTTTGTAACATTTTTTGCCTTTTTTTGGTTACCTGTTTTGCGAGTACGCGATGTAATGAGACACACGCGTCGTGTGTAGCTATTTCTTGATAATTAACACCAAAAAATAACGCGATTTAACGAGACACAAGTCGTAATAAACATATTGTTTTTGTACCAAAAATACATTTGTTCATTCATATTACCTGTTTTGCGAGTACGCGATGTAATGAGACACACGCGTCGTGTGTAGCTATTTCTTGATAATTAACACCAAAAAATAACGCGATTTAACGAGACACAAGTCGTAATAAACATATTGTCTTTGGTTTCTTCTTTTTTTTTTGATGTTTTGGTGTTTGTTATTTTTTATTTAGTTACTTACACCCTTACTTTTTTTAGTGAACATAGTATTATGACATGACTAGACTTCTTTTTGATGACTCTTCCCTCCAAACCAAATAACATCAAAAGGGGTGATATTTAATTATTTTTTAACAGAAATACTAAGCCATGTCTATGGACATCATGTAATTTTAACATATGTTTTTTTCTAGTCTATAACATTTGTTTTGGTTAGTATCAATTTTGTTTTGTACTGTATAAAAGGGTGATGTGACAACACACAATACTCAATGTTTTCAAGTGTATATTATACATAGTACATTCACATTTTTCCAAGTAAAAAAATATGCTTTTTATAAAATCCATTAAAAAAAAGTCAAGTAGCTACTGCCTCATCTTAAGGCTTGGATTTTGGCCTAAACGATTTATTTACATTAGTTTTTTTCGCTTAACCAATGTTTGTGTTTTTTTGTAGTAGGGTCAAAAGGTGTTGTGTCAAAGGATACAAAAACCGAAGGAAGCGTAGGATCATTTTCCTACATCAATGTTGGCAAGAGACTTCGAAAGCTTGTCCCTAAAGTTGAGCACACCCAAAGACACAACCAACGTGAATCGTATCCGAAAGGTGCTTTTAATGCCACTCATAAGGGGCTAAATGACCATTTGCTAAATACTTTAAAAAAGGAACCAAAACTACCTCACATGAAAAATGAGCACAAAGCTACAAGATATCCAAATCGTCTGCCATCGAACAACCCAAATTTACCACAAAAGTCTCACACCTCAGCTATTTGCAAACAAGAACCTAAAATTTTACCAAAAAATGATCCTGCTCCAACACTAACACAATACATACCACCGATTAGCCAAAACGACCCTGATTGTGATGATGGATATGATAGCTTTGAAGAACATTTCAAAGGTGTCGACTGGGATTTGTACGATCCTAGTCCATCTGGTTCGCTGCCATCCGCCAAACCACCAAGTAATGAACAACCCATATCAACCGATGATGGATATGATAGCTTTGACGAACATTTCAAAGGTATCGACTGGGACTCCTATATCCCTTATTACCGGTCTCCTACCCCAAAACCGGCGTATATACCAGGTTATTGTAGCTGCATGACAAACAATCCAAGTTTACACAATGGAGTAGACCTGAAAGAACGTTTCTCCAAGGCAGCTGATGACAGTGTGGAAGACGACATTTAGTACCGACAGTGAATGAATTTAGTTCTACCCCCCTTAGTGCTTTTATGTTTTTTTTGTGTGTCCGTAGGTTTTTATGTTTTTGTGTTATGTGTCGAATTTAGTTTTATGTCTTTTTTGTCGTGTTTTTTTATCCTAGTTGTGCTTTTGTAACACGGGTGGTGGTAGGGGGGTTAGACTTTAATGTTTTTAGTTGTTCTATCTACTATCCTTTTTAATGTGTTTTACAATTTAGGTGTTTTTTTAATTCACTATATTTGTATGTTTTTATTTATTGTTGTTTTTTTAAAATTCGTCTTATGCCATGTTTTGGGCAATATTAAAAACAAAAAAAACGAATATGTGCTTATGAAGATCTTTTTTTGGAGATTACATAGTACAATTAAATGACATTTTACAATTGACACAATGGAGTAGACCTGAAAGACCTGACTTTTTTTTTTTTTTCAGAATTATCCTTTTTTAAAGAATCCCATTTGGTGTGTGTATGTGTGAGTGGGTCATAATTTACAACAACATTTTTGATGAAAACCAAATCCACATGGGACCCCATGTACTTGTTTTTGTCTTTTTTGTAAAAACCATTTTTTAAAAGATCAAAGCATGTACATCAATATCTCTTATGAGATTTGTAGTACATTTATATTTTTATTTGACATGACAATTGCTCTCAAAATGTTAGCTTTTCTAAATCCTCCTTTTTTTATTTTGTACTTTACATCTGTTTTTTTACTATGCTTATTTATTTCTATAACATGAATATTAAATCATAGACAAGTGGCCCCCATGTACCACCGTTTAGTCTTTTTTTTAATAGGTTTTTTTAACATAAACATAGGTACACTCATTTTCTTACTACCCTTTTTTCTTTTATATTTTTTTTACAATTATCGAAATGCTTATTTTCATGTCACTTATAATAGATTCACACGCTTCTTCACTCATCAAATAACAAAACATGAATTCTAATCCCAGCACCCCTCCTTGGGAGGTTTTTGAGCTCCACCGTCTAATTCCAATTGTCCCAGAACCACCTCAAATTGAACCGGCTATGCCAGTTGCACCTGATCCACTACCACCCGTTGAACAACTTATACACCCCCCTGAACCGGTTATACCCCTTTTTGCACCTGAACCTGTCCCACACGCAATTGGAAGTATTATGCCCCTGAACAATGTCGGTTATCCTGAAGTCCTAATCGACCCTGAACCCTTGCCCCTAGACACAGACGCACATCCCTTACACCAAGTGGATGTTGGTTATGTAAGTGACGAAGATTTTGATTGGAATGCGGCATTTGATTACGTTTTCCCTGAAGAATATCCGCCACCAGAAGACTACAACATACCGGAGGAGGATTTGCATGATGAAGCTAAAGCCCATTACACACCCGAATGGGCTGCCGGTTACGAATCAGACCCAGGTGCTGAATATGTTGAATATGTTCCAACTTTCAACAACGAACATCTATACAAATCTGATATGACTTCACACGAATATGTTCCAAGTTTCACGGCGGAAGAGTGGGCTTTTTATGCGAAGTATGGTTATAAAATGTCTACTGCCGGTGATGTGAGTTCACACGCCCTTTCAATTACCGAAGAAGAAGCGGCCTTTTATGATAAGTATGGTTATTGGATGCCTACTGGCGGCGTATGAGTTTTTTTAGTGAAATTATGGTTGTTATTAGTTATTTTGTTTTCCCGGTCTGCTTGTTTTCTTTTCTAGTTGCCAGTTACTTTTGTAATGCATGAATGTCTCTTTTTAGATGATTGACTTATTTTTTCAATATCATATTATTATTATTTTTATCTCTTTTACTGTTTTTTGTTTAAAAAAACACACAATTTTCTGATCGTTATAACTCAATGGTTTTTTTAAACAAAACACATGTTTTTGTTCAAATAAAACACATGTGCGTTTATTAATGGGGAGTAAACACCAATTTTTTTAAAAGGTAGACCTTACTTCACTAGTCAAAATAATACTATGATATTACTAGACATCTTTTGACCATTTTTACCACCAAACAAAACAACAAATATTACTGTGTTTCCACCTGGACATAATGTAAAGTTAAATATATTTTTTTCTATTATATAATATGTGTTTTCGTACTATCAAAAAGCATGATGGGACAAAACACACACTAATCAATGTTTGTATTTTACGTTTTTTAGTAGAGGGCAAAAGAAAACATAAGTCTTAACAAAACACATTGGTTTTGTTCAATAGAAAACACTTTTGTTCAAAAGAGTAACACATGTTTTTTTGTTTCTAAAAAACGTTTGTTTTTTGTAGGGTAAACTATTACTTTTATACTATGATATGACTAAACATCTTTTTTTTAGGGTAGAGTTTACTTTTTTAGGGTAGAGTTTCTTTTTTCTTTTTGTACTATAAAAGAGGATGATGGGACAACACGTTTTTAGTAGAGGGCATATCATAGTGCACGCACGTTTTCCAAGTTAAAAAAAATCCTCTCAATAAGACCATCTAGCTACACTAAACTTCTAAGGGTATGTTTTGGCCTAAACAAATAATTTAATTTACTTTTTTTTTGCTAAAAAACAACTGTTTTGTTTTTTTTAGAGGTTTCAAAAGTTGGTTGTGACAAAAGGATCCCCATTTTGTATTTTTGTAACATGCTCTATATACCCATGCTTTTAATCTCTTTTTCTTATCTAAAAGATTAACCATATACCAACCATTTTTGTACTTTATTACATACTTTTTATTGTGTAACTTAATTATGTTGACCAACCCATCTTAATATCACCCAACAATCCCAACCAACACCCCTATCTACCTACCCCCATACCACTCCTTTATATAAACAACATTCATTTACCTTTCATATAACCCATACAATTTCTACCTTACTATACTTTTGAAGGGCACACGTGTCATGGAGATATGTAGATGCAGTAAGCCGGCAGTCGTTCGCACTTCTTGGACTCCTGATAATCCAGGACGACGTTTTTGGTCTTGCCCTGACAGGGTAAACACTAAATTTCGCTAAACAACATCTTAGATATTCTTTTGTTAAAACTGGTCACTATATTGATGACTTATCCTTTTTATATGATTTTTATACAGTATAGTAGCTGCCCATTTATTGATTGGATTGACCATCCAACGTGTGAAAGACACTCGAGAATAATCAAAGGTCTATTGAATGCCAAGAACAATCTTGAAACACAAGTTAAGGCACTTGAAGATGACATTACCAAGAAGAAAGCTACTATACGCTATTTGTCACTTGCCTTATGTCTAAGTATTATGTATTGTGTCTTATTCGCCTGATGTAGGGCATCGCTATGTTCTAGGATTATATTTGATGTGTTTTGTGCGTCTTGAAAATTTGGGAATAATTAGGTAATCTATTTTTATAGTGACCTGTTTTGTTTCTCGTTTTAATGCGGGCACATTTAGCTCTTGTTTTCCCATAATCCTTATTATCTATGTAAGAGTGTTTTTTTTTTGGTTTTGCTGGTTTATTGTATTTTTAATTTTTTTCCAACCAAGTACATTTTTTTTACATAGGTTTCAGTACCTGAGCATCTGACCATTTTTGTTAACATATGGTTTAAAAAACAGTGATTTTATTGTGTTTGTATTTTTACAAACCACTTTATTTTATGCACGTGGACCCCACAATAAAATAAACATATGTTTTCCTATATACTAGATTTTGTTTTTCGAGGACTCATTTCGTTTATCAAGGAATTTTGCGTTTTTTTTCAAGGAGTAATAACAAATGTTTTTAGAGGTTATTTTTTGTGAAATCAAAATAGCTACATTTAATGAAATCAAAATAGCTAAGTATGACATCAATTACTAGGCCATCAATTACTACTTTCATAAAAGCTAAATATAATTAGATCAACCAGAAAATGCTTAAAAGAAAACACTGCCTACTTCAAAACAACAAAACATAAAAAGTTTTTATCACACCCTTCAAAACAACAAAAACATAAAAATAAACATAATCCAGCATCATACAAACTAGTGAATCCCACATGCCTTCTTCACATCGTCTTTCATCATGTTCGCTTCAGACAACAGCAGATGTGCGAGAATTTTTTTCCTCAATGCGGCCAGCTGGTTTTTTTTCATCTGCCCTTTGGTTGTAAATCCACAATTGAACGGTCTATCGGAACCCATATACATTTCCATGTGCCTCATTAGAAAGACGCCACAGTCCGTGCCGTTTGCGGATGTTGCCCACCTTGTTTTAACCATGTTAACCGTGGCACTTCTCATCCTCTCCGCTACCGGGTGGCCCTTCGAATCGAGGTAATCAACAAATATATCCTTCTACAAAAAATACCAAAAATATTTACATAAGTAGTAAAAACATTTTTTTGAACTTTACGTTTGTTAAAAAGTCTTGAATAATATAGTGCGATACTAACCACTTTGTACGCTGTATGTTTCAGGAAGTAGTTTGCATTGTCCTTTAGGCGGGTGATTTTTTGGGCACTTGCCCGGTTGTCGATTACGTTGATTTCCAAATTCACTAGATCACACACGATTAAGTAATAATGTGCGCATTCTAGAATTGGAAAAAATATTAAATCAAACCCCCTCAGGTCAACAACTGATGGATCCCGGTAAACCGCCCCAAAGATTTTTTTTCCCAAACGCTGCCAACCGACTTGCAGCATCCGATTTCTTATCCTTGAGCATCCACTCCACCTTCAACATTAAACGAAAATGTAAAAAACAACAAAACAGACACGACCGGAGGTAAATATTTTACGCTGAATTGGATTTGAATACTTACAATTACATGTGTGCCACAAAACAAACGGCGTGGCGCATTACATGCGTATTCTTTTTCTCTGTGGTTTAAGACGTCCACCCAAGCATCAATCACAAAGTTGCAAACCTGTTCCGCGACGTCCATTGATTTCAACAATTGCTTTATCACCATTTGATTTTTTCCCTTAAACACAAAATCCCTATATAACCAAAAGACGGAATGGATGAGAACTTTATTGTTCGGTATTTCTCGCTTCTAGTCATATAAGAGTAAAAAATTCAGGCATACTTACTCACTGTAGTAGAATTTATCCCCAAAATCTGCAGCCGTTGCTTCCCCCTTGGATATCCTGCATTTAGATATTTTAAACATTTAGTATTTTTGATGATCATAGCTTCATGTTTTTTATCAAATACCATAAAAAATGCATACATGTCCTTTCTATGGTATCCAGCATATTTTTCGAATATGAACCCCCATACACTAGATTCGTCACTGGTAATTGGCTCGTCCAAATCCACCGCCGTACTTTTCGGGTACTCTTCTTTTGGACTCTCAGCATCTACACCACAATCGGGTACTCTTCTTTTGGACTCCATTTCTTTGATTGCTGGCAAGTCTTTAACGTTGATTTCATTGCTAGCACCTAAAGTGGACAATAGAATTTGACAAAACATGAACATATATAAACTTTTGTTATATAAAAATTTACACATTGTATTACTCTTTATTTTTTGACCAAAAACAAACATTTGTTTTTTTTTTAACAAACGTATATAAACATTTGTTATATAGTTTCCCTAGAAGTTTTTTTGTTCTACAAACATATATAAATATTTCTTTTTCACTAACCTATCTGAACAATGCTGTCAGTCGAAGCCTTTATTTCTGAAACAAGAGCATGTTCTTCCTGGACACCTGTTTTATTTTTGACCATAAAAAAACAGAATGTTTAAAAGTGTGAACATATTGTAATTTGTCAATAAAAACAAATTCACTCACTTTTCAACAACATGTAATCAAAGGCTTTTAGCAAGCCTGATTCCCTTTTAGGTTCGTTCACCTTTCCAGGACCTACAAAATTAGACATTGTATTAGCCCTACTTGGTAACAAATAGCAAACATCTGTTTTTTTTTTTTAAACGGGTTTCCATCATTTTTTTTGCTTACCCTGTTGATCTTTTGGTCGTACGTCTTCAACATTCTTCTGCTTTCCCGATCCTTTTGATCCCTTTTCGCAAACTATGACAAAGGTGGTTTCCAAAAAAATAAAAAGGGGCATTAATTGTCGATATCGCTCAGACCATTTTTTTTCTACTATATGAAATATGTAATTCAGCACAAAATAAACAGATCACATACCTTTCGCAACAGTGCTCTTAGGTGTCGATATCCCACCAGACTGAATGTTAACTTCAGCATTTTTGCTATTACCTGTAAAAAATAGACATAATACCAATCTTAACATTCCAAAAACCAAATAAAACCTGTTTTATTTTCACATAAAAAACCGCAATTTTTCAAGCTTTACCATGTTGGTTGTTTTTGGAAACATGCTCCAGATGCATAGCTTTCGCGTTGTAAACAGTCCCTGTTTCTTCCATCGTATACGTTTCTGTTTCAGTTTTTCATACATTAGCCAACTGTAAAACATAAGTTTTGCATTATTGTATATATGCACACTAGTTTATATGCATACCTTTACAGTTCAATTGCCGCTCAGTAATTTTCTTGAATGCAACACATTCTTCTTCAGTATCATCATCGTCTGTTCAAAAAACATATATTCATGGATTTCAATTACCACCATAACATATGATGATTTTTTCATTTGGGACAAGAGATGTACCACTGTCGTCATAGTCAACAAGTACCACATCACCACCGTTCAACATGTCTCCCGCATTCTCTATTTCTTTCACCACTAGAGAAACAAATTCGAATGACAAAAAAGATTAGATAGACACCAAGTTACATACAAGAAACAAAAACACACATAAGACACTAAAAACATACTTTTATTAAAAAAAACATATGGTTAGAAAGTTACCTGATCGTTTCAGATCCGTATCAGCCGCACCAGTGACCTTCTCTCCAACAACGCCTACTAGCTGCTCATCCCCGTCGTCCCCTATTTCTTTACCCACTAGAAAACAATTTATTATAAAAGAGATTAAATAGATAAAAAATTTGTACATAAGAAAAAACAGTCCAAAAAAGGACCTTCTTTTTATGTTTTTATAAGTTTTTTGCAATGGTTTTTACCTTTTTCCTGTTTTTCATCATCTGTATCTGTCAATTCTTCTCGATGCCATCGACAATTCTCCAAACCACCTATAAAAAGCATATATAAGACATTAAAGAGAATTACATTAATTATAAAATATTAATATGGCGATAGTTTACCTGTTTGTTCAATATCCATATGTTGCGTCTTAGCTGGATCAGCAGACTTTTCTTCGACATAATTATTACTATTAATATTATCAACAACTTCCTTTATCCCACGGAAAAAAGACCGCCCCAACGCCTGTGTCTTTTTCTGCCATTTCCTTTGTCGCTGAAAAAGCGAATCATACTTGCTTATTATTCCAACCATCTCATCATCATCCGCAACTTCATTGTAGATCTCGCTTATCCTAACTTCAACCTTCTTCCTCGTTCTACACATCAAATCAAGCAGTCGCTGAATCTCCGCCTTCTTTTCCTGAAACAACAAGTTAGTCATTAGGCGGGCCCACTCTTCGACATCACATTTATGTGTTATAACTAAATGTAATGACTGCTTAGTATTTTTTTTAGTTGCTTACACCCTGTTTGGTTCGATTCATACAGTCATCAGCACTCATAATAAAAGTCTCTCGTGGAACTGTGAGTCCTTTGTATTTTCCCAGGCCAAAACCACCATGCTCTATCTCCATTTTTTGACGTGTCTTCAGCTTCTCCATGGTCCAGAACGACATAGCATCAATTGTTTCGTCCAGCTTTATCCCACTGCATTCGATGCTATCCACGTAAAGAAGCTGCATTTTTTTTTGGAATTTTTTATCAGATTTCTGCCTAAGGAAGTTTCGTTCATATATTGATTTTTAAGTAAATAAAATAACCAAATATATATTATACCGTTAGTATGGTAAGTGGGCCTGCAAACTGGTATTTTGGATCTGACCTTCGCCACTTCCTCTTACAATTCTTTAACGACTCCATAATGTAGCCGCACCAATCTATGTTCTCAAATTTGGTCTCCCTATCTATTTTTTTTATGACGTTCTCCCGACACCGACCCTGATGATAACATTCAATCATCACAGTAACAAAAAGCATTATAAAGTCTAGGCGAAAAAAAAACGTGTCCTCGTCTTCTGCATTATCGATTTGTTCAACAATTTTGGCGGTTGGTATTAATTGATCATGATACCTACTCTTCCATTGCTTCACCCTATTATCAATCGGGTCGCAATCAGCTTTGGTATGCAGCTCGATACCTTGGCAGGGAATCCCCAACAAGCGGTGAATGCTTTCTTTATCTACCCTTATGTTAGCATTAGCCACCTTGATTTCCATGCTTGCTGGATCAAAATTATCCACAACAAAATGGGCAATTTTTCCAGGAATACCATCCATATTAAAATTCAACAGCCTACCAAAACCCATCTTTTCGACTGCAGCCCTTTGGTTTTCCTTTAACAGTTGAATTCCCTTAAATAGCTGCAAAGGAGATGAACGTGTAGACATTGACAACCACTCGGTTTTACCCCTCTTCACTTGTTTTTTATTATTGGGCTCGACATCACCTTTTACCATCTTCTTCCGCCTCTTACGTCCTTTTGGGACCATCTCCTCACTACTCCCCTCGGATGAATTTCCCAAATCTATATTTTCATAAAACACAAAAACATATTAGTACTAATCAATAACAAAGAACAGATGTACTTATTTTACATAGTATACCTAACGCTCTTTTTGCTTTTCCATGAATTTCATTATCGTAATCGCTTAACGAAGTATCTTCTTCAGAATCATTATGCTCGAAGTTATGTTTTACCAACCATAACCGCGGGCTTCTCCTTAAGTCAAATTCTGAAATACACTTAGTTTAGGAAATAAATAACAAAAAACAAAAAAACAACAAATCGGTTTATTCAAAACAGTTACATCTTTTGTTCAAAAACAACTTTACCGGTTTTACCTTCAAAATCATCTTGCTTCGACCGTTTTTCCCCCCCAACTATTGGTGTCCCCTTCATATTATCTCTACACAAACAACGCACATATTTTGGTTATAGTATACATTTTAAACCACAAACTGCAACTATTCAAAAATCACATACATTAACTTCAATAACAATAAAAAATAGCCATACTCGAACTGATCATGAATTAAAATTTGATTACCCATTTCCATAGCCATATTCTAACTGATCATGGATTGGATGACACGGACACTACGCTTTACCCTACCCTTTCCAATGTTTGCTTTATCCTTTTTACATATTAAGTTGACCTCTTTTATGGATTAGAATGCTAGTCAAATGGCGATCCAGCTACATCCAATACACCACCCCCCACCCCCTGTTTCAAAAAGGAAACAAATGTTTTTCCCAAAACATTTTCAAAACACCCAACTAATTTTTTTTGAAATAACTGAAAACTTGTATTCCAACAAAAGATAAAAAAAACATTTTTAAACCCCACGAAAAATTGTATTCCAAAAAAGTTTGTAAACTTGCTCCCAAAATCTTTTTTTTTTGCTCCCAAAAAAATACCCGAACACAAAAAAAAAAAACAAAAACCCCAAACACATATACACGCCCCCTTGTTTTTTACCACCCAAAAAATGCCCCAAACACCCAAAAAAAACAACCGTTCATGTTGTTTTGGGGTTAAGATCTAGCATTAAATGTAGTCGTACCTTTTTTATGAAGTATCTGAAGAACAAAACCCTCGGCTTTTGAATTTTGTTGACGACAAAATAGTCAAATGTAGTAAGATGTAGGCAGAAATGATCTGAAAAACAAAACCCTGGAGAAAATTAGTTAGGTTGAAGAGCAAAGATTAAAATTCCTTAATTATCACAAATATTCATTGATGTATCATAATATCATATCAACGATTAAAATTCCAATAAATAATTAAAAATTAACCGGTTAATAAACATAAGGAGTTGAACGGAGATGAAACCTTTTGATATGTGAGAGATATGGGAGACGATGAAGAACTTTTTAGGGTGTCACAATCGATGAACAACTTTAAGGAGTTGAACGGCTTTCAAACCCATCTTTTTTGGTTTTTGTGTTAGGTGAGATTTTTGACAAAGAAACCCTTGTTTTTTATGGAGAATGATCCAAGCAACCGTTTGTTTCTTTATGAGATTTTAACATAAAAAAGCAACAAGTTTTTATCTTAAAAAAACAAAGCGTCCCAATCTTTATTTTCAAAGGTGATATGATGGATGCTCTTTTGCTGCACACTGTCAGTTAGAAACACAGAAGAGAGAGGAGTCTTCAAAGAGAAAAGGACCTTATTACCCTTTTGAACATTTAAGTAACAAGGGTACTATTAAAATAAAACCTGAAAAACCACAGCCATAGATCAAAGACAATGGAGGGTCAAGATCAAGGTTTTCAAGGTTTTCTTAACTGGAAGGGGTTTCCAAAATATCCTTCCCCTATATATATATATATATATATATATATAGAACTCCCTCGTTTATTCATCCGATTCATGTTTACAGTATCATTACCATCCATTTTGTTAATTTTTTTGTTTAAATAATGACGTATAATCAATATTAAATTGGATTGTATTAAATTCTGATTTAAAAACGTTAAAAAAAATGTTTGCCTGTGCCAGGATTCGAACCCGAGTCCCTGGCGGGCTAAACCTTAACCACACCACACAAACCACTACACCATTTGGTGTTTTGTGATGTTAATTAAAACCAATTAAACTTAAACCTTTTCAAGGTCCCTTAGTCAAACCTGAAAAGTCAAACGTAGTCTCCTAGTCAAGTCAAGTCAAAGTGTTAGTAAATATGGTCTCCTAGTCAAGTCAAAGTGTTAGTAAATATGGTCTTCTAGTCAAGTCAAAGTTGTTCCTAAATTCTAGCATAGTCAAAGTAGTCCCTAATTACAACTCCAATTTCTACACTATAAATACAATAGCCTATCATTCAACTCTTTATAACATTCAATAAAAAAAACATTATTATCCCATCTCCCACATACTAAAGTTTTCATCCATCATTATCTCCTCTAGCTAGTTCCGAGTTTTCCAAGGACTTATTACTAAGTGTTTGCACGCTCAAGAAAACTCACGAACTCATTAAGCACCTAAGGTGAGTTTTACATAGCCCCTTTTCCATTTCACTATTTTGGGGTGAAACATGTTACAACATTCAATTTACAATTCAATCATAAGTGTCTATGTGTTATTCTATGTTGCATTATGTCTTAAACATTACTATGGTAAGCACAATTATTCTAGCATAATCATTAACTCCGTACAAGCCAACGATACACAATGATAGATCTATTGGACTGACAACCCCACCCGGATACGTTACCTCCTACATAGGTAGCGTGGGTGATTGTTATCGCAACATAAACGAGTGAACCATATGCGTATGGGATGGACCACAATATTCTAGTCACAAGGTTTGATTATGCACACGATTTACCGGGTAGTATTGTTTTCACATATGGACTAGACTTGCCATGACACTCGAATTGTACAAATTTTATTCAACATTCAAACCTATGTAATTCTCACCAACTTTTGTTGACCCAAAATATTTTCAAACTTAACATGTTTCAGGATATAGCTTGCTTGAAGATTAGAGTTAATGCTTGAAGATGTGTATCTAGTATTTTTCATTTTGATGTACAAATTCTTTTAGAACAATTGTATGTAATTTATGTAATCAATTAATGAAATTTATTATTTACCATGAGCTACTGAACAATCGTCAATACGTGACATCCCGATGTTTCCGCCATCGGTTGGGGTGTTACAGCAACACTACCCTAACCAAGGATCTCATCATCTTACACTCTTACACACACTACTCATAACTCTCTCTCTCTCTCTCTCTCTTTATCTCTCGCCTACACACACAAACACAATCAATAGCCCGAGCTACATAGCCGATCTGGCCTACCCGAGCCACTTTGGCCGGTGTAGCCGGTCAGGTACTGGGTAGGTGGTACCCGAGCCCCCCCCCCCCCCCCTGAAGTTACTTTGTTACTATTATAATAGGAAATAACAGGAGGAATTTGGGATTTGTTTTTAACCCTTTGTTCTATCTCCTTCTTAGCATTTTTTTTAATAATATATTATATGTATATAAAATATAAAAAAAATATTAAAATTATAAACAAGTTTACGCAAAGTAGAGTTATGCTCACTTTCTAACCAAGCCAAGTTAGCTCGGCTTCTTTTCAATGCGAGCCATATCTAGCGGGCTATTTCCGAGCCATATTCGAGCGGGCTTTTAAGTCACAAACATTAAATACCACCCCTAGTGTCTAACATGTTACAAATTATTAATTACATATACCAAACACGTTATCTTTCAAAGTAAGGAATCAAACATATTATGTTTGTCAAACTACATGAACTATTTATGTAATTAACTCAAACAAGAACATGAAAACTATTAAAGTAGAGCCAACGCCCTTCATATCCTTTTTATAACAAAATCGTCAATAAGTTTCACACTATTGCCCACAATGAAACTGTCACACTCCAACCCGGACAGGTTGAAATGTCACTATTACAGATATCAAAACCAAACACAATCCATTTAAAAAAGAAAAATAGAATCGAAAAGACAACCAAGAGTCTCAAATCAATCCGAACAAAATCCTAACTATTAATTTATTTAAAACGGCAATAAACGAAAATAAAAGTTTTATTCATTCTTGAACTTCATTTCTCTCTCACTCATCCCTGATTCCCCAGATTACCTGCGAACACATAAGACAAACACAACAAAGAAATACGGCTGAGCCAAAAATTGCCCAGTAACGGAGAAATCAATAGTTCATGAAAAGAATAGACGAAAGGAAATAAATACAAAATCCCAACAACTATATTTTAAACTCAAACCCAAACCCATACCAAAACGAATGTTGAACACAATTTATGAAGTAACCCGACACCATTCGGGACAAGTTCAAACGTGAGAAAGCATATCGAAACAACTAGAAACATATCAGAACATATACGAATATCAAACTGCGTGACTATAGATAACAATAAATTAAGTCACATCAAACGGAAACCACCCATGAGCCAAAACAAACTAACAAACTGGTACACAGATAGCTAGTCTATGCACCTATGAGATGGTGAGTGTGGCGTACACCCATTATTCCAATCTCCACAAAACAAAACAAACTCAAACTCAAAGCTAAAATCGATCTATACGCCTGACGTGCTTGTCGTGGTACACGTAAAATTTCCCAATTACAACTATTGAATAGTGGCAAGAAGGTATCGAACACAGGGAGTTTGTGGAAAATGTGTAGATTCTAGCTTTGTTAATTAACTAAAATTTCACTACTTAACAAAAAGTAAATGATTAAGATTTTTGATTGTTTTAAGTTGAACTAAAATAACGACTAATTATCGATTTAAACTAAAGAGCGTTTCTTCAAATTATGAGATAATGACCATTCAAGGATCCGGTTTCTCAAAACACTTGTGTAAAAGTTCCAACTAGAAAGAGTTACATTGACATAACTCATGTAAAAACAATTGTTGTGATAAAAGGGAACAGAGTACTCAGATTATATTAACGCGAGGTTGTTTCCCGATGACCAATTAATCAATAACCAACCCAAATCCTTCCCGTGATATCTCGGTTGTTAACAACACCAAGAACGTACGCTTGAGACTAGAGATTGGTAAATTAATCAACACGCTACAAACAATTATTCAAACATCATAATAATCAAGCAAGAATACTAAATTATCATTCTAGAAATTCAAGGAAACATACACAAGAGTTTTAGAAAAACCTTTACCAAGAATGATCACCAAAAGTTTTAGCCTAGCATGGTTTGGTGAATCATCAAAACCTTCAAGTAATTGTTCATAGGAATCAAAAACATAAACCAAATGATTAGAATTGTTCTCCAATGATTCCAAGCAGCCAAAATCGCCCAAAACTTGTCTAGAAACGTTCACAAGTGAGAAGATGCCCAAAAGACACCATAAATTCGTCTTTAATAATGGAAGTTACAACTTGGTGCAGGAGCCACCGTACCTTACGGTGGCCACCGTAAGGTACGGTGGGCATAGAAAATGTTACGGTGGCCCAGGACTGTACAACGCTGGAATTTTGTGTCTTTAAACCACCATACCTTACGGTGGCTACCGTAAGGTACGGTGGAGCCCTTTAAAAACTTCAATTTTTCTTTCATGCACTCCACCTCATTCCGGTCCGTTCCAAAGCCCATATTTCTTCGTTTTTAGCTCCTTTTCACACCTGCAACCAAAGTACTCGTAGTCACCCAATTCCAAGCAATATCATGATCAAATGTGGTTAATATAGGCGTTTTAACATTATAAAGGGTTGTTCCTTGAACCACCCGTCACATCCCCACACTTAACTATTGCTTGTCCCAAGCAATACATCAAAATCAATTTCACATAAAAGCGATCATTTTTAAATCAAGCATCAACATGTAATCCTTGTATTAATCCATCCTCAACACCCAAATCAACACACCCCTCACAATATCTCTCCTCTCGGTTCCAAGTAAGCTCTAGCATAAATGAGCTAGACACACAAAAGGCAAACGGGTGGTTGCACAACCATAGGCTTGTACCTAAATCAATCTTCCTCTTATGAATGTTAAACATGAATGCAAATCAAAGGGACTTTTAAGGTTGTAACTTGGATAAGTGCAAAGGTAGGTAATGGAATATGTATGAGTAGCACAAACTTTACCCGGTCTTTTATTACACAATGACACACACACACATGACTAACACACACAAACATACATACAAACACAAACTATAATCAATACCACACATAAACTTCCTTTTTTTCTCATATATATATATATATATATATTCTTTTTCTTCTTTTCTTTTTCGAACCAAACAAACTATATAAACAAACGAAACACACACAACTAAACTTCAAACTTGTAATACTAAAATAACACATTAACACTCTATTTAAACACACAAGACCGGGTCAAGTTGGGTATTAATTTAGGGAACTAGTTTAAGGGTTAACAATTGATAGGCTTTTAGGCACAAAAATGGGCAACTAAATGTCCAAACCCCCGCCCTCTCGCTACCATGCTCATATATGTAATGTATGAGGTCCAACCCCCCAAAACCCACACTCACGCTCAACTAGACGAAGCTACCTAATGCCCTTATCCTTTTCACACTCATGTCCAACTAAAGACTCAAATTGCATTCAAGCACAAGTTCTAGTGCACCCCCACCCGTTGCCACTCTCTCAAAGAAAGGTGTTATTTATATACAAGTGTGGCTTAAACTCTCACCAAGAATAAAAGTGGGTGTTAAGGGCTGTCGGTGTGTCTATTGGGGTTAATTCAAGGTGTTCCAATTTTCACAATGTTTACGCTTAACTACAAAAAATTTTAAAACCTCAAAAATTTCCCCCATCCCCACACTTGGGATACATTGTCCCCAATGCACGGTTTTGGAAGGAAAAGATCGCTTTCACTTTTAACAACATGACACTAAAGCTTCACGACTCAAACCACAAACTTCTTTTTGGTATTTTCATTTTAATTTTTTTTTTAATTAATTTTTTTTTAAAACAACACACCACCTACTATCACAACCCCAAATCAATCATCATCAATCAATAACATCACCCAACCACCCGATCCCAAAAACATAAGGAAAAGAAAAACAAAACATACAACTATGTACAAAAGAGCACGACCTGGTCAATAATAGCGGGGTTGAGGTGGCCTGAACACAGAAGTCAACAAGTCATTCCACTCGCCAAATCCAAATGCGCCACCACCACTTCCACTTTGATTTGAAGCTTGTTGCTATTGTTGTTGCGGGTCAACCCATTGAGAATGATGAAGTGGTGGAGTCGGATATGATATGCTCCCATCATAAGGCGGTAAAGACCCATAATCCACCGGTTGTGGATTTGCAACTACGGGTCTTCCCGCATGCCAATCATCATTCATCCGCATATTCTGATCATCAACATACCTGTTATTTATTTCTACCTCATGGGAATAGGCATGTGCCCTATTCCACATCTCCTGCCGATCAAAACCTTGCCTCATGTTCCTTTCCATGCTTGCGCTCATCATCGTCTGGTGATCGAATAGCGTGCGCTCTGACCCGACCATGTATCAAATACTGAAGCTGGGGGGCGTTGATTTTCGATTACTTGTTGCATCGTCCCCCCAAAAGCCCAGTTTTCCTCATAAGACATCTCAGTAAAATCATAAAAGCTTCCACCATGCATGTGACCCGAACTGCCTTGCCCCAGTTCCATACGTACCCCTGCCGGGTTTTCTTCATAATCTTCATCGTCGCTTGGCGGTTGTTCATTCCCACTCTCAACCTCGTCCGCTTCTCCGGGCAAAAGTGCCCGCGCATCACTCTTTAAAACTCTCCAACGCTGACCCCCAGTCTTCAGCTTGTGATACCTCTCTGATTGAGAATAAACCCATCCAATACCCATTTTTGATAACTCCAAAGGCCTATATTTCTTATTGTTACCCACATCATCATCTGTGATTGCCCCTTGTTGTCTTAACAACCCTGTAATGATCCTGCAATATGGGATAATCGCCCTATCAACCGAGTTCCGGCTGATCCACACATGGTTTAGAATCAAATATCGAATAGAGAATTTCGGTCCCCCATGCATCAATGCATATAAAATAGGAATTTCTGGGAACCGCACTTGATCTTTGTCAGCTCGCCTCGGTAAAACATTCAATATTATAATCGCCCACAACAACTTGGGCTCAATCTTCATATTCCGCCTGTACAATGTCCCATAGTAAGTGCCTGGTAAAAATAATGATTCTAGCATCTCCATCCACTTTGGATGTTTTTCAGGACTAATTAGCAAGTCATCAATGTGTGGGTTCTTGTACTCTCTCATAGACAAACTGTCAAACTTCGCCAATCGGCGCAATGTGTCATAAGACATCTCAACTTCTATCCCATTTACCACTCCTGTTAGCTTCATTTGGGATGGCTTATCGTACCTATTGCATTTTAGCGTTGCCATCCATTCTTCAATCTCATCCAAAAACAAATATTTCTCGTCATGGTTATAACAATGCAACGCCACTTCCCATCCCAATGCTTTGAACCTATCAAAAACTCCAAACAGGCTAAATTCTCTTTCACGAACATCCCGTTCACAAATAAACGCGCCAAGTCGATCTTGTAGCCCCTTTATTTGATCGTGAAACAATGTTGGTTGCCATATTGCCGGTTGAGCATTCAAAGGCCCCGTCTTCCAATTCGGCTTGTCAGCCGGGTCCAATCTAGGCTGTTCGGCCGCTTGTTCCATTTCCTCATCAGAATCATTGTGTCCTCCAACATATTTTCTTCGTTTGTATTGTACGGGCTGCTTCCCTTTGGCCTTAGCAGCGGATGAGCTTGAGCCCGCTACTTCTCCCGTTCTCGCCATATTCCTACACACATTACAATCAACCAAACATACCAAAATCAGTTTGAATCTCTTCAACCCATCCCCACATTTGCTTGTTATCATGGTAGTAGATGTTTGTGAACAAAAACTTCAAAATTGGTTTGACAAAAATTGGGCATGACGCCTCTACAACCTTAACATTTACCAAAAGTTCACAATATACATCTCAAAATTACTTCTACTACCATATTATTACTCAAAAATACAATATTTACATACTACATACTAACAAGCAAGTGGGTATGAACAAATAAGAACAAGAACTACAACCTCCATTTTCTCACAATGTAGCATCAAACTAAACAAATTAGAACACATACCTTTTAGTAGATGATGCTAGAACACAAAAAAGTAAGAAACTTGAAAAAGCCCCAAAATTTCGGCTCCTAGGGTTCGGAGTTTCGGCCCCAATAAATGTTTTTCTTGTAGTTTTATACCCAAAATCAGAAACTAGATGAAAATCTAGTCAAGATAGACCCAAGAATCGATGGATTTGATGAAGGATTGAAGGATTTATGAAGGATTGAAGGTTGGAAACTATGGAGGACTTGTGGGTTTGTGGAGGTCTTTTGTGAAGAATAAGAAGATGAAAAGAAAAGAAAAGTAAATGAAGGCAGGAGATAGTACTCACGTGATGGTTACAAAAAGTTGTGGTTTTTTTTTAACGTATGCTGATGATGCTCAAACGCCCAGACCCCACCGTACCATACGGTGGGGACCGTATGGTATGGTGGCTTGTGTCACCTTTTTTTCATCGTTGGTCAGTGCACTTCCACCGTAAGCTTTTGTATATCCACCGTAAGGTACGGTGCCTACCGTATCTTACGGTAGGACCTGTACCAATTTTTTATTTATTTATTTATTTATTTTTTAAGAAAAACTATAATTTTTAAAACACACTAAAATTACCTACCCCCTCGAAAAACCCGTGTTGTCCTCAACACAATGCTAGGACATGTTCGTAAACGAACGTCCCCACACTTGTTTCAAACACAGATTTTGACTAAAAACGAAATTGGGTAATAAAACAAAATAAAATAAAATAAAATCTAACTATTTATACTACCAAACCTGGGCCTCTTATGATTATGCATCCTCAACCGGGCGTAAAATGTAGCCCGCTTTATCCACCTCCAAATAGTTGATGTCCTTGCCTTCCAAATACGGCTTCAAGCGATGTCCATTTACCGTTTGTTGCTTGTTGGTGTTCTCATCCAAAATTTCAACATCACCAAACTTCCCAACCCGGCAAATTATGTACGGACCCATCCATTTGCTCTTTAGTTTTCCCACGAACATCTTCAACCTTGAGTTATACAACCAAACCTTTTGACCCACTTCAAAGGTTTTCTTTCGCAACTTGGCGTCATGAACTTTCTTGAGCTTGTCTTTATATGCCGAAGCACATTCATATGCTTCATCCCGAATTTCCTCAATCTCGCTCAATTGCAACTTTCTTGCCTTACCCGCTTCATCATAATCAGCATTCACCGTTGTGATTGCCCAATGTGCCCGATGTGCTAACTCCATTGGCAAATGGCATCCCTTTCCATACACCATTCGATACGGTGTTGTGCCAATTGGAGTTTTGTAGGCCGTTCGATACGCCCACAAAGCATCATCCAACTTTCCCGACCAATCCTTTCTATCAACTCGCACCGTCTTCATTAGAATTTCTTTTATTTGACGGTTGGACACTTCAACTTGTCCACTTGTTTGTGGATAGTACGGTGTAGCAATCCGATGATTCACACTATATCTCTTCAACAATTTCCCAAAATTAAAATTTTTAAAGTGTGATCCACCATCACTTATGATTACTCTTGGAATTCCAAACCGGGCAAAAATGTTAGATTGAACAAATTTACAAACAACCGAGTGGTCATTTGTCCTTGTAGCAATTGCTTCAATCCACTTCGAGACATAGTCCACCGCCACCAAAATATATAAAAACCCGTTTGAATTAGGAAACGGACCCATAAAATCGATGCCCCAAACATCAAATATCTCTACAACCAAAATTGGTTGCATTGGCATCTCATCTCTTTTGGATATGCTCCCCAACTTTTGACAATTTAAACAATTCTGGGCGAATTCGCAAGCATCTTTAAAAATTGTAGGCCAATAAAACCCACATGAAAGCACCCGGTAGCCGGTTTTATGTCCACTAAAGTGCCCACCACAAGCAGAAGAATGAGCATGTGTCAAAATTTCTTTAACTTCCGACTCGGGGACACATCTTCGGATCGCTTGATCGGGCCCAATCTTGAAAAGATCCGGTTCATCCCAAATATATTGTTTCACTTGGACCATAAATTGATGTCTTCGTTTCTTGGTCCAATGATCCGGAATGGCACCCGTGGCTAAATAATTAACATAGTGAGCATACCACGGTGCGGCTTGAGTAGACACGGCTAAAAGTTGCTCATCCGGAAATCTTTCATTTATTTCACTCACATCATCGATACCCTCCACCGGAATTCGAGACAAATGATCTGCTACTACATTTTCACTCCCCTTTTTGTCCCGAATTTCCAAATCAAACTCTTGAAGTAGCAAAACCCATCGAATCAATCGTGGCTTGGCATCTTTTTTCTCCATCAAATATCGAACCGCACTATGGTCCGAATATACTACCACCTTGCTCCCCCAAATATATGAGCGAAACTTGTCCAAAGCATACACCACCGCTAATAATTCTTTTTCGGTTGTGGTGTAATTCAGTTGCGCTTCGGACAAAGTTTTGCTCGCATAGTAACTTACCACTGGCTTCTTATCCACTCGTTGGCCCAAAACAGCACCAATTGTAGTGTCGCTTGCATCACACATTATCTCAAATGGCTTTGTCCAATCCGGCGGTTGCAAAATAGGAGCCTTGACCAAATGTTCCTTCAAAACATTGAAAGCTTGCAAACATTCATTAGTAAAATCAAAGGGAACATCTTTTAAAAGCAAATTACATAAAGGCTTGGTAATAACACTAAAGCCTTTAATAAAACGTCTATAAAAGCCCGCATGTCCCAAGAATGATCTTACCCCTTTCACATTTTTCGGTGGTGGCAATGATGATATGACCCGAATTTTTGCCTTGTCCACCTCCATACCCCGCTCAGAAATCACATGGCCTAACACAATTCCCTCTTGCACCATGAAATGGCTTTTCTCCCAACTAAGCACTAAATTTTTCTCAACACATCTTTTTAAAACTTTTTGCAACTCGTTGAGACAAGATTCAAAACTAGTGCCAAATATTGAGAAATTATCCATAAACACTTCCAACGACTCTCCAACCATGTCCGAGAAAATACTCATCATACATCGTTGAAAAGTTGCCGGAGCGTTACACAATCCAAATGGCATCCGCCTAAAAGCAAAAGTACCATATGGACAAGTGAAGGTGGTCTTGTGTTGGTCATCCGGGTGTATTGCTATTTGGTTATACCCCGAATATCCATCTAGAAAGCAATAATATTTTTGACCCGACAGTTTTTCAATAATTTGGTCAATAAATGGGAGTGGGAAATGGTCCTTAGAAGTAGCGGCATTCAGTTTTAGGTAATCAATGCACACCCGCCACCCGATAACGGGTCAGGTAGCAATTTGTTCACCATTGTCATCTTTAATTACTTGAATACCGGACTTCTTAGGGACCACTTGAGTAGGACTTACCCAAGCACTATCCGAAATGGGATAGATAATTCCCGCATCCAACCACTTAATTACCTCTTTCTTTACCACTTCTCTAAGGTTCGGGTTCAACCTTCTTTGAGCTTCTCTTGTGGGCTTTGCATCCTCGGTGGTGATGATCTTATGCATGACAATTGATGGACTAATTCCTTTAAGGTCGGCAATCGTCCACCCAATAGCTTCTTTATTTTCTCTCAAGACTTCCATCAAAGCTTGCTCTTGTGCCATCTCCAAATTAGAGGCAATAATGACCGGTAATGTGTCATTATCCCCTAAGAACACATACTTTAAGTGGCTTGGCAAATCTTTGAGCTCTAACTTTGGTGCCACTTCTAGCGATGGTTTGGTGCCCGAATCAATTTCCACCGGTAAACTATCAAACTGGTGAGACCATGGTGGTCGACCCTCCTTCAACGCCAACACATCTTGCTTTTCCTCTTCAATCTCCAAATCACAAGCATGTACCTGTTCAGAAAAATTACAAGCACACAATTCCATTCCATCTTTCTCATATTCATGTGGATTGCATCCCTCAATGATATCTGCCATAAAACATTCTTCAACACCGGAATCATTAGAATTGTTAGTAAAAACATTTAAACGCATTTTCCGGTTTCCAAATGTCATATCGACCGTGTCAAATCTACAATCAATTACCGCATGCGCGGTATTAAAAAATGGACGACCCAATATAACATTTTGTTGTTGTTTTGAATCTGCGGATGAGTAATCCAATACCAAAAAATCAACCGGGTAATAAAATTCATCAATTTTAACAATGACATTTTGGACCATCCCCCGGGGTAACTTATGAGACAAATCGGCTAAAACAACCGTTGTCTCCACCCTAGCTAATGGACCAAAGTCATATTGATCGTACAACCCACCCGGTAAAATGCTCACCCCGGCTCCAAGATCTAGCAATGCCTTTGCCATTTGAAAATTACCAACTTGAATATTTATTAATGGCGTGCCCGGATCTTGGAGCTTAGGAGGAAGCTCCCCATTTAAAACTGCACTCACTTGACCGGTAACATTTACCCGCTTAGGCATTTTTTTCTTTTGTTGCCTCTTTTGCGTACACAATTCTTTCAAAAATTTAGCATAGGCGGGTACTTGTTTTATTGCATCAAGTAAAGGAAGATTTATTTTTACTTGTTTAAACATGTCCCACATTTCTTCTTTTTGGGGACCTCTTGATGCAATAAAATTTTTCTTACCCGGGTCAAGTAAAGCCGATGGAAATGGAACTTGATTCGGCTCATTTTCAAATTTTTCAAATTTTTCATTTTCACTCACTTCCGGTTTTTTAACATTTACTTCTTTTTGTAAAACCGGTGGAGCTTCATCATTTTCACTTTCATCACCCGTAACATCCTCAACCACCCCCTCAACAAAACCCGGTGACAAATTAGCTTTAAAATGCTTTACCACTTCTTAACACACTCACTTGATTAACATTAACATTATTACCTCGTGAGGAGCCATGGGACAGATTTACCTGAGTATCACTAGGAAGCTTTCCTTTACCTTTCTTCAATTCCGCCACGTCAGTTGCTAATTGGCCCATTTGGATCGTCAATGCTTGAATGCTTTTGTCACGAACCTCATCCTTTTGTATACGAGCTTCATCAAGTTGGTTTATCTTTTGCATGTCTTGTTGCATAGCTCGAAGCATCTCCATGACTTCATTTCCACTTGATGACTCTTGACCCGAATTCCTTTGACTTGTTTGAGCTTGCCCTTGGTATCCACTGTTGTATCCACCTCTATAATTTCCTTGATTGTATTGTTGACGAGGTACATAATTACCTTGAGCAGCTTGAAAATTCGGGTTGGATTGATTTGATGCATTTTCATACCGAAAGTTTGGATGGTTTCGCAACCCGGGGTGATAAGTATTGGAATTCATGTCATAATTTCTACCACCCCCTTGAATAGCATTAACTTCTTCCGTTTGTCCTTCATTTATCACCACTTGACAAACCTCCGCTGTGTGTCCTATTTCTTGGCAATTGTTACAAACATTGTACAATTGATTTGAATTTTGAGCATTACCACTTTCTACCCCATGCACTTGCGGTCTTTGAATTACATGCCTCGCTCGTCTCGATGATTGAGCCTTTCTTTTGGAAGTCACCGCCATTTGCTCTAAGAATGCCCAATCGTCTTGCTCATAATTTGTACCAAAAGTACCATTTGTGATGGACATTAAATCACGAGCATCCTTCGAACTCAAACCTTCATGAAAAGCATTCAATAATTCCCAAAGTTGAATCCCATGGTGAGGACAATTTCTTAACATCATATTGAACCTCTCGAACGCTTCATGAAACATCTCCCCCGATTGTTGTTGAAAGCTTCTCAACCCTCTCCTCGCATCATTAGTCTTTTGAGAGCTATAAAATTCATCTAAGAATATCTGTTGCATGTCGGCCCATGTAAAAATAGATGCGGATGGTAAAGTGTGAAACCATCTTTTTGCCTTATCTTCCAATGAAAATTGGAAAAGAACCAACTTCAAATCATCTGCAGAAAAACCTTGTCCCCCAATAGTGTTGCAAATAGAATCGTATGTCTCCAAATGAAAATAAGGCTCTTCCGTTGCTAGCCCCTTGAATTTTGGTAGACTTTGGAGTGCGGTTGTTCTAACTTCAAAAGTTCTTCCATTTGCATTTTGAGGAATCACTATTGGTGATGGATTATTAGTGATAATCGGCCGAAAATGCGCTTCAATTCCCCGTACAACATCACGGTGGAGTCTTCTAGGTGCTCCCAATGGCGCTCTTGGTTGACCCATTTGACCTTGCATTGCCCCTTGTGGTGCAAATTGTTGTTGATGTTGGTTTTGATGCATAGGTGGTTGTTGTTGAATCGGCCTCTGATTTTGAGCTTGCATGTTTGGAGGCCGCATTTGGTTAAGTGGTGTAGGATGTTGCAAGTGCAATCCTTGCGGTCTAACATGTTGCACACCAACCGGTAGTCTTCCCACGTCTTGAAACGGTAAAAGTGGTTGACTTACTTGACCCGTTCTGGGTGGTGTAGGATGCAGCAGCACGTGAATATTGCTCTGGCTGCATTCCAAGCCGCTCATAATGCTATGGGTGGTACGTCGATTCTCATCTATTCTACCTCGTTCTGGGGTACTTTACCTTTTCTTGATACTCACCTGTGTGTCTGTTCCAGGTGGTGCTGTCAATCCTCCTCCATCCCAGTGTTCCTATAAAAAGTTTATGGACTGTAAGCCCCACAACTTTAGCGGCACTGAAGGGGCAGTGGGACTGCTCCGATGGTTGGAGAAAATTGAATCTGTTTTCTCGATGTGCAGCTGCCCGGAAGGCGACCGGGTGAAGTATGCTTCTGCGACCCTGGAGGGTCAAGCCTTGACTTGGTGGAACTCCACCACCCAGACTATGGGCATTGGGGAAGCCCACGCTATGCCCTGGACAGAATTCATTCAGTTGCTGAAAAATGAGTACTGCCCGAGGGATGAAATCCAGAAGCTTGAGCATGAAGTCTGGAATCATAAGATGGTGGGTTCTGAGATTGAAACTTATACTGCTCGGCACAATGAATTGGCGGTGTTGTGCCCCGATCTGCACGCACCCGAATACCGAAGAATTGAGCATTATGTTGTTGGGTTAGTACCGGAGATTGCCGGGTTAGTTGCTGCGGGTAACCTCACTGTTTATTCTGAGGTGGTTCGGTCGGCCCACAGGCTGACCAACATGAAAGTGGCTGAAGGGGTCTTGCCTCCTCGAGGCGCTGCTGTGAAGGCTCCTGATAGTAACAAGCGGAAATGGGAAGCTGTGGGGAAAGGTTCGAGCTTGGCTCAGCCTCAGCAGGTGAAGAAGTCTGATACTGGGGGATCGTCGTCTGAACAGAAAATAGGGGGTTATCAGGGGAGGTTGCCAAAGTGTGAACGATGCTGGTTTCATCATACTGGTCGTTGCGACAAGAACCATTGTCGCCGGTGCAACAAGGCCGGACATGTGGCCCATGACTGCAGGGTTAATCTTCAGGGTAACCGGAACCCTCCTGCTACATCTACTCCGGCCCCTCCTGTTGCTGCTTCCCAGGGAAATCAGGGCAAACAGGGGTGCTACAATTGTGGTGAACTTGGTCACTACAAGCGGGAATGCCCCAAGTTGAAGCAGGGTGAAGCCGGGAAGAATGGGGCGGGTAATGGAAACAATGGAGGCGGAGGCAGGAATGCTCGCGCCTTCGTGATTGGTTCGAGCGGTGCTCGACAAGACCCCGACACTGTTACTGGTACGTTTCTCCTCGATAATCGCTATGCTACGGTTTTATTCGATTCTGGCGCCGATAAGAGTTTTATATCTCATGGGTTTAGTCAATTGCTTGATAGGGTACCTACACCTTTAGAGGCTAAGTACTTGATAGAATTGGCTGATGGTAAGAAAGTTGAGGCGACGCACGTCCTTAGGGAGTGTCGCCTTGAGTTGTCGGGTTACTCTTTCCCTATTGATCTTATGCCGGTGTCCTTGGGTAGTTTCGATGTTGTCGTGGGTATGGATTGGTTGTCCCTGTATCATGCCGAGATCGTTTGTTTTGATAAAGTCATTCGACTTCCTCTCCCTGATGGAGAAATTCTGTTGGTGCACGGTGAGAAGAGCGGGGTCCCGTTGAGTATCATTTCGTGTATGAAAGCCTATAAGTATCTTCGGAAGGGGTATTCTGCCATTCTGGCACTTGTTTCGGTTTCGTCTGAAGAGGAGAAGAAGATTGAAGATATTCCTGTTGTCCGCGACTTTCCCGATGTATTTCCTGAAGACTTACCTGGTCTTCCTCCTTATCGCCAGGTCGAATTTGGTATTGAACTTGCTCCGGGTGCGGCCCCTATTGCTCGTGCCCCTTATCGTCTCGCACCTCCCGAGATGCAGGAGTTATCGAACCAGTTGCAGGAGCTGTTAGAGAAGGGTTTCATTCGACCTAGTTCGTCCCCGTGGGGAGCCCCTATTTTGTTTGTCAAGAAGAAGGACGGAAGCCTGCGGATGTGTATCGACTACCGGGAGTTGAATAAGGTTACCATCAAGAATCGCTATCCTCTTCCTCGCATCGATGACTTATTTGACCAGCTTCAGGGCTCTAGTTTCTATTCGAAGATTGATTTGAGGTCGGGGTACCATCAGTTGAGGGTTCAAGAAGCTGACATTCCGAAGACCGCCTTTCGAACTCGCTATGGCCATTTCGAATTCTTGGTCATGCCTTTTGGTCTCACCAATGCACCTGCCATCTTTATGGATCTGATGAACCGTGTTTGTAAGCCTTATCTTGATAAGTTCGTGATTGTCTTCATCGATGATATTCTAGTCTATTCCAAGAACGAGGTGGACCACCAGGAACACCTACGTCTTGTTTTGGAACTTCTGAGGCGGGAACAGCTGTACGCTAAGTTTTCTAAGTGTAGCTTCTGGTTGCGTGAAGTTCAATTCCTTGGTCATGTTGTTAATGAGAAAGGAATTCACGTTGACCCAGCAAAGATTGAAGCCATTAAAGACTGGGAAGCACCAAAGACGCCATCTGAGGTGCGACAATTCCTAGGCCTTGCAGGTTATTACCGTCGTTTTATTGAGGGATTTTCGAAGATCGCTCAACCCCTCACCTCGCTTACCCAGAAGGACAGGAAGTTCGACTGGGGTGATTCGCAGGAGTCAGCCTTCCAGATGTTAAAGGCTAAACTCTGTTCTGCTCCTATCTTGTCCTTGCCTGAGGGCACGGACGATTTTGTGGTTTATTGTGACGCTTCTATCCGGGGTCTTGGTTGTGTACTGATGCAGCGCGAGAAGGTCATCGCCTATGCTTCTCGTCAGCTTAAGGTTCATGAGAAAAACTATCCCACCTATGATCTGGAGTTGGGTGCGGTGGTCTTTGCTTTAAAGATTTGGAGGCATTACTTGTACGGTACCAAATGCACTATTTACACCGATCACAAGAGCCTCCAGCATATCTTTGATCAGAAGGTGTTGAATATAAGACAGCGTCGTTGGGTCGAGCTTCTTAATGACTACGAGTGCGCTATCAAATACCATCCTGGCAAGGCGAATGTGGTCGCAGACGCCTTGAGCAGGAAGGAAACGGCTAAACCTCGTCGTGTTCGAGCTCTTCAGCTCACTATCCATTCCGGCTTACCTGATCGAATCCGTTCAGCGCAGCAAGAAGCTTTGAAGGAGGAAAACCTTAAGGCTGAAACCATGCATGGTGCTGATAGCCACCTTGAACTCAGATCCGATGGGTTACACTATTTCGCTGAACGTATTTGGGTTCCTTTATTTGGGGGCTTGCGGGAGCTCGTTCTTGATGAAGCTCACAAGTCCCGGTACTCTATTCACCCTGGCTCCGATAAGATGTATCAAGACCTAAAGATACTTTATTGGTGGCCGAACATGAAGGCGGACGTGGCTTCGTACGTAAGCAAGTGCTTGACCTGTGCTAAGGTCAAGGTCGAATATCAAAAGCCATCCGGCCTTCTGCAACAGCCTGAAATCCCCGAGTGGAAGTGGGAGCGGATTACGATGGACTTTGTGACCAAACTCCCGAAATCGCCCAGTGGTTGCGACATGATCTGGGTAATTGTCGATAGGTTGACAAAGTCTGCGCACTTCCTCGCTATCAAAGAGGCCGATGGTCTCGAGCGTCTGGCACGGTTATATCTCAAGGAAGTGGTCTCTCGGCACGGGGTGCCTGTCTCTATTATTTCTGATCGTGATCCTCGGTTCGCCTCTAACTTCTGGAAGTCTTTGCATAAGGCTCTGGGTACTCAGTTGGACATGAGCACAGCGTATCATCCGCAAACTGACGGCCAAAGTGAGCGGACAATCCAAACGCTAGAAGACATGCTTCGGGCATGTGTGATCGATTTTGGCAAGGGGTGGGAGAGTCATTTACCGTTGGTGGAATTCTCCTACAACAACAGTTACCATTCTAGCATCAAGGCAGCTCCGTTCGAGGCTCTTTACGGGCGGAAATGCCGGTCTCCCCTTTGTTGGGCCGAGGTGGGTGAGAGTCAACTCACCGGCCCGGAACTTGTGTACGAGACTTCCGAAAAGATCGTACAAATCCGTAACCGCATGGCAGCAGCTCGGGATCGTCAAAAGAGCTATGCCGATCGTCGTCGCAAGCCTTTGGAGTTTGAGGTTGGCGACAGGGTTTTGTTAAAGGTATCTCCGTGGAAGGGCGTTATACGTTTTGGGAAGCGGGGCAAATTGAATCCTCGGTATGTGGGACCGTTCGCAATCCTGGAACGGATTGGACCGGTAGCATACAGGCTTGATCTGCCGGCTGAGCTCAGTAATGTTCATAATGTCTTCCATGTTTCTAATCTGAAGAAGTGCTTGGCGGATGAATCTTTGGTTGTTTCTCTCGAAGAGATCAAGGTGGATGATCGTCTGCGTATCGTGGAGGAACCGGTTGAAATTCTTGACTATAAAATCCGTAGCCTTCGCCGGAGTAAAATCCGCATTGTTAAAGTCCGTTGGAACTCTAATCGTGGACCGGAGTTCACGTGGGAACGGGAAGATCAAATGAAGGCTAAGTATCCCCATTTATTTCCTAAGCGCGCGTTCGAATCAAGACATGTCTCTGCTGAAGCTGAATGAATCTCGGGTCGAGATTCCTTTCAACAGGGGGATGATGTGGCAACCGGAAAATTTTTCTTCTCTTTCGTCTCTTCCTTTTTGGCCTTGGGCAATTTTCGGGACGAAAATTCTTTCAACAGGGGGATGATGTGACACCCGGCAAACTCAGGTTAGTAACGTTGACTAAACTAGTAAGTCTACCTTAGCGAGTCATGCATATTACGTCCTTAACGGGGTCAGTTGAGTCGGCATGATGATTCTGGGAATCATCGGGAGTCGTTATGATGATCCGCGGGGTCATCGGGAGTCGGTCCATAACTATGGGTACAAGGATCGGCGATTCGTGGAATCGCCGGGTCTAACGCACACACGAGTCTCGAGTCCCGGGAATTGGTGAACGGATGTAAACGTGTTAGTTATCATGCATTATATGTTTGAAATCATTATGTGACTTATCGGTATGTGAATACGTGTTTAAATATGTTAAAATAGTGTTTAACGCGCCAAAAACCCATTCCAGCACCTTATAGGCGATTAGGAGCCTGGGGGACTCCTAATCGCGTGAACATCAAGCGATTACAAGGGGAGTGGGGGCGAGTAGGTGGCTAATCGCGTGAACAGTGGCGATTAGGGCCCCTACTCGCGAGTAGGTGGCTAATCGCGTGAACAAGGAGGCGATTAGGCCCCTACTCGCCTGGTCTGGGTCCCTAATCGCGTATACAGCAGGGCTCGGGTCAAAACACCTATAAATAGAACCCTTAACTCCCCAAACACCTCTAGAACAACCCTAGCTGCTCCCAAGTCGCCCACACACCTTAAAACACCTCTGGAACTCATTTTGCTACAAAAATCACCATCCCCAAGCTTACACACCTTTCTTTAGCAAAACCCAAGGTGTGTTCTTCATCCCTAACCTTTGTAAAGTTGTTATTTTGAGTTCCCCCAAAGTTCCAGACCTTGTTTTACCAAATGTGTCTTTAAAAACCTTTCAAAAGAGTCTTAAACCAAGTTTACACCTTAATGCTTGTTATATGTGAAGTTTACATGCATATGTTGGTCTTATTGGTGATTTTAACATGAATGTTTTCAAGATATGATTGTACTCCTGTTATGTAGAGGTCATTAGGAAGGTTGTCTTAGAATCTTAGCCATTATTGTGGTGTTTTAAAGAAAATGCATATTTTGACCCATTTGTATGTTCTTGAGGATTTAGGATGATTATGGTATGATTGTTGATGCAATGTTGTTAGGATTCATGCTAGGAAGATGTTAGATCAGAGGTTTGATGATTTACATGTTGTAAAGTTTGAAATCTGATTGTTTCCATTTAAGGAAAGATAAGGTTGGTAGAAGAAACCTAGTACTTTGCCATTTTAGGAAATAATTGCATAGAACATGCTAGATCAGTGATATGTTGGGGGTTTTTGCTTGAAATGGGTTGGTAAATGATTTAGGTTTGATATTGGGTGTTGTTGCATGTTTCGGATCTGGTTTGGAGGGTTTAACGCGCGAAAACTCGTTGTACAGCAGCTGCAGGCGATTAGGCATCCTAATCGCCTGAGCTGGGGGCGATTATGCAGCATTAGGGGCGATTGGGACCCTACTCGCCTGATACATCAGGCGATTAGGCCCCTAATCGCATATAGGCTAATGCCTACTCGCGTGTAACCTTCCTAATCGCATGTACTGCTGTCGTGAACGCGTTTTGACATCCCGGAACACGATTTGACACCTAGGAACATGTTAGGAACCCCGGGATACACCCAATGACTTAGTAAGACGTGTTCGGACCTGTTTATGCGTTAATTGGACATTATGCTAGACTAGGTGAATTGTTGCGCGTGCTAAGTGTTTAATTGCATATGTTGCATGATGTCTTGCATCTATCTAACACGTGGGATGTCGGGTCACCAATGGGATGTTGGGTCTTGTCTGGCACGGTCGGTTTAACAGTTAAAGGTGTTTTCAAACGTTTATGGTCACGGTCTGGACATTCGGGGACTAGTTAGCCTGCGGGTTATTAGTCCAATACTTATACGCATCTTATGATAGGTCGCCGCTATCTGGGGCTATCATAACATAATTACTTAACTATTTTCAAGTAACGCAAACCAAGGTGAGTTTCACAGCCCCACTTTTACCGTTTTACTTACGGGGGAGAAACATGCTACTTACTTACTTATTAAAGGTCATGTTATACTATGGTTACTTTACATATACTATGCGGCTTTTACGGAAAGTCCCAGGGGGGAAACCATGAATGTGCAGGGATGCACAACGGAGGAAATGTGGATAGATCTATTGGGCCTCACAAACCCCACTCGACGGCTGGGCCGGGCGGGTGCATATTGTCTCTTATTACTGGCTCGCCGAGGCATCGGTTATAGCCAAAACTGCTGGGCAAGTCTCAACAACTTATAAACGTATAGTAATGGATTCCCAACCGCAGTAGTAAACAAACACTTAACGTCTAGCTAACGTTCTTATAACCTGGTAGTAACGGATATGATCTTTACAACTTACAGAAAACGCTTTATAAAAGAAAACCTGTGAACTCACCAGCATTATATGTTGACATTTTTGGCATGTTTTCTCAGGTCGCTGAGGTAGCGGTTATCGGACTAGGCGCACAGAGTCATGCACGGCGTCTATTATTTTGAGCATATTAAACAATGTCTTTGTAAACAATGATATGTCTTTTGGTTGTAAACAAGAATGCTTCCGCTGCTGGTTTACAGCTCAAAGCATGATATTTTGGTTTTAAATATAATTATGAATGCATGTTTGTTGTATGTTTATTGTGATCGTTGACTGAGATCCTGGTGTGTCACGCGCCTCGCGGTAAAACCCCGCACGTGGAATTTGAGGGTGTGACAGATTGGTATCAGAGCCAACGGTTATAGTGAACTGAGACTGCATGTAGAGTCTAGTCTATAACTGAGTCGCACACACTAGACGGTCACAGTTAGTCGAGTCTTAGCAAGTGGGTAACAATATGACTTGTCGGGGTGTCGGTGTCATCATCTACTACGCTACATCATCTATTTACTTCTTATCATCCTATTCCTTGACTCGTCCTTACTTTGATCCGATGGCGAACGATATACTATTGAACTCTCTTGACGGCAGTGTACATTGGGGTAGCTTCGGCGTACTCTTGAGATCTGTCCAGAGATTTGGACATCTCCCCTCTATGCCCTAATGAACACGCCCGTTCTTATGCATATTATATTGTACTTATACTTATGATAACACCATGATTGGGCGCTAGTGTTCGGTGACTTGAACTTCAAACTTAAAGCGCGCCTGGAGGACCATGTGGAACAGTTTATCATGTCGGGTGCACACGAGATCATAAACTGTGACGCATGGGATCCCTGGCGGACTTTGGGCTTGAACGGATGGACCCGAGCTAGGCTCTGTCTAGTCTCTTGAAATTCCTAATGGGTTATACCACGGGCGAGCCTAAATCTTTTGTTTCATTTTGTGACAGAAGATGTCAGGAGCTCGTGGAGGTCGCAGAGGCGGCCGTGCCGGCGGTCGTGCTGGCGGCCGAGGTGGCGGCGGTGGCCGCGGAAATATTAATATGACCCAAGCCGAATTGGATAACTTAATGCAGCAGCACGTGAATATTGCTCTGGCTGCATTCCAAGCCGCTCATAATGCTATGGGTGGTACGTCGATTCTCATCTATTCTACCTCGTTCTGGGGTACTTTACCTTTTCTTGATACTCACCTGTGTGTCTGTTCCAGGTGGTGCTGTCAATCCTCCTCCATCCCAGTGTTCCTATAAAAAGTTTATGGACTGTAAGCCCCACAACTTTAGCGGCACTGAAGGGGCAGTGGGACTGCTCCGATGGTTGGAGAAAATCGAATCTGTTTTCTCGATGTGCAGCTGCCCGGAAGGCGACCGGGTGAAGTATGCTTCTGCGACCCTGGAGGGTCAAGCCTTGACTTGGTGGAACTCCACCACCCAGACTATGGGCATTGGGGAAGCCCACGCTATGCCCTGGACAGAATTCATTCAGTTGCTGAAAAATGAGTACTGCCCGAGGGATGAAATCCAGAAGCTTGAGCATGAAGTCTGGAATCATAAGATGGTGGGTTCTGAGATTGAAACTTATACTGCTCGGCACAATGAATTGGCGGTGTTGTGCCCCGATCTGCACGCACCCGAATACCGAAGAATTGAGCATTATGTTGCTGGGTTAGTACCGGAGATTGCCGGGTTAGTTGCTGCGGGTAACCTCACTGTTTATTCTGAGGTGGTTCGGTCGGCCCACAGGCTGACCAACATGAAAGTGGCTGAAGGGGTCTTGCCTCCTCGAGGCGCTGCTGTGAAGGCTCCTGATAGTAACAAGCGGAAATGGGAAGCTGTGGGGAAAGGTTCGAGCTTGGCTCAGCCTCAGCAGGTGAAGAAGTCTGATACTGGGGGATCGTCGTCTGAACAGAAAATAGGGGGTTATCAGGGGAGGTTGCCAAAGTGTGAACGATGCTGGTTTCATCATACTGGTCGTTGCGACAAGAACCATTGTCGCCGGTGCAACAAGGCCGGACATGTGGCCCATGACTGCAGGGTTAATCTTCAGGGTAACCGGAACCCTCCTGCTACATCTACTCCGGCCCCTCCTGTTGCTGCTTCCCAGGGAAATCAGGGCAAACAGGGGTGCTACAATTGTGGTGAACTTGGTCACTACAAGCGGGAATGCCCCAAGTTGAAGCAGGGTGAAGCCGGGAAGAATGGGGCGGGTAATGGAAACAATGGAGGCGGAGGCAGGAATGCTCGCGCCTTCGTGATTGGTTCGAGCGGTGCTCGACAAGACCCCGACACTGTTACTGGTACGTTTCTCCTCGATAATCGCTATGCTACGGTTTTATTCGATTCTGGCGCCGATAAGAGTTTTATATCTCTTGGGTTTAGTCAATTGCTTGATAGGGTACCTACACCTTTAGAGGCTAAGTACTTGATAGAATTGGCTGATGGTAAGAAAGTTGAGGCGACGCACGTCCTTAGGGAGTGTCGCCTTGAGTTGTCGGGTTACTCTTTCCCTATTGATCTTATGCCGGTGTCCTTGGGTAGTTTCGATGTTGTCGTGGGTATGGATTGGTTGTCCCTGTATCATGCCGAGATCGTTTGTTTTGATAAAGTCATTCGACTTCCTCTCCCTGATGGAGAAATTCTGTTGGTGCACGGTGAGAAGAGCGGGGTCCCGTTGAGTATCATTTCGTGTATGAAAGCCTATAAGTATCTTCGGAAGGGGTATTCTGCCATTCTGGCACTTGTTTCGGTTTCGTCTGAAGAGGAGAAGAAGATTGAAGATATTCCTGTTGTCCGCGACTTTCCCGATGTATTTCCTGAAGACTTACCTGGTCTTCCTCCTTATCGCCAGGTCGAATTTGGTATTGAACTTGCTCCGGGTGCGGCCCCTATTGCTCGTGCCCCTTATCGTCTCGCACCTCCCGAGATGCAGGAGTTATCGAACCAGTTGCAAGAGCTGTTAGAGAAGGGTTTCATTCGACCTAGTTCGTCCCCGTGGGGAGCCCCTATTTTGTTTGTCAAGAAGAAGGACGGAAGCCTGCGGATGTGTATCGACTACCGGGAGTTGAATAAGGTTACCATCAAGAATCGCTATCCTCTTCCTCGCATCGATGACTTATTTGACCAGCTTCAGGGCTCTAGTTTCTATTCGAAGATTGATTTGAGGTCGGGGTACCATCAGTTGAGGGTTCAAGAAGCTGACATTCCGAAGACCGCCTTTCGAACTCGCTATGGCCATTTCGAATTCTTGGTCATGCCTTTTGGTCTCACCAATGCACCTGCCATCTTTATGGATCTGATGAACCGTGTTTGTAAGCCTTATCTTGATAAGTTCGTGATTGTCTTCATCGATGATATTCTAGTCTATTCCAAGAACGAGGTGGACCACCAGGAACACCTACGTCTTGTTTTGGAACTTCTGAGGCGGGAACAGCTGTACGCTAAGTTTTCTAAGTGTAGCTTCTGGTTGCGTGAAGTTCAATTCCTTGGTCATGTTGTTAATGAGAAAGGAATTCACGTTGACCCAGCAAAGATTGAAGCCATTAAAGACTGGGAAGCACCAAAGACGCCATCTGAGGTGCGGCAATTCCTAGGCCTTGCAGGTTATTACCGTCGTTTTATTGAGGGATTTTCGAAGATCGCTCAACCCCTCACCTCGCTTACCCAGAAGGACAGGAAGTTCGACTGGGGTGATTCGCAGGAGTCAGCCTTCCAGATGTTAAAGGCTAAACTCTGTTCTGCTCCTATCTTGTCCTTGCCTGAGGGCACGGACGATTTTGTGGTTTATTGTGACGCTTCTATCCGGGGTCTTGGTTGTGTACTGATGCAGCGCGAGAAGGTCATCGCCTATGCTTCTCGTCAGCTTAAGGTTCATGAGAAAAACTATCCCACCCATGATCTGGAGTTGGGTGCGGTGGTCTTTGCTTTAAAGATTTGGAGGCATTACTTGTACGGTACCAAATGCACTATTTACACCGATCACAAGAGCCTCCAGCATATCTTTGATCAGAAGGTGTTGAATATAAGACAGCGTCGTTGGGTCGAGCTTCTTAATGACTACGAGTGCGCTATCAAATACCATCCTGGCAAGGCGAATGTGGTCGCAGACGCCTTGAGCAGGAAGGAAACGGCTAAACCTCGTCGTGTTCGAGCTCTTCAGCTCACTATCCATTCCGGCTTACCTGATCGAATCCGTTCAGCGCAGCAAGAAGCTTTGAAGGAGGAAAACCTTAAGGCTGAAACCATGCATGGTGCTGATAGCCACCTTGAACTCAGATCCGATGGGTTACACTATTTCGCTGAACGTATTTGGGTTCCTTTATTTGGGGGCTTGCGGGAGCTCGTTCTTGATGAAGCTCACAAGTCCCGGTACTCTATTCACCCTGGCTCCGATAAGATGTATCAAGACCTAAAGATACTTTATTGGTGGCCGAACATGAAGGCGGACGTGGCTTCGTACGTAAGCAAGTGCTTGACCTGTGCTAAGGTCAAGGTCGAATATCAAAAGCCATCCGGCCTTCTGCAACAGCCTGAAATCCCCGAGTGGAAGTGGGAGCGGATTACGATGGACTTTGTGACCAAACTCCCGAAATCGCCCAGTGGTTGCGACATGATCTGGGTAATTGTCGATAGGTTGACAAAGTCTGCGCACTTCCTCGCTATCAAAGAGGCCGATGGTCTCGAGCGTCTGGCACGGTTATATCTCAAGGAAGTGGTCTCTCGGCACGGGGTGCCTGTCTCTATTATTTCTGATCGTGATCCTCGGTTCGCCTCTAACTTCTGGAAGTCTTTGCATAAGGCTCTGGGTACTCAGTTGGACATGAGCACAGCGTATCATCCGCAAACTGACGGCCAAAGTGAGCGGACAATCCAAACGCTAGAAGACATGCTTCGGGCATGTGTGATCGATTTTGGCAAGGGGTGGGAGAGTCATTTACCGTTGGTGGAATTCTCCTACAACAACAGTTACCATTCTAGCATCAAGGCAGCTCCGTTCGAGGCTCTTTACGGGCGGAAATGCCGGTCTCCCCTTTGTTGGGCCGAGGTGGGTGAGAGTCAACTCACCGGCCCGGAACTTGTGTACGAGACTTCCGAAAAGATCGTACAAATCCGTAACCGCATGGCAGCAGCTCGGGATCGTCAAAAGAGCTATGCCGATCGTCGTCGCAAGCCTTTGGAGTTTGAGGTTGGCGACAGGGTTTTGTTAAAGGTATCTCCGTGGAAGGGCGTTATACGTTTTGGGAAGCGGGGCAAATTGAATCCTCGGTATGTGGGACCGTTCGCAATCCTGGAACGGATTGGACCGGTAGCATACAGGCTTGATCTGCCGGCTGAGCTCAGTAATGTTCATAATGTCTTCCATGTTTCTAATCTGAAGAAGTGCTTGGCGGATGAATCTTTGGTTGTTTCTCTCGAAGAGATCAAGGTGGATGATCGTCTGCGTATCGTGGAGGAACCGGTTGAAATTCTTGACTATAAAATCCGTAGCCTTCGCCGGAGTAAAATCCGCATTGTTAAAGTCCGTTGGAACTCTAATCGTGGACCGGAGTTCACGTGGGAACGGGAAGATCAAATGAAGGCTAAGTATCCCCATTTATTTCCTAAGCGCGCGTTCGAATCAAGACATGTCTCTGCTGAAGCTGAATGAATCTCGGGTCGAGATTCCTTTCAACAGGGGGATGATGTGGCAACCGGAAAATTTTTCTTCTCTTTCGTCTCTTCCTTTTTGGCCTTGGGCAATTTTCGGGACGAAAATTCTTTCAACAGGGGGATGATGTGACACCCGGCAAACTCAGGTTAGTAACGTTGACTAAACTAGTAAGTCTACCTTAGCGAGTCATGCATATTACGTCCTTAACGGGGTCAGTTGAGTCGGCATGATGATTCTGGGAATCATCGGGAGTCGTTATGATGATCCGCGGGGTCATCGGGAGTCGGTCCATAACTATGGGTACAAGGATCGGCGATTCGTGGAATCGCCGGGTCTAACGCACACACGAGTCTCGAGTCCCGGGAATTGGTGAACGGATGTAAACGTGTTAGTTATCATGCATTATATGTTTGAAATCATTATGTGACTTATCGGTATGTGAATACGTGTTTAAATATGTTAAAATAGTGTTTAACGCGCCAAAAACCCATTCCAGCACCTTATAGGCGATTAGGAGCCTGGGGGACTCCTAATCGCGTGAACATCAAGCGATTACAAGGGGAGTGGGGGCGAGTAGGTGGCTAATCGCGTGAACAGTGGCGATTAGGGCCCCTACTCGCGAGTAGGTGGCTAATCGCGTGAACAAGGAGGCGATTAGGCCCCTACTCGCCTGGTCTGGGTCCCTAATCGCGTATACAGCAGGGCTCGGGTCAAAACACCTATAAATAGAACCCTTAACTCCCCAAACACCTCTAGAACAACCCTAGCTGCTCCCAAGTCGCCCACACACCTTAAAACACCTCTGGAACTCATTTTGCTACAAAAATCACCATCCCCAAGCTTACACACCTTTCTTTAGCAAAACCCAAGGTGTGTTCTTCATCCCTAACCTTTGTAAAGTTGTTATTTTGAGTTCCCCCAAAGTTCCAGACCTTGTTTTACCAAATGTGTCTTTAAAAACCTTTCAAAAGAGTCTTAAACCAAGTTTACACCTTAATGCTTGTTATATGTGAAGTTTACATGCATATGTTGGTCTTATTGGTGATTTTAACATGAATGTTTTCAAGATATGATTGTACTCCTGTTATGTAGAGGTCATTAGGAAGGTTGTCTTAGAATCTTAGCCATTATTGTGGTGTTTTAAAGAAAATGCATATTTTGACCCATTTGTATGTTCTTGAGGATTTAGGATGATTATGGTATGATTGTTGATGCAATGTTGTTAGGATTCATGCTAGGAAGATGTTAGATCAGAGGTTTGATGATTTACATGTTGTAAAGTTTGAAATCTGATTGTTTCCATTTAAGGAAAGATAAGGTTGGTAGAAGAAACCTAGTACTTTGCCATTTTAGGAAATAATTGCATAGAACATGCTAGATCAGTGATATGTTGGGGGTTTTTGCTTGAAATGGGTTGGTAAATGATTTAGGTTTGATATTGGGTGTTGTTGCATGTTTCGGATCTGATTTGGAGGGTTTAACGCGCGAAAACTCGTTGTACAGCAGCTGCAGGCGATTAGGCATCCTAATCGCCTGAGCTGGGGGCGATTATGCAGCATTAGGGGCGATTGGGACCCTACTCGCCTGATACATCAGGCGATTAGGCCCCTAATCGCATATAGGCTAATGCCTACTCGCGTGTAACCTTCCTAATCGCATGTACTGCTGTCGTGAACGCGTTTTGACATCCCGGAACACGATTTGACACCTAGGAACATGTTAGGAACCCCGGGATACACCCAATGACTTAGTAAGACGTGTTCGGACCTGTTTATGCGTTAATTGGACATTATGCTAGACTAGGTGAATTGTTGCGCGTGCTAAGTGTTTAATTGCATATGTTGCATGATGTCTTGCATCTATCTAACACGTGGGATGTCGGGTCACCAATGGGATGTTGGGTCTTGTCTGGCACGGTCGGTTTAACAGTTAAAGGTGTTTTCAAACGTTTATGGTCACGGTCTGGACATTCGGGGACTAGTTAGCCTGCGGGTTATTAGTCCAATACTTATACGCATCTTATGATAGGTCGCCGCTATCTGGGGCTATCATAACATAATTACTTAACTATTTTCAAGTAACGCAAACCAAGGTGAGTTTCACAGCCCCACTTTTACCGTTTTACTTACGGGGGAGAAACATGCTACTTACTTACTTATTAAAGGTCATGTTATACTATGGTTACTTTACATATACTATGCGGCTTTTACGGAAAGTCCCAGGGGGGAAACCATGAATGTGCAGGGATGCACAACGGAGGAAATGTGGATAGATCTATTGGGCCTCACAAACCCCACTCGACGGCTGGGCCGGGCGGGTGCATATTGTCTCTTATTACTGGCTCGCCGAGGCATCGGTTATAGCCAAAACTGCTGGGCAAGTCTCAACAACTTATAAACGTATAGTAATGGATTCCCAACCGCAGTAGTAAACAAACACTTAACGTCTAGCTAACGTTCTTATAACCTGGTAGTAACGGATATGATCTTTACAACTTACAGAAAACGCTTTATAAAAGAAAACCTGTGAACTCACCAGCATTATATGTTGACATTTTTGGCATGTTTTCTCAGGTCGCTGAGGTAGCGGTTATCGGACTAGGCGCACAGAGTCATGCACGGCGTCTATTATTTTGAGCATATTAAACAATGTCTTTGTAAACAATGATATGTCTTTTGGTTGTAAACAAGAATGCTTCCGCTGCTGGTTTACAGCTCAAAGCATGATATTTTGGTTTTAAATATAATTATGAATGCATGTTTGTTGTATGTTTATTGTGATCGTTGACTGAGATCCTGGTGTGTCACGCGCCTCGCGGTAAAACCCCGCACGTGGAATTTGAGGGTGTGACAGATTGGTATCAGAGCCAACGGTTATAGTGAACTGAGACTGCATGTAGAGTCTAGTCTATAACTGAGTCGCACACACTAGACGGTCACAGTTAGTCGAGTCTTAGCAAGTGGGTAACAATATGACTTGTCGGGGTGTCGGTGTCATCATCTACTACGCTACATCATCTATTTACTTCTTATCATCCTATTCCTTGACTCGTCCTTACTTTGATCCGATGGCGAACGATATACTATTGAACTCTCTTGACGGCAGTGTACATTGGGGTAGCTTCGGCGTACTCTTGAGATCTGTCCAGAGATTTGGACATCTCCCCTCTATGCCCTAATGAACACGCCCGTTCTTATGCATATTATATTGTACTTATACTTATGATAACACCATGATTGGGCGCTAGTGTTCGGTGACTTGAACTTCAAACTTAAAGCGCGCCTGGAGGACCATGTGGAACAGTTTATCATGTCGGGTGCACACGAGATCATAAACTGTGACGCATGGGATCCCTGGCGGACTTTGGGCTTGAACGGATGGACCCGAGCTAGGCTCTGTCTAGTCTCTTGAAATTCCTAATGGGTTATACCACGGGCGAGCCTAAATCTTTTGTTTCATTTTGTGACAGAAGATGTCAGGAGCTCGTGGAGGTCGCAGAGGCGGCCGTGCCGGCGGTCGTGCTGGCGGCCGAGGTGGCGGCGGTGGCCGCGGAAATATTAATATGACCCAAGCCGAATTGGATAACTTAATGCAGCAGCACGTGAATATTGCTCTGGCTGCATTCCAAGCCGCTCATAATGCTATGGGTGGTACGTCGATTCTCATCTATTCTACCTCGTTCTGGGGTACTTTACCTTTTCTTGATACTCACCTGTGTGTCTGTTCCAGGTGGTGCTGTCAATCCTCCTCCATCCCAGTGTTCCTATAAAAAGTTTATGGACTGTAAGCCCCACAACTTTAGCGGCACTGAAGGGGCAGTGGGACTGCTCCGATGGTTGGAGAAAATCGAATCTGTTTTCTCGATGTGCAGCTGCCCGGAAGGCGACCGGGTGAAGTATGCTTCTGCGACCCTGGAGGGTCAAGCCTTGACTTGGTGGAACTCCACCACCCAGACTATGGGCATTGGGGAAGCCCACGCTATGCCCTGGACAGAATTCATTCAGTTGCTGAAAAATGAGTACTGCCCGAGGGATGAAATCCAGAAGCTTGAGCATGAAGTCTGGAATCATAAGATGGTGGGTTCTGAGATTGAAACTTATACTGCTCGGCACAATGAATTGGCGGTGTTGTGCCCCGATCTGCACGCACCCGAATACCGAAGAATTGAGCATTATGTTGCTGGGTTAGTACCGGAGATTGCCGGGTTAGTTGCTGCGGGTAACCTCACTGTTTATTCTGAGGTGGTTCGGTCGGCCCACAGGCTGACCAACATGAAAGTGGCTGAAGGGGTCTTGCCTCCTCGAGGCGCTGCTGTGAAGGCTCCTGATAGTAACAAGCGGAAATGGGAAGCTGTGGGGAAAGGTTCGAGCTTGGCTCAGCCTCAGCAGGTGAAGAAGTCTGATACTGGGGGATCGTCGTCTGAACAGAAAATAGGGGGTTATCAGGGGAGGTTGCCAAAGTGTGAACGATGCTGGTTTCATCATACTGGTCGTTGCGACAAGAACCATTGTCGCCGGTGCAACAAGGCCGGACATGTGGCCCATGACTGCAGGGTTAATCTTCAGGGTAACCGGAACCCTCCTGCTACATCTACTCCGGCCCCTCCTGTTGCTGCTTCCCAGGGAAATCAGGGCAAACAGGGGTGCTACAATTGTGGTGAACTTGGTCACTACAAGCGGGAATGCCCCAAGTTGAAGCAGGGTGAAGCCGGGAAGAATGGGGCGGGTAATGGAAACAATGGAGGCGGAGGCAGGAATGCTCGCGCCTTCGTGATTGGTTCGAGCGGTGCTCGACAAGACCCCGACACTGTTACTGGTACGTTTCTCCTCGATAATCGCTATGCTACGGTTTTATTCGATTCTGGCGCCGATAAGAGTTTTATATCTCTTGGGTTTAGTCAATTGCTTGATAGGGTACCTACACCTTTAGAGGCTAAGTACTTGATAGAATTGGCTGATGGTAAGAAAGTTGAGGCGACGCACGTCCTTAGGGAGTGTCGCCTTGAGTTGTCGGGTTACTCTTTCCCTATTGATCTTATGCCGGTGTCCTTGGGTAGTTTCGATGTTGTCGTGGGTATGGATTGGTTGTCCCTGTATCATGCCGAGATCGTTTGTTTTGATAAAGTCATTCGACTTCCTCTCCCTGATGGAGAAATTCTGTTGGTGCACGGTGAGAAGAGCGGGGTCCCGTTGAGTATCATTTCGTGTATGAAAGCCTATAAGTATCTTCGGAAGGGGTATTCTGCCATTCTGGCACTTGTTTCGGTTTCGTCTGAAGAGGAGAAGAAGATTGAAGATATTCCTGTTGTCCGCGACTTTCCCGATGTATTTCCTGAAGACTTACCTGGTCTTCCTCCTTATCGCCAGGTCGAATTTGGTATTGAACTTGCTCCGGGTGCGGCCCCTATTGCTCGTGCCCCTTATCGTCTCGCACCTCCCGAGATGCAGGAGTTATCGAACCAGTTGCAAGAGCTGTTAGAGAAGGGTTTCATTCGACCTAGTTCGTCCCCGTGGGGAGCCCCTATTTTGTTTGTCAAGAAGAAGGACGGAAGCCTGCGGATGTGTATCGACTACCGGGAGTTGAATAAGGTTACCATCAAGAATCGCTATCCTCTTCCTCGCATCGATGACTTATTTGACCAGCTTCAGGGCTCTAGTTTCTATTCGAAGATTGATTTGAGGTCGGGGTACCATCAGTTGAGGGTTCAAGAAGCTGACATTCCGAAGACCGCCTTTCGAACTCGCTATGGCCATTTCGAATTCTTGGTCATGCCTTTTGGTCTCACCAATGCACCTGCCATCTTTATGGATCTGATGAACCGTGTTTGTAAGCCTTATCTTGATAAGTTCGTGATTGTCTTCATCGATGATATTCTAGTCTATTCCAAGAACGAGGTGGACCACCAGGAACACCTACGTCTTGTTTTGGAACTTCTGAGGCGGGAACAGCTGTACGCTAAGTTTTCTAAGTGTAGCTTCTGGTTGCGTGAAGTTCAATTCCTTGGTCATGTTGTTAATGAGAAAGGAATTCACGTTGACCCAGCAAAGATTGAAGCCATTAAAGACTGGGAAGCACCAAAGACGCCATCTGAGGTGCGGCAATTCCTAGGCCTTGCAGGTTATTACCGTCGTTTTATTGAGGGATTTTCGAAGATCGCTCAACCCCTCACCTCGCTTACCCAGAAGGACAGGAAGTTCGACTGGGGTGATTCGCAGGAGTCAGCCTTCCAGATGTTAAAGGCTAAACTCTGTTCTGCTCCTATCTTGTCCTTGCCTGAGGGCACGGACGATTTTGTGGTTTATTGTGACGCTTCTATCCGGGGTCTTGGTTGTGTACTGATGCAGCGCGAGAAGGTCATCGCCTATGCTTCTCGTCAGCTTAAGGTTCATGAGAAAAACTATCCCACCCATGATCTGGAGTTGGGTGCGGTGGTCTTTGCTTTAAAGATTTGGAGGCATTACTTGTACGGTACCAAATGCACTATTTACACCGATCACAAGAGCCTCCAGCATATCTTTGATCAGAAGGTGTTGAATATAAGACAGCGTCGTTGGGTCGAGCTTCTTAATGACTACGAGTGCGCTATCAAATACCATCCTGGCAAGGCGAATGTGGTCGCAGACGCCTTGAGCAGGAAGGAAACGGCTAAACCTCGTCGTGTTCGAGCTCTTCAGCTCACTATCCATTCCGGCTTACCTGATCGAATCCGTTCAGCGCAGCAAGAAGCTTTGAAGGAGGAAAACCTTAAGGCTGAAACCATGCATGGTGCTGATAGCCACCTTGAACTCAGATCCGATGGGTTACACTATTTCGCTGAACGTATTTGGGTTCCTTTATTTGGGGGCTTGCGGGAGCTCGTTCTTGATGAAGCTCACAAGTCCCGGTACTCTATTCACCCTGGCTCCGATAAGATGTATCAAGACCTAAAGATACTTTATTGGTGGCCGAACATGAAGGCGGACGTGGCTTCGTACGTAAGCAAGTGCTTGACCTGTGCTAAGGTCAAGGTCGAATATCAAAAGCCATCCGGCCTTCTGCAACAGCCTGAAATCCCCGAGTGGAAGTGGGAGCGGATTACGATGGACTTTGTGACCAAACTCCCGAAATCGCCCAGTGGTTGCGACATGATCTGGGTAATTGTCGATAGGTTGACAAAGTCTGCGCACTTCCTCGCTATCAAAGAGGCCGATGGTCTCGAGCGTCTGGCACGGTTATATCTCAAGGAAGTGGTCTCTCGGCACGGGGTGCCTGTCTCTATTATTTCTGATCGTGATCCTCGGTTCGCCTCTAACTTCTGGAAGTCTTTGCATAAGGCTCTGGGTACTCAGTTGGACATGAGCACAGCGTATCATCCGCAAACTGACGGCCAAAGTGAGCGGACAATCCAAACGCTAGAAGACATGCTTCGGGCATGTGTGATCGATTTTGGCAAGGGGTGGGAGAGTCATTTACCGTTGGTGGAATTCTCCTACAACAACAGTTACCATTCTAGCATCAAGGCAGCTCCGTTCGAGGCTCTTTACGGGCGGAAATGCCGGTCTCCCCTTTGTTGGGCCGAGGTGGGTGAGAGTCAACTCACCGGCCCGGAACTTGTGTACGAGACTTCCGAAAAGATCGTACAAATCCGTAACCGCATGGCAGCAGCTCGGGATCGTCAAAAGAGCTATGCCGATCGTCGTCGCAAGCCTTTGGAGTTTGAGGTTGGCGACAGGGTTTTGTTAAAGGTATCTCCGTGGAAGGGCGTTATACGTTTTGGGAAGCGGGGCAAATTGAATCCTCGGTATGTGGGACCGTTCGCAATCCTGGAACGGATTGGACCGGTAGCATACAGGCTTGATCTGCCGGCTGAGCTCAGTAATGTTCATAATGTCTTCCATGTTTCTAATCTGAAGAAGTGCTTGGCGGATGAATCTTTGGTTGTTTCTCTCGAAGAGATCAAGGTGGATGATCGTCTGCGTATCGTGGAGGAACCGGTTGAAATTCTTGACTATAAAATCCGTAGCCTTCGCCGGAGTAAAATCCGCATTGTTAAAGTCCGTTGGAACTCTAATCGTGGACCGGAGTTCACGTGGGAACGGGAAGATCAAATGAAGGCTAAGTATCCCCATTTATTTCCTAAGCGCGCGTTCGAATCAAGACATGTCTCTGCTGAAGCTGAATGAATCTCGGGTCGAGATTCCTTTCAACAGGGGGATGATGTGGCAACCGGAAAATTTTTCTTCTCTTTCGTCTCTTCCTTTTTGGCCTTGGGCAATTTTCGGGACGAAAATTCTTTCAACAGGGGGATGATGTGACACCCGGCAAACTCAGGTTAGTAACGTTGACTAAACTAGTAAGTCTACCTTAGCGAGTCATGCATATTACGTCCTTAACGGGGTCAGTTGAGTCGGCATGATGATTCTGGGAATCATCGGGAGTCGTTATGATGATCCGCGGGGTCATCGGGAGTCGGTCCATAACTATGGGTACAAGGATCGGCGATTCGTGGAATCGCCGGGTCTAACGCACACACGAGTCTCGAGTCCCGGGAATTGGTGAACGGATGTAAACGTGTTAGTTATCATGCATTATATGTTTGAAATCATTATGTGACTTATCGGTATGTGAATACGTGTTTAAATATGTTAAAATAGTGTTTAACGCGCCAAAAACCCATTCCAGCACCTTATAGGCGATTAGGAGCCTGGGGGACTCCTAATCGCGTGAACATCAAGCGATTACAAGGGGAGTGGGGGCGAGTAGGTGGCTAATCGCGTGAACAGTGGCGATTAGGGCCCCTACTCGCGAGTAGGTGGCTAATCGCGTGAACAAGGAGGCGATTAGGCCCCTACTCGCCTGGTCTGGGTCCCTAATCGCGTATACAGCAGGGCTCGGGTCAAAACACCTATAAATAGAACCCTTAACTCCCCAAACACCTCTAGAACAACCCTAGCTGCTCCCAAGTCGCCCACACACCTTAAAACACCTCTGGAACTCATTTTGCTACAAAAATCACCATCCCCAAGCTTACACACCTTTCTTTAGCAAAACCCAAGGTGTGTTCTTCATCCCTAACCTTTGTAAAGTTGTTATTTTGAGTTCCCCCAAAGTTCCAGACCTTGTTTTACCAAATGTGTCTTTAAAAACCTTTCAAAAGAGTCTTAAACCAAGTTTACACCTTAATGCTTGTTATATGTGAAGTTTACATGCATATGTTGGTCTTATTGGTGATTTTAACATGAATGTTTTCAAGATATGATTGTACTCCTGTTATGTAGAGGTCATTAGGAAGGTTGTCTTAGAATCTTAGCCATTATTGTGGTGTTTTAAAGAAAATGCATATTTTGACCCATTTGTATGTTCTTGAGGATTTAGGATGATTATGGTATGATTGTTGATGCAATATTGTTAGGATTCATGCTAGGAAGATGTTAGATCAGAGGTTTGATGATTTACATGTTGTAAAGTTTGAAATCTGATTGTTTCCATTTAAAGAAAGATAAGGTTGGTAGAAGAAACCTAGTACTTTGCCATTTTAGGAAATAATTGCATAGAACATGCTAGATCAGTGATATGTTGGGGGTTTTTGCTTGAAATGGGTTGGTAAATGATTTAGGTTTGATATTGGGTGTTGTTGCATGTTTCGGATCTGATTTGGAGGGTTTAACGCGCGAAAACTCGTTGTACAGCAGCTGCAGGCGATTAGGCATCCTAATCGCCTGAGCTGGGGGCGATTATGCAGCATTAGGGGCGATTGGGACCCTACTCGCCTGATACATCAGGCGATTAGGCCCCTAATCGCCTATAGGCTAATGCCTACTCGCGTGTAACCTTCCTAATCGCATGTACTGCTGTCGTGAACGCGTTTTGACATCCCGGAACACGATTTGACACCTAGGAACATGTTAGGAACCCCGGGATACACCCAATGACTTAGTAAGACGTGTTCGGACCTGTTTATGCGTTAATTGGACATTATGCTAGACTAGGTGAATTGTTGCGCGTGCTAAGTGTTTAATTGCATATGTTGCATGATGTCTTGCATCTATCTAACACGTGGGATGTCGGGTCACCAATGGGATGTCGGGTCTTGTCTGGCACGGTCGGTTTAACAGTTAAAGGTGTTTTCAAACGTTTATGGTCACGGTCTGGACATTCGGGGACTAGTTAGCCTGCGGGTTATTAGTCCAATACTTATACGCATCTTATGATAGGTCGCCGCTATCTGGGGCTATCATAACATAATTACTTAACTATTTTCAAGTAACGCAAACCAAGGTGAGTTTCACAGCCCCACTTTTACCGTTTTACTTACGGGGGAGAAACATGCTACTTACTTACTTATTAAAGGTCATGTTATACTATGGTTACTTTACATATACTATGCGGCTTTTACGGAAAGTCCCAGGGGGGAAACCATGAATGTGCAGGGATGCACAACGGGGGAAATGTGGATAGATCTATTGGGCCTCACAAACCCCACTCGACGGCTGGGCCGGGCGGGTGCATATTGTCTCTTATTACTGGCTCGCCGAGGCATCGGTTATAGCCAAAACTGCTGGGCAAGTCTCAACAACTTATAAACGTATAGTAATGGATTCCCAACCGCAGTAGTAAACAAACACTTAACGTCTAGCTAACGTTCTTATAACCTGGTAGTAACGGATATGATCTTTACAACTTACAGAAAACGCTTTATAAAAGAAAACCTGTGAACTCACCAGCATTATATGTTGACATTTTTGGCATGTTTTCTCAGGTCGCTGAGGTAGCGGTTATCGGACTAGGCGCACAGAGTCATGCACGGCGTCTATTATTTTGAGCATATTAAACAATGTCTTTGTAAACAATGATATGTCTTTTGGTTGTAAACAAGAATGCTTCCGCTGCTGGTTTACAGCTCAAAGCATGATATTTTGGTTTTAAATATAATTATGAATGCATGTTTGTTGTATGTTTATTGTGATCGTTGACTGAGATCCTGGTGTGTCACGCGCCTCGCGGTAAAACCCCGCACGTGGAATTTGAGGGTGTGACACCCCCTCAACAAAACCCGGTGACAAATTAGCTTTAAAATGCTTTACCACTTCTTAACACACTCACTTGATTAACATTAACATTATTACCTCGTGAGGAGCCATGGGACAGATTTACCTGAGTATCACTAGGAAGCTTTCCTTTACCTTTCTTCAATTCCGCCACGTCAGTTGCTAATTGGCCCATTTGGATCGTCAATGCTTGAATGCTTTTGTCACGAACCTCATCCTTTTGTATACGAGCTTCATCAAGTTGGTTTATCTTTTGCATGTCTTGTTGCATAGCTCGAAGCATCTCCATGACTTCATTTCCACTTGATGACTCTTGACCCGAATTCCTTTGACTTGTTTGAGCTTGCCCTTGGTATCCACTGTTGTATCCACCTCTATAATTTCCTTGATTGTATTGTTGACGAGGTACATAATTACCTTGAGCAGCTTGAAAATTCGGGTTGGATTGATTTGATGCATTTTCATACCGAAAGTTTGGATGGTTTCGCAACCCGGGGTGATAAGTATTGGAATTCATGTCATAATTTCTACCACCCCCTTGAATAGCATTAACTTCTTCCGTTTGTCCTTCATTTATCACCACTTGACAAACCTCCGCTGTGTGTCCTATTTCTTGGCAATTGTTACAAACATTGTACAATTGATTTGAATTTTGAGCATTACCACTTTCTACCCCATGCACTTGCGGTCTTTGAATTACATGCCTCGCTCGTCTCGATGATTGAGCCTTTCTTTTGGAAGTCACCGCCATTTGCTCTAAGAATGCCCAATCGTCTTGCTCATAATTTGTACCAAAAGTACCATTTGTGATGGACATTAAATCACGAGCATCCTTCGAACTCAAACCTTCATGAAAAGCATTCAATAATTCCCAAAGTTGAATCCCATGGTGAGGACAATTTCTTAACATCATATTGAACCTCTCGAACGCTTCATGAAACATCTCCCCCGATTGTTGTTGAAAGCTTCTCAACCCTCTCCTCGCATCATTAGTCTTTTGAGAGCTATAAAATTCATCTAAGAATATCTGTTGCATGTCGGCCCATGTAAAAATAGATGCGGATGGTAAAGTGTGAAACCATCTTTTTGCCTTATCTTCCAATGAAAATTGGAAAAGAACCAACTTCAAATCATCTGCAGAAAAACCTTGTCCCCCAATAGTGTTGCAAATAGAATCGTATGTCTCCAAATGAAAATAAGGCTCTTCCGTTGCTAGCCCCTTGAATTTTGGTAGACTTTGGAGTGCGGTTGTTCTAACTTCAAAAGTTCTTCCATTTGCATTTTGAGGAATCACTATTGGTGATGGATTATTAGTGATAATCGGCCGAAAATGCGCTTCAATTCCCCGTACAACATCACGGTGGAGTCTTCTAGGTGCTCCCAATGGCGCTCTTGGTTGACCTATTTGACCTTGCATTGCCCCTTGTGGTGCAAATTGTTGTTGATGTTGGTTTTGATGCATAGGTGGTTGTTGTTGAATCGGCCTCTGATTTTGAGCTTGCATGTTTGGAGGCCGCATTTGGTTAAGTGGTGTAGGATGTTGCAAGTGCAATCCTTGCGGTCTAACATGTTGCACACCAACCGGTAGTCTTCCCACGTCTTGAAACGGTAAAAGTGGTTGACTTACTTGACCCGTTTGAGCTTGAGATCCCACAAATGCACCATTACCTCCATAGTAATACCCCTCTTCATTATACCCACTAAACTCTTCATCAGCATACACATCATCATACACATCCCTTTGAAATCTCGAGTTTTGGCCACCTGGAAAAGATGAGTAGTAAAAACCCGATTGGTTTGGTGGTTGGTAAGTAGATGTGGTGTGGACAATTGTTGAACCTTATCCTTGTGGTTGTGGTTGTGGGATAGTAGAAGATGATTGACCCGTAGTTGGGAAAAAATGGGAAAATGGTGGAATGGTGTTTGATGGACTAAAAGTAAGGTTTGGTTCACTTTGAGTGGAACTTGGTTGGGTGGTATGGATTGGTGTAGCAGGGTTGTTGGAAAGGTTAGGCATTGTGGTGTTGGGTGAAAGTTGTGAAGAAGTAGGCATGAATGATGAGGTCGTTTGACCCGTGGTTGGTATGTGAGAGTCTTGCATTATGTTTCTTGGTGTAAACGGTGAAGTAGGTGAATCAATAATTATGTTCCTTCTTATCAACACTCGATTCTTTCTCAATGTCCTTTCAATCTCCAGATCAAACAATAGTGGTGATGACTCGTGAGAGCCTCTAGTATGCATACACTTGAAGTACCTGCACACTAAACACAACCAGTGTAAACCCGAAAATAACAAAACAAAACTAAAAGATTAACACACGTTGCGCACTACTCCCCGGCAACGGCGCCAAAATTTGACGTGCTTGTCGTGGTACACGTAAAATTTCCCAATTACAACTATTGAATAGTGGCAAGAAGGTATCGAACACAGGGAGTTTGTGGAAAATGTGTAGATTCTAGCTTTGTTAATTAACTAAAATTTACTTAACAAAAAGTAAATGATTAAGATTTTTGATTGTTTTAAGTTGAACTAAAATAACGACTAATTATCGATTTAAACTAAAGAGCGTTTCTTCAAATTATGAGATAATGACCATTCAAGGATCCGGTTTCTCAAAACACTTGTGTAAAAGTTCCAACTAGAAAGAGTTACATAGACATAACTCATGTAAAAACAATTGTTGTGATAAAAGGGAACAGAGTACTCAGATTATATTAACGCGAGGTTGTTTCCCGATGACCAATTAATCAATAACCAACCCAAATCCTTCCCGTGATATCTCGGTTGTTAACAACACCAAGAACGTACGCTTGAAACTAGAGATTGGTAAATTAATCAACACGCTACAAACAATTATTCAAACATCATAATAATCAAGCAAGAATACTAAATTATCATTCTAGAAATTCAAGGAAACATACACAAGAGTTTTAGAAAAACCTTTACCAAGAATGATCACCAAAAGTTTTGGCTTAGCATGGTTTGGTGAATCATCATAACCTTCAAGTAATTGTTCATAGGAATCAAAAACATAAACCAAATGATTAGAATTGTTCTCCAATGATTCCAAGTAGCCAAAATCGCCCAAAACTTGTCTAGAAACGTTCACAAGTGAGAAGATGCCCAAAAGACACCATAAATTCGTCTTTAATAATGGAAGTTACAACTTGGTGCAGGAGCCACCGTACCTTACGGTGGCCACCGTAAGGTACGGTGGGCATAGAAAATGTTACGGTGGCCCAGGACTGTACAACGCTGGAATTTTGTGTCTTTAAACCACCGTACCTTACGGTGGCTACCGTAAGATACGGTGGAGCCCTTTAAAAACTTCAATTTTTCTTTCATGCACTCCACCTCGTTTCGATCCGTTCTGGTCCGTTCCAAAGCCCATATTTCTTCGTTTTTAGCTCCTTTTCACACCTGCAACCAAAGTACTCGTAGTCACCCAATTCCAAGCAATATCATGATCAAATGTGGTTAATATAGGCGTTTTAACATTATAAAGGGTTGTTCCTTGAACCACCCGTCAACGCCTCTAGTGGCCGAGTGTTGCACTAACACAATCTAGAAACGCCGTGAACTCTTATTACGCACTGTCACGATAAGTGCCATGTCGTTGACGCCCAAACGACAAGTCAAAACAAACTGCTCGGGTGATAGAGTACAAAGGCTAAGGTCATGCAAATAACTAACAAACAACAGATATAATACTAACGAGAACATGCAACAATGATTACAAATTCTAAGGTATATTGCATGCTACAACGAATTTGACAAGCTTATAATACGAATCTAAACAACTAACGAAAAAGACAAAATCCGCACTACAAAGTGACGGACATAATGAAAGAAATACTATGATGTCAAGATCGAGAATCCGTACCTTATTAGCAAGCAAAGCAGAACAAAACGTCTTCAACGAATACGCAAACCTATATTTTTTCATTATTGTCGGATTTAGTTTAGGAAAACTAAAGTCATTTACTTGGTTCATTGACTCGACGACTTATCGATTCTCATGTGATGAAACTTTTACCATCCTTTGTAATTATTTTAAATGGGTTTCAACTTGTTCAAAGTTGTATAAATTGTATCCATCCCCAAAATAAGTTTAGGAGTAACTGATTTACCAACCCAAAACCTTTTAATAACTAACCTATATGTAATAGATACTCATGCTTCGAAGTCAGTTCGTATGCCATGCCTTTACATAACTGTTTTGAATCTACCTTGCAAAAACCAATTCAATGTACAAAAATAATAACACAAAGGCTTATGAGCCAACCCTTTGACTTATCTTCTTAATTTACGAATCACTTGACAAAAGAAATATGGGTTTGCAAAGGTTATATGTGTTTTATTATATGATAAAACCGAAGGCTTGTTGTTCAAACCGTACAGATAAGTTGAACTATATAAGAACCATCATAGACTCAAGCGTAACTAACAAAACTCAATTACCGTAATAGGGAAGCAATCGCCGGAAACCGAAACGAACCAGAATATAATAGTAACTAATCTAATTAGACAAGTTTGATTTAATACCTTATTTTCCGAACGGCAAGTTAGACAACGGTTGATCACACAACAAAGACAGCGAGTGGCGTGCGGCGACGAGTAGTGGTGGTCAAAGCGGAGCGTGACGGTGTGCGGCGCAAGGGGAATCGAAACAGAAAAATCACGAAGCTAATTATGGAGGGTATAGTGGAATATGAAACAAATAACTTGTGGCTTATTGGTCGATCACCACCTCTTTTTACGGTAAATACTTTGTAACAGAATTGATAAAGAATTTTGAAAGTCAATATCCATGAGGGCTTTTTATCAACTTGTACATATCTATAAAATATCAATAATACAAAATTGTAAATTATTATTTAGTAACTAAATCGTTCCATATGAGTTACAAATGATTTAAAAGGTTATGCGATATTATATTAAATACAAAAAACGACATTAATTAAATACATGTTATTTTAGGATTTTAAAATTTTCGGGTATTACAGAAACGCCTCACGAGGAATGTTTCTCCATCATGACAGAAGCTTTACAGATCACAACCCTCATTCATCTCCTCGAGCTGTAGAAAATTAATGATTAGTTAATAGAAAAATTGAAAGCTTGTCTTATATTATTTTTACTAGTTAAACTTTAGGCATTTAATGCCCTTCATCATAAATCTTTTAGTCGTCAAGATAGGATGCATGCTACACGTTTGCACTTCAATCTTAGTATTTACCCAACGAGGAAAAGCCTTTATTCTCTAGTCGTCAGCCTGCAAAATGAATACGCTTATCATTGACAACCTACACATTTAATTCCTATCATATCACTATTAACTCACTTCACTATGTCTAGATATATCTTGCTTGTCCCAACCTTATACACCCGTCGGAATGTGTTACTATCATCTGTTCCTAACAAGACCCTCCTTACTTTGGAGTAACTTCATATTCATGCAATCCAACTCTATTCCACACTTAGAAATAGTTATTCATTCCTTTCCAAATTTCAATCTATGAACCGAATGTAATTTCTATTACTAAACATTAAACTATAATTTTTTTTATTTTTTTTTTATATGGATACTAAGTCACTCATAATAATAAGTAACCCAATAAGTAATTGGGTTGATACTATTTCTAACAATTGGGCCGATACACATATAACCCTACTACTACCCAAGAAACCATATTACTATTTTATTGTTATTATTATCCAATCTCGTGTTTATATATATAACCCAACAACGCCCCCAAATAATATTATCCCAAACCAAACAAGGCACACCATCTTTCACATACACACACATATCCTTCCAAACCCTCAATTACAGAAACCCTAACCAATCGGATCTAATAATAATAATAATAATCAAACGATGGCGGACGAAGAGGTGATGGGGTCCGTTAGCCCTGCTCCGTCTGATCACAAACGTAAGCTCGAAGATTTGGACTCCGAATCCGCCGACAACAATGGCAATTCACAACCACCCCTTGACAATGACGTTGACGGTGATGTTGATGTGAAACGACAGCGTATTGAGGAGAAAAGTGATGCTCTTGGTATGGTTCTGTTTCGTTTTTATTTATTTATTTGTTATTGTTGTTGTTATGTATGTGCTATGTGTTTGTGCTTTGAAATGAAATGGTTTAATATGCATAGGTTTAGGTCAAGTGTGACAATTGTTTATGCACATTGATTGTTTTTATGTGATTAAAGGGTTATTGTGTTTTATTGTTTTTTGTTTGATGTTTTTGTTGATATTTTGATTTAATGTTTACAAGTTTTTGTACACAAGTCTTGGTGTAAAGGTTTTTTTATATATATAATAAAGGGGGATTCAGTTTAGATGTTTTTGTGCTTGTAAATTAATAAAAAAATTAGAGACATTTTTAATTGAGGAACGGTAATATATGAAAATCTTAAAAATTTAAGCTTTCTATGGCTCTTTTGGTATCTTTTTTCTTTATTAAATATCATCACATAGTCGGACAATGACTGCGCTGTTTCTTCTGATGTGGATTTACATGTTGAAAAGACCATTAAACATGTTTTGATCAAGTGGGACAACTTTTTTTTAAGAATGGATGATGTTAAATGCACATTATGTGTTTTTATGTGATGAAAGTGTCACTGTGTTTCGATTGTTCGACATCTTTGTTGCTATCTTGATTGATTATTTACAAGTTTTTCTACTTAAGACGTGGTGTTGAATGTTTCTATTTGATGTAGTAAGGGGTCCGTGAGGGGTTGCAGTGTAGATGTCTATATGTTTTTGTGTCACTAAGTAATCGGAAAAAATAGAGAAAATTTGTTAATAACGACAGACCTAAGATATCGAAAAATTTAAAAAAGTTAAGCAGTATCTGTGACTCTTTTTCAGTATCTTTTACCGTAAAGAAATATCACCACCTACTTAGACACCGACTTTGCGATGTCTTGATGCTTACTCGTTTGTGCTGTTAAATCTAGTTATTCATGTTGAATGGTTTGCGTGAAAGATGTGGGCGTTTGGGGTAATAATGATTTATCTGCGAATATAAAAAATAATATTTCAAATAATCGGGTCCTATAAATAACATTGATGGCATTCCAAATTCCACGTTTATTACTTGGCAGAAAGTAAAAGTGACGTAAATTTTGATTAAAGTTAATGTTGTTGGTTGGGTGTTTAAGGAATATGCTTTTTTTTTTTTTATGTTTTCTTTTTCACTAGTAGAAGCTACTGGTAATGGGCACCAGGAGGAGAAGACAGATGAACCAACTGAAGGCATTACTGAACCATCAGATGTTACGAATACTGAGTCAGAGGGGGATCAAGAGAAACACAATGAACCTTTGGATGAAGCGCAGAAAGCATCTCTAACCGATGAACCTTTGGATGCATTGAACAAAGAATCTGTAACTGATGAACAGGTGAACAAAGAATCTGTAACTGATGAAATTCACGACAAGACTGTTGACCTGGAATCTGCTGAGAATCTTGAAGAATCAGCTAAGGTGGAGCATCAGGGATCTGGAGTAGAACAACAGGATCCAACTCCAGATGTTGCTTCACAAGATGACGCGTTTGGTTTTAAGGAGCAATCTGCATTCTCTGACCAATCTACATCACGTAAGATGGAGATCCCAAGTAATAAGGTGAGCTACGATCATTTTTGTCATATATTTTTTGAGATTTTGGATGTAAGTTCTGAATGGTTATATAAACTTATTATGGTCTGGTGATTTCAATGTCTACATGTATATGTTTTATTTCATTATAATCAGACTGTTTCTCTTCTAATATTTTCGATAGATTTAATTATAGTTGTCAGATTGTTTTATACAAAGAAAATAAAGTTTCCTACTTTGGTGTTAAAAAGTAACTTATTTGGTAGGTTTGTTCAATTGGGTCAAGACTAAAATCTAAATAGAACCAAAAAATGAGGAACTTTATTCTTTCTTTTTATAAATTGATTTGTTTAGGCTTGGTTCTGGTTTTAAACGTCTTCTGCTCTTAATTTTACTGTGTACTGGTTTACATAAAGCATTGTATTACATATCGTTTACTTGTATACATATTTTGTTTTTACGCCTCATTCCTCTTAACTTGATGCATCAAAACTTAATTTGAGTAATTGAGACTTTGAGACCAATATTCAAATACTCAGTAAGTCTATCGCTTAGTTGCAAAACACGCAGATTAATAGTAATAGCCCTGAAACTTACAATATTTTAAGAGTCTGATCTTGATGAGCATAAATATTAAATAACAATGAAATGCTAAAGTACTTTTAAAAACATAAGTACATGATTAGCTTTCAAATCACCTTGAATATCTGGTTATCAGTTTTAAAACACCAGTTACCCCAAAACCTTACAATTGAACATGGAACAAAGTCTAAAATAAGATTCAGTTTGCCAGGGCTTTGTGTTCAGCATTGCATAGGGTGAACATTTTTATTCGTGTGATGTATAGAGATGACATTCAAGATTTACGAACATATTATTTTGCACTAGGTTATTGAATATTTGGATAAGTGATATAATTTTAAAAATTTAGAGATTTAAAGGAAGACGACATGGACCGTAGTTTGATTGAGTCAACTTCTTGTCATGTATTATTTTGAATAACATGTTATTTGCACTAGGTTATTGAATATTTGAATCAGTGTTATAATTTTAAAAATTTAGAGATTTAAAGGAAGACGACATGGACCATAGTTTTATTCAGTCAACTTCTCGTTATCTATTGTTTTGAAAAAGAGGAGTAAGAAAGAAAACATTTAATTTTTATCTGAAATCTATTTGTTTTGACAAGTCAACCAGTCTTTTCTCATTCTAAATGAGTTACATGGGTTGTTATTTGGTGCAGGTTGGTGTCTTAATTGGCAAGGCTGGAGACACTATTCGAACCCTGCAATATAGCTCGGGGGCAAGGATTCAAATCACGCGTGATTCTGAGGCTGACCCTAATGCAGCCACTAGGCCTGTACAAATATTGGGCTCTATAGAGAGTATAAACAAGGCTGAGAGACTTATAAAAGAAGTTATAGCAGAGGTTTAATAGTAAAAAATATTAATGTTTTTCCCACATTTATCAACTCCAGTCACTGTTTTAAAGTTTGCATTTTCTATTTTTACTGAGGCTAAGTTCTTGTTTTGCAGGCTGATGCTGGGGGTTCCCCATCTTTGGTTGCTAGGGGATTTTCTGTTAATTCCTCTGGGATTGGAGAACAATATCATATGCAAGTTCCAAATGAGAAGGTTTTTTTTTTTTTTTTTTTTTTTCATGTTCTCTCAAGTATATAACCATGATTTATTTTGCCTTTTTTATTTTTTTGTTAGGTTGGTGTGATTATTGGCAAAGGTGGAGAGACTATAAAAAACCTGCAGTCACGATCTGGAGCACGCATTCAGGTAGGTTTGTTTGTTGATGCTTGCACATAAAGCAGTTGATTCACAGGCTTGATAAAGTCTTGTTTTGTATGTTGATGCTTGCACATAATGTAGTTGATTCCTCAACATCTTCCTGAGGGTGACCAATCCAAAGAAAGAACTGTAAGAGTCACTGGTGATAGGAAACAAATTGAGATTGCAAGAGAATTGATAAATGAAGTTATGGATCAGGTTTGTTTACGTTCCTCATACTTTACTTTAGAGTTGCATGACTTGCACTGATAGTAATATTTTATTAAATGTGGATGCTTCTTTTAGCTTTACTGATAGTAATATTTGTTTAGCTTTACTGATAGTAATATTTTATTAAATGTGGATGCTTGTTTTAGCTTTACTGATTGTAGTATAGGCATTCTTGGTATAAACAAACTATGTTGATCATGTGTTGTTATTTGTAATGAATGGGGTTGTCATTATAGTCAAGATTTTCATACTCGTTCTTGAGAAATCGTTCAGCATTGGAAATCCACTTATAACTGCTAGGTTCTGTTTATTGTAAATCTGATTATCAGATCTTCAGTTCAGTCTTTTGGTACTTCTTTAAACTGTATATTTTTGGGTCTGATCAAATCATGTTGGTTATTTACGGTAGTAGTTAGGTCGACATATGTCTGGGTTAGGATTATCGTGATATATATCATCTCGTGTTTTAGCTAATAGATCAATCACCTATATTAGAATCAAAGTAATTTAAGGATGCTTAACAGAGTTTGTTTTGGTGATGTACCACTGTATATTGACATTTATGCTTAGTAAGTTCTACCAGTTTTTGGTCATGTTGACGTTAAATTGGTAATTTATCCTTCAGTTTTGTTTTGATTTTAGCATTTTTACCCAATGTTAAGATATGAGTTACTCTAACAACAAGTTTTCTCTAGTTGTTGCCATTGGCTTTGTAGTGTCTCTTTCTAGAGTATCAAGTAGTCTGTTCTTTATGGTCGTTTGATTATAGCTATTGGTTATTATGTGTTTAGCTGAATATGTGGTATGAAAGGATTTTAAGTGACCATACAATAATAGGGTGTGAGCGAAAGTTTGTAGGGTGATGAGTGTTTACAACAAGATGATACATGAATCATGCCATGGTGACTTGAAATAAATCTTTTTGAAAGTGTCCATTTTTTTCGAATTGGTTGGCTCTAAAATGCAGATTTCACACTGGGTCAGCGTTGCTTTCTTGGTGTCGCGAAGGTATCACGCATTAACCCTCGCTTTTGAAGGAAGTTAATAGTTGGTAAGACTGCTTCAAGACTCAAAAAGATCATCCATAATACTAGTGTTAGTAAAAGACTATTTTATGCCAAGCCATTCTACATCATGGTCTTGTTCTATGCATGATGACCTCTAATATGGTTGGAAGAAAGTATCATGACTCGATAATAGATTATCTTTTTTTGGTTGATGAGTCTTATTCTGATTTTTTTTTGTTGCGACATGACATTTATTAGTTAGTATCTATTCCAGAGGAGCAAGTAGGGAAACACAACTCTTGTTTCTAGACCTAAATTCCCCCTTTATTCCAAGGCTCGAAGCATAACCAACACTTGACCAACTTATCAGGTCAAAATTGACATTTTCTTGTTTTTCAACGGTATGCATGTTGATGTTTTTGTAGTTTGATGCTCTCTGGTCTAAAGATCTTTTTGACTACATAATTTAATATGAATTTTTACTTGAGTAGAACATAAACCTTTGGACCTTATTGTTGTTCCAACTTCCAATATCTGATGCTGTGATTTTACTTCTGGTTCTTGCTTATATTTGAAGTTGTTCATATTTCTAGTTGTTTAGTTTTCTCTTGGTCACTTTCAGAATCATTTTTATTGTCACTTAATTTTAGTCACGCAGATCGTTCTTGTGTATGCTAAACTGTTAGCAGGGTACAGTAATAAAAGGTTACTCGATCGGTATAAAATAGTGTTTAAGTGACAGTTGAACGACATATAAATCGAAATTGATCTAGGGATATATTTGTGTTCTTTAGCAGCTATGCTCTTGCTATGCCTGTGCTTTTGAGATATGAGTTGAGTGAGGCATATGTGCGGATCTTTCTGTACTAATCTGTCATTTTGGTATGAGATTGGCATGCAAATCATATTATTGAATGGCCTGTTATTTTGTTGTTGCACTTGTCACTTGTTTCTTCTTTTTTCAAATTTATCTCCATTTTATGCCACATTATATTTCAATGCTACCTGTGCAATTTCTATTTATTTACTTTATATAACTTTATCTTTAGTTGTGTCAACATTTTTTTATTTTCTTTTTTGTGATTTTAATTTTTATATATGATGATATTAACTTATATTTTTCCTGTTATCTTTGTCAATTTCAATCCAGCCTTTTAGATCGTCGGGACCGCCAGGTGGTAATAATCAGCAAAACTTTCGTCCACGTGGATCTGGTGGTTCTCAATGGGGTCCTAGAGGTGGTCATCCTTCACAGTCAGCAGGGTATAATAACTATCCACCCCGAGGAGGCTATTCATCTCAAAATCCACCATATTCTTCTCAGGGTTACGGGAATTACCCACCTCAGCAACCTCCACCAAGAAACAATTATGGTTGGGATCAAAGACCACCAACTAACAAGCAGGGGCCACCAGAGCAGACCGGTTACGACTACTATGGTGGACCAGGCGGTCATATGGGAGCACCATCTCCACAACCACCACCCATGCATTCTCATGCTCCGGGTCCAGCCATGGGCCCGCCTCCTTACAATTATGGACCACCTCAAGGCCCAGACTATGGGCAGCAGCCACCTTCCTATCAACAGACTGCACCACAGGGATATGGTCAAGGTTATGGTGAACCCAGGTATGACCACCCGGGACCTGGTCAACATTCATATGGAGGTCAAGGGACTCAGCCGCCAGTTTACCCTCAAGGTGGCGCACCTACTCATCCAGGGTATGGACAGCCGGACCAGTATGGTAAGCCATCAGGATACAATATGCCGCCGCAACAGGGACCATATGGTCAACCTTACAGTCAGCCACCTCGGCCACAGCCATACCCTGCTTCAAGTGGATCAATGCAGCAAGGTTACCCTCAGTATGGTACTCCTCCGGTTAATGATGGGTATGGTGGTGCAGCTCCTGGTGGTTATGGTCAGCAAGGTGGTCAACCAGCTCCTGGGTATGGTGGACAGCAGCCGGCACCTGGGTATTCTCAGGCAGCACCCACTGGAGGTTATGGTCAGTACCCTGCTACACAACCTGGATACAATGAACAAGCAGCTCCGAACACTACTGGTTACGGTTATCAAGGAGCAGCAGATCCAGCTTATGGTGGTGGTCCGGGAATGGCAGCCTATGGTGCACCGCCACCTGTTCAGCCTGCTTATTCTCAAACAGCCCCTGCTCCGGCGCCTGCTCCAGCTCCAGCTCCGGCTCCTGTTCAGCAAGGGTATGACCAATCTGTCCCACAAGCAGGTGGTTACGCTGCCCCACAGCCTCAACCTCAGGCGCAGCCACAACCAGGTTATGGTCAGTATGATGGTAGTCAGATGTATGCAGGCCACCGTTGATTAATTAGCGTCTTTTAGTCCAAGTGAGATGTGGTCATGTATGTTATGCCTTTGGCTGTATTAGTGCGGATTCTTATTAGTATTTTGTTGAATTTGATGTTTTAAATGCGGATTTTGTAAGTTAATGATAAGACGTTTTTAGAAACGTTTAAAGCTATGGTTGCTGCATGTTTTGTAGCCCTTATCGTTGTGACGTCTTCTGAAAAAATACCAATCTAACAATCTATATATATCAACACATGTATATGAGCACAAATAAAGATATGATTCGTATTGATAGACAGCAGGACAAATACAAGACTTATATAAGATCGTTACAGAGTTTCGACTATAATCTATCTTCCACAGCTATATGATAAATTCTCCCGCGGACTGGATCCTCTCCTCTTGTGACGAAGTGAGGTATTTATAGGCCCCTGAGGTGGCCTATGATTGGCTGTAGGGAGAATGACAGCTGGGTTGTACGATTGTGGCCGTTGCTATCATTTGCGTTGTCGCTCTGTGATTGGTCCACGTGTCTTGTGATTGTCCTTTCTGTCCTTTTATGTACCTCGTATCTGTAAGAGATCATAGAGCAGGGAATGGATGCCTCTGATTGGCTATGTGTCCCTATCATTGTCGGGTGACACCTGTCATGTACTAGGTAACGTGCGTCGGCTTCTGGAACTCCACGTCAGCTTATTGTGTTGACGTGTGAGTGTGGGGCCGTGCGCACGCGCGGGTACATATCTCTTCAAGTCCCCCTAGTCTAGTGTGTAGTATGCGTAGCGTGCTGGACGCTGGACTCAGTAGAAAAGTAGTGTTAACGCGGGGGTTTTCTGTGCTCTTATTTTATTTTAATTTTCTGCGCCGGCGCGCAGTGTTATGCAAGTGGATGACTCGCGCACGTCAGTAATTAAGGCACACATCAAAATTGTCAGGGCGCGTAGCTGAAACGACAGGTTGGTAGCCGGAGCGTTCCTGACAGTTGTATGGTGTCAGGGACGTGGTGGGCCCTCCTTGTCGTTTCGTGTGCTTTTTTCTCTTTCCTGGGGTGACGTGTAATTTTTTGATTGGTCGTCGTTCCACGTCCCAGTACGTGTTGCCATTCTATTTAATCCCATTTTTCTTTCATCTGCCTTCACACTTTTGGCAACTTGTTTTAGCAGATTTCTTTCAATCTTTCAAATATTGTTCTCATACTTTTTCACTGTGCTTTAGTATCCGAAAGTTGTTTACACTTTGACCGATGGAGCACATTGTGAATATTTCGAAGAAAAAACGTAGGGGTTTTAAGAGGGGTGAAGATGGTTCAAAGAAGGGCCCGCCACACGCTAATGAGGTTACAGCGTTTTGGGCTAAGGATGAGTTTAAAAAGTTCCGTAGAGAGTACGGGTTTCCTTCTTCGTTTGGTGTGGAGATACCTGCTCCAGACAAGACGATTCTTGAACCCCTGCTGGGAAAGTTGGTCTGTATGCTGCTTATTTTCGGGATTGCAACTTTAGGGTTCCGATAACCAGATTTCTAAGTACTTTTGTACAGGCGGTGGGCGTGCATATTAATCAGATCCACCCGGGTCTGATGTCTCGATTGATGTATTTTTAGTTCTGTTGTCATGCCCACAAGATAGAGCCCTTGGTGGACATGTTTTATGTGTTTTATAGCCTCAGTTTTGTGGAGAGATGGCTCTCTTGTAGGCCGCGTGTCAGGGTGCCTTCGTGTGCTGGAGCCGGTATGAAGAGCTTCCGGGAGTGGAAGCCAAAATTCTTCTGGATTAACAAAGGGGTCATTCCAATAGAGATGGGTCGTTGGACCCTGCTGAAGGGATAGGAAAGGTGGTCTTAATTGATTACAAAGACCAGGAGTGGTTTAAGACCTTGACCAGTCATCCCGTGGATCTTTGTGAGATTCCGGAGACTGGACTGGTGATGGCTGGCATGAGCATGAAGTATGATGTCAAGGGTCGCAACCCGCATCTTACTGAGGATGGGAAAGGTTAGTTGCCCTCTTTTTGTCATTGTGTTTTATGCTTGAGCTCCTGTTGTTATTAATTTGTCTTTGTCTTGGCCTTGCTTGCAGATGTTGAAAGTTTGCTATTGGGCGGGGACAACATGGGCTTTGCGTTCAAGGATTTGGCGGATAATGAGCTTTATATCTTGGAGAAGGCGTGGGATACATTGGTTCGCCCTCAACTAGATTTGGCGGTGCAGGAGAGGGCCCAGCCGCAACTGCTCATAACTGAAGCAGGTGAGTCATCTCCGCTCTTTGTTAATCCCTCGCCCGTCAACATGTTCATGCGAACGGGTTTTCCTTTTATTGTTATTTCCAGTGACGAGTCTTCTGACTCGTCCGCGTCTTCCTCTCCGCATTCGTCGTCCGCAGGCGTCAATGAGCCGAAGACGTCCCCTGTTTTCGTAGTGGAGGATAGTGACGAGGAGACTGAGGACGATGATTACCTCATCCATCGAATTACCAAGCCGCGGTTGGGGGGGGGGGGAGTTGGGGATAGTTCTGGAGGTGAAGACTGTTGCTTTGTTTTGAACCACGAAGTGGTTAATAAGTACTTTGAAAATTACAATCCTATTGAACGCAGCTACGTTGAACTTTCGGATGCCTTCGTTTAAGGGGAGACGACGGTCAAGTTGACGGAAGAGGTGCGGGATGTCTTAGTGACGAAACCCGTGTTGGCTGATACAACGGAGGCTGGGCCTGTTGATGATGCGCCGCGTAAGAAAAATGTTCCAGGCACGCTGGGTCTAAGGGTAGGGATGCTGCGGGGGGTTTAACATCCTCAGTTGGGAAAAGGGCGAAGCTAGATGAGCTTGTTCATTCCGCGGAGGATAGTTTGCTGGGTAAGTTCATATTTACTTTTCCTTGTCTTTTTTCGTTGTAAATACTTCCGCTTATCGTTCGCGTATTTTGTGTGCAGCGTTCGCGTATTTTGTGTGCAGCGGACTTGTTAGGTGAGGGTGCGCAGGGGGGTGTATTAACAGCTCCATTCGCTGAAGAGTTTAATATTGACCCATCTCAGGAGCAGAAGACCCTAAGTCGAGAGACTCATGAACATGCCCAGACTGAGATTCAGGGTGAGCAGCTGATACAGGCGTCGCCTGTCCGCACTTTAGCTCAGGATGATGCACCCATACCGTCTCCGCCTCCACGCCAGCCTACGCCTTCGCGTCAACCCACGCCTGCACGTCAGGCTACACCTCCACGTCAACCTACTCCTCCGCAGGGCGTGGTGGAGACAAGTACAGGGCGAGTTTTGCCCTCTGACGTTAGTGAAGGTTACGGGCGGGGCATCGAGATGCACGTGGATGATGATGATGATGAGAAGAGGGTGACCCTGGAGCCGGATGGCAGTTTTTCTAACGTCTCTCCACCTGGTGGCGGCGAGGCATCTGCTGGTATTTTTGTGTCGAATTGGACTCTGACTCCTGACACCCAGTTTTTGGATGTGGAGAATTGTCGCCAGTTCTTGGCTAACGTTGCTCCTCCTGCGGAGCGTGAGCACCAGGCTACTCGTCCACGTGGTGATCTGTTGGATGACCACATCATGAGCATGGCGAACATGTTGTCCACATCTGCTGAGATTGTGCGCAAGTGGGGGTCGATGGCGCACGATCGCAACAAATTCCATCAGGATTTAAAACGTGTGACCGACGAGCGTGACCAGATGCACAAGGATCTGAAGCGTGCTAAGTGGGATGTTGTCACCTTCCGGGAGGAACGGGATAAGTTGCAAAGGCAGTTATCTGAGAGGGATCAGCAGTGGAAGGTTGCTTGTGCGAAGACGAATGTCAAGCTGGAGGCCGCGGCCAAGCAGATTAGTGAAACCGACCTAAGGAACGAGGAAGCTTCCAAAGAGGTTTCTTGCTTGGAGAAGCTTGTGAAGCAACATTACAACCAGTTGCTTGAGGCTCGTGACATGCTGAGGGAGAAGGATGCTCAGATTGCCCGGCTGAAGGATGAAAGAGATGAGATGGATAAAGACAACCTGCTGCTGCAGCAACAGAATACTGACTTAGAAGGAGATTTGTTGGACGCTCGCGCAGAAACGCGCTTGGCGCAGGAGGATCGTGAATGGTTGCTCACCAGTTGTATTCCTGAGGTTTGTCCGAATGTTCTCCTTTACATCTTTGATGTGAGTGTTTTTTGTACTAAGGTTTTTATTTTGTTGCTCGCGCAGGTTGCTCACTACGTGAAGAATTGTGATGAAACTCGCGAGGCGGTGGCAGCAGTGAATGCTGTTGCGAAGCTTGTGGGGCGTAAGGCGGGGTTTCTAGAGGGTTATCAACATGCCAAGGATGGTAAGGCGCCATAACAGTTCGCGCTGCATGGCCGAGACTTAGATGCTGTGCTTACAAAGAAAGTTGCGGAGTTTGATCGGTTGAAGTATGAATTGGTGGATTTTGTTGTTAGCCATCGAGACCGACCGTCGTGTTATGAGCTGAAGCAGTCTTTGGAAAAGCAAGGTCTCGTGCATGCGCGGCGAGAGTATGCCCTTAGGAAAGCAATGAAAGCGGATGCGCCCCAAGGTGATTAGCCAGAAGCTAGTGAGAAATTGGACTTGTCGGGCTCTGAAGAAGAAGACGAGTACAGTGATGCGTCGTTAGACTTTAAGGATTGAAGGCTGTTATTGCTGCATTTACTTTTATCTGTAAAGACATGAAAACATCCTTAATATTTTTTGTTTGTATGAACCTCTTGTGTATGAAGGCAAGTTTGGTGTAATATTTTGGTTCTACATTTCCTGTTATTGATGTTTGTTGTTTTTTATCATGTTTGATGTGTAGCATATCATAGGTTCATAGTTTAGCCACGCGACTTTGTTTTTGGGCGCGGTATGTTAGTGACGACGTCGTTAGTTATAAGACGGTACACTTTGTTTGCGTGATGTTTAGTGCGCGTTTAACCAAGTGACTTCTTATTTTTGGACGCTGTATCTTAACCATACAGCGTCAAGTTTAAGACGTTGCATTTTAACTGTGCAACGTTTAGTGTGCGTGGTACACTGTACCGCGCGTTTAGGGGGTTGCATCTTAGCCATGCAACTTTTGATTTTTGGACGTTGTATCTTAGCCATACAACGTTAAGTTTAGGACGTTGCACTTTAACTGTGCAACGTTTAGTGTGCGCGGTACACTGTACTGCGCGTTTAGGGAGTTGCATCTTAGCCATGCAACTTTTGATTTTTGGACGTTGTATCTTAGCCATACAACGTCGAGTTTAGGACGTTGCACTTTAACTGTGCAACGTTTAGTGTGCGCGGTACACTGTACTGCGCGTTTAGGGAGTTGCATCTTAGCCATGCAACTTCTGATTTTTGGACGTTGTATCTTAGCCATACAACGTTAAGTTTAGGACGTTGCACTTTAACTGTTCAACGTTTAGTGTGCGCGGTACATTGTACTGCGCGTTTAGGGAGTTGCATCTTAGCCATGCAACTTTTGATTTTTGGACGTTGTATCTTAGCCATACAACGTCGAGTTTAGGACGTTGCACTTTAACTGTGCAACGTTTAGTGTGCGCATTACATTGTACTGCGCGTTTAGGGAGTTGCATCTTAGCCATGCAACTTTTGATGTTTGGATGTTGTATCTTGGCCATACAACATCGAGTTTAGGACGTTGCACTTTAACTGTGCAACGTTTGTTGATCTGTCGCGTGTTATCATGAATGAGTGTTTGTAAGACAAGTGTGTAAAGCGAGGAAGTTGTTAGTTTTCATTCGATTAAATGGCTAAACAGCCTTCATTACAACAGTGAAGTCGGCTACATGTAACATTTTCTAAGTTGAGCTACGTTCCATGTGCGGGGGACGGGTTTGTCTTCCAAGGTTGATAGTTTGTATGCTCCTTTGCCGAGGACCTCTATGACACGATACGGCCCTTCCCAGGTGGGTGTTAGCTTGCCCTGGGGGATTGCGCCGCTGGCCTCGTTGTTTCTGAAAACGAAATCCCCTGCGCGAAAGGTGTGAAGCTTGACTTTGGCGTTGTAGTACCGTTTCAATTGCCTTTTGTACTTCGCTTCTCTGGCTGCTGCGCTGTCGCGGCGTTCTTCTGCCAAGTTCAAGTTGATGCGCAGCTCTTCATCGTTGTTGGTGCGGGTCGCTGAGAGGACTCTTGCTGATGGGCACCCAATTTCTGCTGGTATCATGGCCTCGGAGTCGTATGTTAAGCTGAATGGAGTCTCGCCGGTGCTCATTTTAGTCAATGTGCGATTAGCCCATAGCACGCTCGGCAGTTCCTCCGCCCAGGCTTTCCCTTTGGTGCCCAGTCGTGACTTGATACCTTCCACCAGACTTCGGTTCGCGCGCTCCACTATAACTAAACCACTTATAATCCAACCATCTTTGGAGCCCAAAGCCTCTTCCTTTCATTTAATGAACCAGAGCCCAGCAAGAGGCCCATCAGGCCCAGCCCAAACCACCCCTTTTCCTCACCTCAAAAATATAAAAACCTCGTTGGAGCCGGGACTCGAACCCGAGTCTAGCCGGCCCAACCCCCCTTAACATACATCAGATGACCAGCTGAGCTACTCTTGTTACTTTGTCTTAATCCCAATTCTCTTTGTATAAATACTAAAATAAGCTCCCTTCCTCCTTCCATCTCTGCTCGCTGCAAGAACAGACCCGCCCCATCATTTCCTTAATTGAATCACCAATCACTATTAATTAGGAAGGATGTTGACTTGTTTCAAATAATAACGAATCACTCGGCCATTAACACATTGATTGCCAATCTAAATCCAATTATTGCGCAATCATCCATACCTTGGTCAAAAACTTCCTTTTGATCGAATTACGCGTGACAGTATAAATTCAGGCCTCGAATAGCACCTAAAGGGGCCGAAAAACACAAAACCACACTGAGATTTCACTTTCAATCACGCTATTACGTTTTTGGCATCCGGTTGACTTTTCGTTTGACTCGCTTAATCGAGCCTTACACATTCTGTAAGTTTATTTTAATTACTCGTTTTCGTTTGTCTTGAATCAGGGATCCAAAGCCCTATAATCAATTTGTCCATCACAGTCAAATTGAATCAGTTTATGAGACTAGGGTTTTATTAGCTAATTTGGGGAAGAAGACTCTCAGACATTGGAGTTAAATAATTTTCGAAATAAAACAAATTAACAAAACTGATGTAGATCAGATGGTTGTCAATGCATCTGTTAAGTCTTGGGGCCGGGTCTGATGAGGGTTCGAGTCCCATCATCAGCATCATTTTTTTTAAAGAAAACCACTTCCTCTTTGTATTTCTATATTAATTTTTTTTTCTTTTTTTTGGTTTTAAAATATCAAAAATGACTTATAAATTCTAACAAATTTATTTTATGATATATAACTAACAAACTTTATTATACAACTTTTATTTTCAGAAAATTTATTTATTTAATATATATAATAAATAAATCAAGTTTATTCTTTTTTTTTTATATAATTCTATAAAAATATCAAAACGATCTTTTAAATTTCCACAAAAATTATCCTAAGTTTGTACAATGATAAACTTTTCTGAAATGATTTTTAATTCTGAAAAATCATTTATTTAATATTTTTAATCAATTTTTGTTAGTTTTAATCATAATTAAATCATAATAAATTCCATTTTTATTATTTTTGCACCAAAATTTTATACAATTTATTTTTAAATATTTAGAACAGAAATATGATTTTTAAAATAATAACTCTTTAATTTTAGTATTTTTAAATATTAAAGTTAAATTTTGGCTATTTGTAATAAATAGATTTAAAAATCTATTTTAAAGAAAATAATTTTATAAAAATTATTTTTATACTTCAAACACATTATTGTGATCATCTTAAATTCAAATTTTATAAAAAAGATTTTCAATTATTTAATCATCAAATTTCCCTTTATTTAATTAACATTTTATTATAAATCCAACAATTGGATATCCCCAAATCGAAACCCTAGAATATACTTGTAGACTAGATAGACTTAGACTTACTTTGTTGCCTTATACATAGGGTAATACTTGGCAAGCTATTAGGCTACACTCATACAAATTCTCAATACCTAATACTATACCAAGGTGAGTTTACATAGCCCCTTTTCTCTATTTTCACTATTTTTGGGGTGAAACATGTCTAAACATTTTATACTATCATTTACTCATACTTACTTGCGATTCAATTACATCATCATTCTATCATTTGACTGTAACAAAAAGACACAGTACAATCATTAACATTGATCAAGCCGCCTGTTTAGATTATAGCGCTATAGGTCTGACAAACCCATCCCCCGCATAGACTCAGGGATGATCGATAACAGTAATAACATTTAACTAACTTGCGAGTTAGTCATCAGTCGACACAAGGTTTGGTTGTACAAAGACGCATTGTTACATGTCGGTATCATACTCTATCATCATACAACTTTGAATGTTGTACAAACTATTGTTATCAATTATTTTCAAAAACCTATGTATTCTCACCAACAATTGTTGACCCAAAATATTTTCAACTTAACATGTTTCAGGTTCTACTTGTTTGAAGATTTGCTTGAAGATTTGTGCATAATTTTATTCAATGTGATGTACGAATTCTTGTAGAACCATTGTATGTAAATTATTTAAATCATTTAATGAAATTATTATTCACCATGAGCTACTGAACAATCATCGCTACGTGACATCCCGATGTTTCCGCCATCGGTTGGGGTGTTACAGAAGGTTACAGGGATCAAGTCGTTTTTAGGACGCATGGCGTTGGGCGCATGACGTTAGCAGGAATCACATTTGCGGATGATCTTTAGCGCATCTACATTTGCGGATGATCTTCAGCGCATCTAGGTGCATGCCCGGCCAGTAATAACCTGCGTTCATGATTTTGGCCACTACCATGTGCGACCCTACATGTATCCCACAAATTCCTTCATGTATCTCGCGCACTAGGTAATCTGCATCGACCACTTCTACACACTTAAGTAATGGCCCCAGGTATGATTTTCGATATAGCACCCCGTCTTGCATTTGGTACTGTAGGGCTTTGTGTTGTATCTTCTTGGCCTCTGCGCGTGGCTCTGGTAGCGCGCCTGTAATGAGGTAAGAGATTATTGGGGTCATCCAGCTGTCAACACCCGTTTGGATGACATGAACTTCTTTGGGTGGAACAGACGGTTCGTTCAGAACTTCAACCAGGACCTCTTTTAGAGCGTCCGTCGGTTTGGTTTGACTGCGGCTGATGTGGTCGATCGTGCAGCTGGGAAAGTTATTCATGAGCTCTTTCGCTCGCTGAAGGTACATGATCATGGATGGTTCCTTTGCTTCATATTTCCCTGTGATGTGGCCCGCCACTAACAATGAATCGACATGTGCGAAGACGTGTTTTGCGCCCAGCTTCTGTGCGATGCGTAGCCCAGCGAGGAAGGCTTCGTACTCAGCTTCGTTGTTAGTGGTTTAGAACTCAAGCTTGGTTGCATAAGTGATCTCCGTTCCTTCGGGACTAACGAGTCGAATCCCGGCGCCTGAGCCATCTTCGTTTGATGCTCCATCTGTGTAGAGGTTCCAGATGGCTTTCTCGTCACATGTCGGATGCGGCTCTTGTTCTGCTTTACATTCTTCATTTTTTTCTTGTGGTACTTCAACTATGAAATCTGCTAGGACTTGTCCTTTGATGTCCGGGCGAGTTTTATACGCGATGGTATGCTCGCCTAACTCGATGGCCCATTTTGCGAGCCTCCCTGAGACCTCTGGCTTAGACATGACATTGTTCAACTTGTAGTCACTCAGCACATTGATGGGATGGCCTTGAAAGTATCTAGGCAATCTTCGCGAGGCGTGGACAAGGGCCAGCACTAGCTTTTCCATGGTTGTGTACCTTGTCTATGCGTCCGTCAAGACTTTACTGATGTAATAGATGGGCGTCTTCACCAGTTTTCGGTCAACCATTAGCACCGTGCTTACTGCCTTTTCCATTGCGCAGAGGTACATTGTCAACGGTTCTCTTGTGAGCGGTGCGGTGAGTGTTGGGAGGTCCATTAGACGCTCTTTCATTTCTTGAAATGCTTTTTCCGCCTCGGCGGTCCACTTGAATTAATTCGTTTCAGACAGTTATTCAGTGTTTCAATGAATGGGATAGATTTGCTCGCATGATGTGAGAGGAAACGGTTGATTGCTACTAGTCGTCCATTCAGCGTTTGCACTTCTTTCAGGGTGGATGGGGAGGGCATCTGTGCTATGGCTTGTATTTTTTCTAGGTTTGGTCGGAACCCGTCCTTAGTGACGACGACGCCCAGAAACTTCCCTTCTTCCATTCCGAACGCACACTTGCTTGGATTCAGCTTCATGTGTATCTCTTTCAAGTGTTTGAAGGTTTCTTCGATGTCTTTCAGCATCTGGTATTCCTCTTTACTTTTGATGACTAAGTCATCCACATAAACTTCAAGATTTTTCCCGATCTGTTTTGCAAATGCGCGGTCCATCTATCTTTGGTACGTTGCGCCCACATTCTTTAGGCCGAATGGCATCTTGGTGTAGCAAAAAACTCCCTTGTTGGTACGGAAAGCCGTTTTATCCTCGTCTTCCATCGCCATTTGAATTTGGTGGTATGCTTTGTAGGCATCCAAAAAGCATTTGAATCTGAAAGGCGCTAGTGAGTCGAATTTTAGGTCGATAGAGGGTAACAGTCTTTTGGGCACGCTTTGTTGAGGTCTGTGTAATCCACACACATCCTCCAGCCGCCATTGCTCTTCTTGACCATTACTGGATTAGCAACCCAGGTTTGGTACCTTGTTTCTCTTAGAATGCCAGGTTTCAGTAACTCGCCTACTTGCTCGTTCATGGCTTGTGTTTTCTCTGTGTCCATGCTTCTGCGTGATCAGTTCGACTGAGCGGTAGGTATTTAGCTTGTGTTGGGCGAGTTCGCGTGGGACCCCGATCATGTCTGATGGTTGCCACGCGAATACGTCCATGTTCTTTCTGAGGAGCTGCTTGAGGTGGTCCCTGATGTTTTCTGAGATTGCTGGTCCCAAAGTAATGGTTTGTTCCGTGAACTTTGGGTTAAGGATCCACTTTTCCGGCTCTGTGCGTGAGCATGGCCTTAACATTTTTGCTGGGTGAGGCTCCGTGGCCATGGCGCACTCTCTGTTGGCCCATACGATTGCCACACCGTTTGGGGTGGGGAAACATATGGCGCCGTGGACTGTTGAGGTAACCATATTGTATGCCACCATGGAGTCTCGTCCCAGGATGATGTCATGCTTGGATTTCGTTGGGATGACGAGGAAAGTGACCTCTTCGGTTCTTGAACGCCTGTGTGCTCCCAACGTGAGGGGAAAAGATATTTCCCCGAGTGGAGTTACGACTTCGTTCGAGAATCCCATAATCGGAGAGTTGATGGGACACAGGCGTTGTTTGTCTTCGTCATCCAACAGGTCGAAGCATTGGCCGTACATGATGTCAGAATTACTTCATGTATCCATAAATGCTCGGGTGGTGCGGTAGTGATTGAAAATAGCCGTGACGATAATTGCGCGGGTGGAGGAGGGTCCGCCTTTGACCACTGGGAAACAGACTTGTTGTTCCCTCCACTCCGCGGTGTTATCAGGTTTGCGTTTTTGTTGCCTGCGCACCCCCCGTGGATCATCATGCTTACATTCTTGATCTTTTTCGGCGGTGGTCCCGCCGCCTGTTTGCGCTCTACGTTTTGCAACAAGTGGCCAAGCTTGCCAGACTTTAAAGCGTCTTCGATGGCTTGTCTCAGTTGGTAGCATTTGTCGCTGCCATGACCTATGTCCTGATGGTAGGCGCAGAACTTGTTGTGATCTAAGCCTTCTCTTCTTTTTATGACCTTTGGTTCTGGGAAGTCTATGTTCTCTGTGGCCAAAACTTGTGCCGGTGTCTTCGTCAGTGGTGTCCAATTGTTGTGGCTTATCTTTCCTAACCTTTAAGCGAATGACGTGTTGTGTTTGTACTCTGGCACTTCTCCCGGGCTTGGTTGCTGTTTGGGTGGCCCCTTGAAGCTTGGTCCATACAGAACTTCAGCCTTTCCTTGCATGTCTGTTATTGCGGTTGCATGCGGCTTGGGCCTGTGTGTCTGTGTACTGGGGTGCTTGGATTCTGCTCCAGACAGACAGCTCCCGCTCAGTTTTTGCATAGTTTTTTGCGCCCCGCATTATCTCTTCCCAGGTGTTTGGCATTCCCGTACATCCTGCCAGGGTGCGGATTAGTGCATCGCATCGTACTCCTTGCGTGAAAGCTGCTTTCATGAGCTCAAAGCCAATTGGCCCAATTTTGAGGGCTTCGCGATTGAACCTGGTGATGTAATCCTCAATGGACTTATTGTCGCGTCTGTTAACTTGTAAGATGTCTGTAGAGTCGCGCTCTATTCGTTTGTTCTGGCTGAAGTGATCAGAGAACTTATCAGTCAGCTCTTTCAAGTTATCTATCTTGCCATTTGGTAGGCTATCAAACCATACTCGCGCAGCACCTGTGAGCGTTTGCGCGAACATGTGACACTATGCAGGAAGACTCCACCTTGCGCACTTTCCTGCGATTTCAAAACTTCTCAAATGGTCGTCAGGGTCGCCTGTGCCATCAAATTTTCCCAAAGTGCTTGGTATTTTTGTTCTTGGGGGCAGTGTAACGAGCGCGATGCGTGGTGTGAATTTTGACTTTTCACTGAAAGATGGAGGGTAGTATGGTTGTGTGAGTTCGTCCTCACCGGATAGCAAGTGTGCTCGATCAACAGTGTTGGTCAAGAACTGGCTTGTGTCACGGTGGAAACGGCTTTGTGACTCATCGGAGTCTTCCCTCCAGGTGGGGTCAGTCACTTGATTGCTCCCGCCATCATGTCCCGCAGCCTTGGATGGCCCATTCGATATTGTAACGGGCCTTCCTTCGTTGAAGGACAGTGCGCGGGAGGCTTCTCTTAGTTGTTGTTCTTTTAGATTCTGCATAAACGCTTGCTTCAGGGCTTCCTTTTGTTGGGCGTACCATACCTCCGGGCTAACCATCGGCATTGTACGACCAGCTTGGGAAGCTTGAAGATTATCTGTAATGAAATGGAAAGACGGGGTCTGTCTGGTCCTGGAGGACGGAGTATGACCGGCATCTATGACGTTAAGCTGTTCATCTGTGGTATCATTAGGCTGGCCGGTGTTTGCCTGAGCGGCACCGGTGCCTGATGTACCTTCAGTGAAATTGGGTGTTGCAGGTAAATAACTCATAGCCGGTTTTTAGAAAGATAGAAGTTTTTTAAGTTTGTTGTTCTTGAATGCTCAAATCACGGATGGTGCCAATGAAGAAACACCAATCTAACAATCTATATATATCAGCACATGTATATGAGCACAAATAAAGATATGATTCTTATTGATAGACAACAGGACAAATACAAGACTTTTATATAAGATCGTTACAGAGTTTCGACTATAATCTATCTTTCACAGCTATATGATAAATTCTCTCCCGCGGACTGGATCCTCTCCTCTTGTGACGAAGTGAGGTATTTATAATCCCCTGAGGTGGCCTATGATTGGCTGTAGGGAGAATGACAGCTGAGTTGTACGATTGTGGCCGTTGCTGTCATTTGCGCTGTTGCTCTGTGATTGGTCCACATGTCTTGTGATTTTCCTTTCTGTCCTTTTCTGTACCTCGTACCTGTAGGAGATCATGGAGCAGGGAATGGGCGCTTCTGATTGGCTATGTGTCCCTATCATTGTCGGGTGACACCTGTCATGTACTAGGTAACGTGCGCCGGCTTCTGGAACTCCACGTCAGCTTATTGTGTTGACGTGTATGTGAGTGTGGGGCCGTACGCACGCGCGGGTACATATCTCTTCATCTTCTTTTGACTTCATCCTTTTAAGCAAGAGCATGATTTTCAACTTAAATTTATAGACGAGCTGGTTTGAGTGGTATGGTGAGGCGTGGCAACGTGGGCTCAACTTTCAGCTCGGTGGGAGGAAGTCGAGGCTAGTTTTTTTTTTGAACGGCCAACGAATCAATTCCGAGCACTCTCGGGCACCCTTTTGGCGAATCAGGTACTCGAGAGTACCCGGGCAACCAATTGCCACCAATTCCCGGGAAAACCCGATCACTCACCTGCCCGAAGATACGACGGTGAAATAATCGGTAAAACCGGTCAGGATCGGGAAGTCGAGGCTAGTTGATTTCGTATTGTTTCAAGCTTGAGCTCTAACTGGTGCCAGACTCGCGACGAAATCTACTGGAATGAATGGTGAGAGTGAGACGTGTTGGTTTCTCTCTTCATAAGTGGTATTGGGTTCGGTTCTTCCTCTAAACTAATATTTCTTTTGCCACCAGGTGTGGTCCAAACCAGCAATATTTGGTCACCTAGCTAATATGTTACATTTTTATACTACGCTTAAACATGCTGGTACAGCGGAGTCAAACCAGTGATTAGCATATTGATCATGAAATAAACTGAGATTGTAATGAACAAATTGAGAACCCACTAAATAAACTGTGAATCCTTGATCTATGTAATTCACACATTTATTGAGAAGTCAATTTTAATTATGTTTATAATCTATGAAACATATCCTAACTTTTTTAGTCGAGTCAACATGTTTATTTGGGTATACTAGACTCAACAAACCGACAAGTAACGATTCAGTTTGGATGGTTTAACGGTTTGGGTTTAAAATGGAATGAACATTTTCATATAAAAACGTACCCTTCTAACTACTCATTGTTGACTTGTAAATTATACAAGGATTGAACTTAAAAAGCAATAAAAATAAGAAAATTCGAGGAATCAAATATTTGTCAAATCTTTTAAGAAAAATTAAAATATAAAAAACCATGATCGAAAATATTGACGTCCCACCCCCTTCCTAACTAATCATGTACATGTAAATGCGTAATGCAAATTATTATTTGATACAACTAAACAATTGTTTAATAAAACTTTGTAATAAATTTCTTTTATTATATATAGATTATCATAAAAAAATGTACCTTTATATAATAAAAAAAGGTTATAGGATTCATACACCATGTGACATCACATTTGGGGGGTATGACATCACATTTTGAGTATGTGGCAGCTTTCTGTTGGTCTGTGATGTGGGCCAGTATGTATGAATCCTAATTATAGGGTGTATGGTTTCTAAATACCCAATAAAAAAATGTTATACCCAACTTAATGATTGAAATGATTATTAGAAAATATATTATGTTACCTATAAAACACTTCCACCCTTTTTAGCGAGACAAAAAAGTGGGTTCAGAAAAATTCTTTATGAACCCAATTTTGCAACTATAAAAAGGGTTATTTTAATAATGAAATTTTGCTAAACATAAATATAACTTTTTTTTTTTGAACGATCAACAAAAATTTTATTCACCCAATGCTAGCGGGATACTAGCTTACGCCATACAACTTGAATTACAAGATTGATCACCAAAATCACCAACCTATTCTAGAAAACTCAAAATTACACCAAACGTTCCAATTCAACCCCATATTTTTAGCCCTCGCCTTGACCCAAAAAAAACTTATCGCCTTTATATCACCATAAACCTTCGTGAGTTGAACCTGCTTGTTATTAAAAACCGCCTCATTCCTATGTTTCCATAAACACCAAATGGTCGTTAGGCAAATAGCATAGAGCGCCTTCTTCTTATCTTGCGAACCACCCACATGATGATGAAGCTTCAATATATCTCTGAAATGGAAAAGATAAAGTGACCCAATCTTACACCAATGTGCTACAAGCTGCCAGACAATCTGCGCGAAACTGCAAGAAACGAATAAATGCTCCGATGTCTCAGCAGCGTCCCCACAGAAAGGGCACAATTCAGACCCGATGTTAATGTTCCTCTGCAGTAAGTTAAGCTTGGTTGGAAGTCGATCCAGATCTGCGCGCCAAGCCAGAATCCATGTCTTCAACGGCACCCAAGAGTTTTTCTGCACAACAAAGTTGACGCGATCAAATCTGCTACTATGCAGTCTTTCCCTGACATCCGCAGCTGCAAAAGTTGACCCAGACGCCGAAACCCAGCCCCACGAATCAGCAGCACCTGAAAAAGCCGGAACAGAAACAGAACTGCACAGCTGCTGCACCGCAGCCAATTCTACAGCAGACAGCTCCTGCGACCAGTCCCAAACCCAACCCTGACCCAGCCAAGAAACCCGTTCAGCGACAGAAGCTCTTTTGTGTCTCTCAATAGCGAATAAAGCTGGAAACGCCACAGCCAACGGAGTGTCCATGGCCCAGCTATCCAACCAAAAAGAGATACCCAACCCAACCCGTTCCCGACCACCCCTTTTATTGCCCAACCCACATCCAACCCACACCGTTTAACCGATTGCATAGCCGCATATACTTGCTTCCAAGGACCTGGAATCGAAAGTCTAGAAGGAATGGGGTTCCAATCCCGGTTCGAACTATGAATAGTCCAAACAATCTTCCGCCAAAGGGCGTTGGGATCAACCTTGAACCTCCACCACCATTTTGCCATGAGAGAGAGATTAGCGTCATTAAGGGAGCCGAAACCGAGACCGCCAAACTTAACCGGGGCACTAACCCTTTGCCACGCAACCCAATTCGTTTTCGCCTTTTCCTCCGATCCACCCCAAAAAAATACTCGCCTAAGCCTATCAAGCTCCTCAATCACAACCCCGGGCGCTTTAAAGAGGGAAAAGTAATACGTGGGTAATGCATTGAGAACCGATTTAATAAGTGTCACCCTACCGCCAAAAGATAGCGTCTTCGCCTTCCAAATTGACAATTTGTTCCTAAAAGCGTCCACCACCGGTTTCCAATTCTTCCTAAGGTTCATATTCGCACCAACTAGTTTCATAATACAAACCTGTAGCCAAACATGATAAATCAGATACAAGATTTTCAAATCATCGACCAACTTTTTTACCTCAAACTTGACAAAGTAAGTCGTGTTTGACCAATGAACTTGGTTGACATTGATTTTTTGCACAATTATATATATACACATTTTGCAACCCATTTATGCAAATTTTGTTGTACTCACATGTACAAGTTCTTTATGCAAGTTTCAAACAGCTTTCAAGATAAACATTATTAATGCCACGTACCAACCACCTCATCTCATCCCATCTTTTTTCTCATCTCCCTATCTCTCTCTTCATTCAATCTTTTCTTTCCTCTCTCATCTGATAATTCTTTGTGAAGACAGAAAACCATTCTTTCATCTCAGTTTTTCTCCGATGATTGTTGCATACGGTTCCACGACGGTGATTTGCCGTTGATGATGAAAGGGATGGTTGGTGACAATGGTTCAGCGAGCCTCACATTAATTTTTGAGAACCACAGAAGACTATGTTAGCATCTCGAATCAAATCGATGGCAGTAAGGGTGTTCTAACAGAATACAACTACATGCGGTGGCATTATCTTGGGTGGTGATGGTGGTACGGGGACTTGAGACCGGTGGCGACTTAGTCGTCTTTTCATCTCTCTTTTTTTGTTCGTAATCACACGGTTTGTGAATTTTCAAGGTTAGTTCCTTTTTGTGAAATAGGTCGTTCAAGATAGTATCTCATAATTGCTTGGATTTTTTTGGTGTGGTTAGACACGATGTATAAAGATTTTCAAGGTTTTAATTTGGATATTGGTTTATTTTTTCAACTGTTATACAAATTTGAATCTGTTATTGAAACAAGTTTTTCAACCGGAAGCGAAATGACGACATCTTAGTGTTTTGTTGATTTAACCTTCACTTGAGGAGATGGCCAAATCAGTGTTAAGTACGTAAGTTTCGTCAATTAAATAACCCACTTTTTGCTTTGATTTTGATCTAATTAGCTTGCTTAAGGTAGAATGCTGTAATTAGTATTTTTAAATTACACACATATATGTATACAAGCTACTTACTTCATTTACTGGCTAAATGTTGTTTATTTTTCAATAGCATTTACCTCTGAAACAATAAAAGAGATTCATCTATATGATTAACCAAAGGTAATTGTACAAAAGGAATTGTTATCCTATCGACTTGAACCCATATAATAAATTAATAATATTTTAAATTACTCTATATATGTGTAGCGTCAAACATTAGCCATAGTTGACTGAAAAAATGTGTATATTGGGCAATGAGCGAGATTATGTTTTATCTATAGCGGGTTCCAGAAATTGACTCACTCAAATGTCTATCTATCTTCGCCAATGCCGACTACAAGATGAAGATTAAGTGACTTTGGTCTTGCAAGAGCTTCCTTCAACGATACACAACCTACTGCAATATTTTGGCAGTATCAAATTGTAGTTTATAATTGAAGTTGAGAGGTAGTATTGGCTATTTTTAGAGATGGGTGTTCACGGCCCGTTAGTACCACATTCGTGAATGATTTTTGTATTGCTATTATTTTAGTCGTGCTTGAATGACACATGTTTACATTTAGCATGTTTATATATTAGTGTATATGTACCCCTTTCGAAAGAACTTGATCCGCAGCGAAGCGCGGGGTGATTTACTAGTTTAGAACATGTAACATAGTAGACTTGCAGGGCCAACTCAAGCTTTGTGAAGATCCAAACAAAAAATTTAGCGTTTTTTTTCTGACTTTAATTTGTTTAACTTTAAAAGCTAAGCTGAAGAAGTCGAAGCGCTATATCAAACATATTAAAACTAAAATTTTAAACCAAACATTTGAAGAGAATCCACAAACAAATTTTAAGATTTTCAAACAAATTATAATCAAATTGCTATAGAATGATAGTTCTACATACCTCTGTTAAAGGCACATCAACTCCAAAAAGAGAAAAAAATGGGTAGTGACTTGATATTATGACAGACAGGGCCGGCCTTGAAAATTCAGGTGCCCGGGTCGAGCAGCGAAATATGTGCCTCTTAGTCTTAGGTCTTTTAAACAATTTTTTCATAACTGAAGCGGACGTTGAACCAGTGTCCTTACCGGTTCCATTGTCGGACCGGTCGAACCGGATATAGAACTGAAAGTCTCGTAATATTTATAAAAATTAATATGTTTGGCTAATTGCCTCATAAAAAAACCACCATTTCTTAAAATTTCATAATAATTTAAAGGGCCATTATTTTATGTCTAAACTTTAAAAGTTTTTTAATAAAATGAATTTGAGTTGCATCATGTGCAAAAGCCTGAGACAATTACTGTTTTGTAGTGCTACTATATATTAAAATTTATTGCAAATGCTACACAATTACTATACCATAACACAAATCTCAAGTAACACACTTTAACTTTTTTTTTTAATTATGTCGTATCCTTCCAATCTAGTTTATCATGTATGACTCATCTTCTCTTTATCTACTCTTCACATTCTTGCGTTTATAAACCAGTGATGTTCAAGATGAGATCTTTTTTTTTTGGTCGAAAACAAAAAGAAAATACTTGCAAAAAGAAAACACTCGTCACCGTTCAAAGTGCCCCTTTAGAAATTGGGCCCGGGCCGGAAGTCCTCCCCGCACCCCCTCAGGGCCGGCCTTGATGACAGATCACCTGATAAAACTTGTAAGTCGGCTTTTGCATTTTCTATATGTACTATTAGGGCTGCAAACGAACTGAACTTTCAGCGAACAGTTCATGAACCGTTCGGCGGGAAGTTCGTTCGTGTTCGTTCGTTTAGTAAATGAACGAACACGAACAAAAATTTTCGTTCGTTTAGTTAAACGAACGAACATGAACAGAGGTCGTGTTCGTTCGTTTATGTTCGTGAACATTCGGTAACGTGTTCGATTGTGTTCGATAGTTTATTAAGGTTTTTAATTTTTATACTTTTATATATTCTTTTATTTTTATTTATTTTACCCAACAAATAATATATATATATATGAGGTAAATATATGACTAATGAGATCAATAAACATACTTTTTGTATCCAAGTTCATTATATGTTTCCATGTTCCAGCGTTGATGCCCTCTGCCTTCCACCTCCAATGCCTTTCTCCAGTACTAAGTATGTTTGGACAATTAGGTTATATTTTAGGTGGATCTAGCTAGTCTTAATGTATGTGAATTCGATGTTATTCAACAGTTAATATATGTCCGTTTGTCATGAACACATGTTTGTGTTCATTAATGTCCGTTTGTGTTCGTATGCATTCATGAACACAAACGAACACGAACATGAGTGTTTTCTTAACAAACGAACACGGACAGAAAATCTTGTTTGGTAAGTGTTCATGAACTGTTCGTGAACACATAATTTTCTTAACAAACGAACACGAACAATGCCTTGTTCGTGTTCGTTCGGTTCGTTTGCAGCCCTATGTACTATTGATTAAAAGTGACCTACATACACACGTAAAAGTTTATAATAATAGAAATGAAAGTTTAATTCACAAGAGAATTAAAACATTAATTGGCCATCTGGTAAAGGCATAAAATTATGTAATTGTGTATTACCGTTCCCTTTTTCACTTATTTTACGATTGAAAATAGCCCAAAAGCACGTGGTCAACTTTTTTACTATTTATATTTTCTTTTATTTCTTTTCGGGAAGCCCTTGCTTCATCTTATTCAATCATCAACCCGCCCGCCCCTACGGGCTTTGTTAAACAAAGCTTGGCTATCCAAGTTTAGAATAAAAACTAAATTCTTGTTCTACATCTACGTAATTATACTAAAAACTAATATCTACGTAATTATACTAAAAAACTAATATCTATAAAATTTGTTTATTTTATAAAACCTCATATATCCAATTCTCTATTTCTATGTCTTACTTACAAACACTTATTTTATTATTTTTTTTCTCATTGTTACACATAAAAAAAGATATAGAAGCTTGAATTTGAACTTCTAAACCTAGAGAGTTGCTTTTGTATTCTCTAAATCGCCCTCTATTATTAAGAGCGAGTTACAATGGTGTTTTAAATGGTTTCTATGTATTATTATATGTATCATATAAAAGAGGAATACTTGAACAATGTCACATTTATTTACAAAAATGCCTTCTTTCTAATTGACAAAATATCAAGGTAATTTATTTACAAAAATGCCATCTTTCTAATTAACAAATATCATGGTAACTTATTAACAAAATATCATGGTAACTTCTAACGTGTACCCTACTGCTTTTTTTGTTTGACACCTGCTTAACTTTTAGGTTAACTTTATTTTCTTCCAATTTGACCACTAAACTTTTAGTTTTTAGAATTTAAAATTTTGGCCACTAACTTTTAGCTTAACTTTATTTTCTTCTAATATGACCAACAAACTTAAACCACCAAACTTTTAGCTTTTAGGATTTCAAACTTTGACCACCCAACTTCTTCAAACTTGCATTGCACTTTGGCCAAACTTTTAGCTTTTAGGATTTTAAACTTTGACCACCAAACTTTTAGCTTTTAGCCGCGAGTATTTTTTTGAAGCCCACGCGAGAATAACAGTCACTTAATATATTATATTTTATGTCCACGAAACCCTTCACGCAATAGGAGCTTCCACAGCGACGCGAGATTTTTAACGTCCATCAAATCCTCAATGCAACAGGAGCTCCCGCCACGAAGCGCGGGATTATAGAATCCTAGTTTTCTAAAAATTTGAGATAAAATATGTATACAAAAGACAACTTCCCCATAGTTCATGGGCTATCTTTAATAAAAAAAAACAAAACAAAAATAAAACATAATAATATCTTCAATTGTCCAAGTTGAGTGATATAACTTCCAATCATCACAAATATCCTCTGTTTCCAACCTACAAAAATAACTCCCCCCTTCTTCTTCATCAAAACCTCCTCAATTCCTTTATCCAAACACACAAACATAACATAATAATAATAATAATAATAATATCTTCAATTGGCCAATTATCCATTAACAAATCATCAATTGCTTCACTACCATGTCTGTATTATACAGATTCAGAAAGCTTCGACACCTTATATTACCTTCATCCTACACATCAAACCGTCACTTTATTAAACTCACCCCTGGTGTTGACCGTCCCTACAGTCAACGCAGATTGTTAATCGGCCTACAATCTCAATACAAATGGGAAAATAATAACAATAACAATAATAATAATACTAATAATAATAATAATAATAGAAGTAAAACGACGTCGTCGTTTGTAACAACGAGGATTAAGGCGGAACCGAACTGCCCGAACTGTTCTAATTATGTTGCTGGAGATGAGGGTGAAACGACGGCGTATAAGGCGCTGAGTGTGTGTCCTAAATGTAAGTGTAATTACTATTTTACCCCGGATAAGATAATAGGCCATCTACAGGGGAGGTTTATTGAAATAGGTAAGATTAGATGTAATAATAATAATAATGATAATGCTGATAAAGAAGAAGATATTATTATTAATGAAGACAATATTAGGGCTTTGTTTTGGGAGGAGGCGTTGCGGGCGGAGAAGGAGAACAATGGGAATGATTCTTCTCCTTCTCCGCCCGCAACGGGGCCATTGCCATCTGGTGGTGGCAATGGGATTGCGGTGCATACTCCCCCTGGCCCGCCTTTTGCGCCAGGGGTTAATGTGGTTCGTGCTAGTGGCGGTGGCGGCGGTGGTGGTGAAAATGGTAATGCTGGTGGTGGTGGTGGTGGTGGAGAGAAGGGGGAGTGGGGCGGGTCGAATTTGGGGAAGGATTTGCCTACGCCTAAGGAGATTTTCGAGGGGCTTGATAAGTTTGTTATTGGTCAAACTCGGGCGAAAAAGGTTGACACTTTTTAACTCTTTTTTCTTGCAAATTTAATAACTTGTTGTATATGAGAATATGATTAAAATTCATGTGCATTGCTCAAAATTCATAGTTCTTAGGGAGTATTTGGGGTTACATATTTAAACTGCTTATTGGTTGGAACTTGTTGTACCACTGTAAGCGAACTCTTGGCAAGTTTGACAATGTTTGTAGAGTTTGCGGATGTGGCAAGCGAACATGACAAGTTATGAAGTTCACTTGGGTGGCAAGCAAACTCCATGGAGTCTTTTTCACTAAAATTAACCCGTCGTTTACAATTTTTCATCAAATTCTATCGAGTTCGTTGGCAAATGGTCACCCAAGTGAATTTTCAGAGTTCGATTATAGGGGTAGCGAAATGCGTATAAGGACCGGTCTTGTTCCTAAAATACTTGCTTCCACAAAAGGATCCACTGCTTTTATGATTATTTGCACGTGAAATAAGCTGATTTGAATAAATATCTGAAGTTGGTTATTCGAAACTTGCATATAAGCAGTTAAAATAGGCAGTCTCAAATATCCTTAAGTTTTAGTGTTTCATTTATACCAAAATTATATTTGCTTGATCATTATAGTTCTTGGAGGCAGTATATAAGTATTTCATACTTTCTGTTCCATTAAGGAATAATGATGTTCTTTAAGAAGGGCGGTAATAGAAACAGAAAAGAACAGAACATATGTAATGGGTTAAAATGTTTAGCACTTGAGATTGATTTTAATGGCAATAGCCAATATGACTAATGGGGTTGATTCAGGTAGCCAGTGATTCACCGTTTTCGATTTTATGTTCAGGTGCTTTCTGTGGCTGTGTATAACCATTACAAAAGGATACATCATGCTTCATTGAAAGGGTTAGTCATTTTACATCTTTTAATCATACATAGGTTTAGCTAATAGCTAGTGATATATGTTGGTTATTACATGCATAGTTTTGGAATTATGCATGCTGAAATAAAATTATGTGTTGAAACTTAGGTCAGAAATGGAAACAGGAAGAGATAGGATGGAAGATGATGATGACAATGTAGAGTTAGAGAAAAGCAATGTACTTTTAATGGGCCCAACTGGCTCAGGTATTGTGAGGCTTCATCCATCCCCTTTTTTTTTTTTTTTTACTTTTTTAGAAGTTTCATATATCAGATTCTCTTTAAGTTGATTGGATTGCTGATTATTTTTATTTGAATTTTTGAAAACAGGAAAGACATTACTTGCAAAGACTCTTGCTCGTTTTGTTAATGTTCCATTTGTCATCGCAGATGCAACAACATTAACACAGGTAAGATATATTATCTTGCTTTTATTTAGGCAAATTAAAACACCATCTGTATAATTATGTTTTCAGCAATATGGATATATGCATAAGCTTCTTCAATTCAACCTTCTAGATATGGTTTATTATCTAAACAACGCATTTGGATTTGTGTTTTTAAAGAATGAATACCCTGTTAGTTTTATTGGACCTTTTGATAATCAGCTTTGTTGTAGCTAGTATGAAGCTGATTTTCTATCTTTTATAATAAGATAATCAGAGGCAAAATACGTTTATACAAATACAAAAAACCGATAATTGCGACAATAATATAATCAGCTTTAAAATGTAAATCCATACACCCTTAAGAAAGTTGCACGTTTTTCATGTCACGTGATACAGAACCAGAAGTGGTATCTTGTTGCTAAATGCGTATTTTTAAACTCTTCTGAAATTTTAGCTGTTTTTAATAGTTTGCGTTTGAATCTTATTTGGTTTACCAACTTTTTTCTTGTTATTCTGCAGGCTGGTTATGTTGGTGAAGACGTTGAATCTATATTACATAAGCTACTTACGGTATAGCTTTTCTTTTTTTGTTGTTTGATATTTCCTTATTCTGTACCTTAATCAAAGTATTCCAAATTCTTTCATTGTGCATTGTTGGCTTAGAATTTTTGTTTTTCCTTGCCTTTTATTTGGTGAGATATGCACTTAAAGTGAGCATAAATCATTTCTTTTTATGTTTGACATAACTCTTAAATTTGTTGATCTAGTACTTAATGTGCTTTAGTCTTTCTCTTTATGTAATTTACCTTGCTCACCAGTTTGTAATTTTTTATAATAACAAAATTGTGATTTCGACTTTAAAAGTCAAAGTGTATATTCCTTTTCAAGTTATTATCTTTACCTGAATCTATGGCTGTTTATTTTGTTAATCCTGTTTCGTTCTTAATATTTTTTTATTTTATTTATGAGCTTAATATTTTGAGTTTGAATTTGGTATGAAGGTTGCTGACTTCAATGTTCAAGCAGCACAACAAGGGATTGTTTACATTGATGAAGTTGATAAGATAACCAAAAAGGTTGTTTGATTTTCTGTTTAATTATTTTCGTAAGTATTTTTTTTATATATCGTGTAAAGTCATTTAATAATTTTACAGGCTGAGAGCCAAAACATCAGCAGAGATGTTTCTGGTGAGGGTGTTCAGCAAGCTTTACTTAAGATGCTGGAAGGAACAGTAAGTGATTTTACATTTACACCCCTGAAAATTGGCTATCATTCAATGTTTTACTTGGGCTTATGGGGTATTATGCAGCATTATTATTGTCCACTTTATTCTTTATTTAAATGCTTAAGTTATAGCATGACCATCCTCTCTGCAGATTGTAAATGTGCCTGAAAAAGGGGCCCGGAAGCATCCTAGAGGCGAAAACATTCAGGTATTCCATAAAGTCTTTCCCATCTGAAGTTTTAATGTTACAGTTGATACAAGCACATCATTGGCATTTCAGTTTTGGTGCTCTTTTGAGTTGGTTTACCAATTTTAAAAATCGGAAGCAGAGGTGGTGAGATGGAGCGTCGGGTGGGAGCGGGTTAATTGTTATTATGGGTTAAAATGGGCCGGGTGGGGGTATGGTTAGGTTGTTCACTTGTTCCCATATACTTTTTTGTTAATTCTGTTTTTTTTATATAGATAGTTAATGGGTCACTTATGATTACAGGAACACTTTTATTTCAGTTATGATCTAAATCTAATAATAAAGCGATTTAGGAGGTTGTAGGCATTAAAATTTAGAACTTCACTTTAGGTGCCTTCACTCTGTTTGCAAGGTTAAGCCATCTGACCCATTCTCGTCTTCTCGGTTTAGAATTTTGATAGTTTTTATTTTACCCCCTCTACAGATATAAAACAAGTAAACAACTTAAATTTACACATTTATAAAGTGGGTCGGAATTTCCATCTTTGTTTAGGAAGTTAATGCTGTTAATTTGATGTATTGCATAACCTTTTATTTCTAAGTTTCAGATTGTACTAAGTTATCAACCATAATGAACTTGCAGATAGATACAAAAGACATCCTTTTCATTTGTGGTGGAGCATTTATTGATTTGGAAAAAACCATATCTGAAAGGTGATTACCGGTTTATTTTGTATATTATTTTATAATTTATTTTTCTCAAAAGTTAATTCCACCTAATAAATTGCTTGTGTGAATGTTTATATCAGACGACAGGATTCCTCAATTGGTTTTGGAGCACCTGTTCGTGCTAATATGAGAAGTGATAGAGTGACTAATGCTGCAGTGGCATCATCTTTACTTGAATCTGTAAGTTTCAATATTTTTTCTGGATATCTAGTTTGTTCCATTTCTGTAATTGGTACGGGTCTGGGTCTTGTTGGGTTGACCCAAAACTCTCTTTGCTCTAGTTTTTTTCCTTTGTTTTTTACTTTTTTTCACATATAGTTAGTGTCAAACGTTGATGTCATAAATACATTATTTCGATAATAATATGATGTAGGAGATTTTATCCAATAACAATACACTTTGGCGTTTGGGTGACTTTCACTTTTTTGATTCTAATATATTTTTTCTTTTTTTTTTTTCCTTTCTTTTATATGTTTTTGTTTTGCCTGTTTGGCCCATTAGAGATATAACCTGGATGAGCCATTATTGATTGCCTCATTTCATTTCATTTCATTTTCAGGTTGAAAGTAGTGATCTTATTGCCTATGGACTTATTCCAGAGTTTATAGGACGTTTCCCTATATTACTTAGTTTATCAGCTCTAACCGAGGACCAACTTGTTCAGGTAAGTTCTTTGTATTACCTCATAGGAATATAGTTTTTGAGTGTTGATTTAGGGGCGTTTAGTTGTGCATATTGGAAGTGATCATACGTTTTGAACAAACAGAAATAATCATCAGTAAAAAAGTAGGTTGTAGGAGACTAGGGGCGTGTTTGAATGTGATTTTTACATTTGAAGCTGTAATTATGTATGGATTAGTTGTTTGAGTGGAGACTTAAAAGTTATGATCATTTACTTGTATGCAGGTCCTAATGGAACCCAAGAACGCTCTTGGTAAGCAATACAAGAAGCTGTTCCAGATGAACAATGTAAGTATTTGTTCGGATTTATTTTGATTAATTGTTTATTTAGATTTGTGTTTTGGCTAAGGTTGGCAATTCTGACTCATGCTCCATGGGGTCAACACAACTTTACCTATTTTAACCCATACAAAATTACTCGCTTAAACCCGTTTAAACCCATTTCCCAACACGCGTTTTACACAGGTGAAACTACATTTTACAGAGAAGGCCTTAAGGTTAATTGCTCAAAAAGCAATGGTTAAGAACACAGGTGCTAGAGGGTTAAGAGCCATACTAGAAACTCTTTTAACCGACGCTATGTATGAGGTATGTTGCTCGTTCGTTAAATGTCCCATAAAAAAGATTTTTGTTTTAATTTAAAAATTGTACAATTCCATGAAAATTTTAACATTTCAAAAATAACAAATTAAAATGACCTATTTTCCGTCGATAATGTTGAGTCCAGATTCCAGATATCAGGACAGGAGATGATCGAGTAGAAGCAGTAGTGATTGATGAGGAGTCGGTTGGGTCAATTGATAAACCAGGACGTGGGGGGAAAATTCTCCGTGGTGACGGTGCACTTGATGATTATCTTGCAAAGACAAAATGCAAGGAACAAGAGGTAAGAAGCTTGACTCGGGTCAAAAAAATCACATCAAAGTGTTAGCTTTGACACGCTTTATGGTTTGTTTTGCAGGAAGCTGAAGGCCAACTGTTGGAAGGTGAAGCCATGAGCATGTAATTTAGTACATAATGTCTCCTTGTTGATTGCATTGTAAAAACAGCTCCATAAATTGGTGTAAATTATGTCGATGTAGCACATACTAGCACATGATTCGGGTCAAATGGATAGACACGCAAGAAAAATAAGAAAACCCGATTGGCGATAAATGAAATTGTAATTATCCTAAGCTGTACATTGTAAAACAAATTCCCAAAATACTTCATATATATTGCAATTTGTTTCTGCCTTTGTAAGGTGTTGGGTTTACGGGTTGAAATTAATGCACCTGAACAAAATCCATATGGCGATTTGTGTTGAATATGTATATTTTAATCCACACAAACTTATAACCATGTAACCGGAACATAGGGATGAGCGTATTGTACAGAATACTGGACTGATACCGTACTGAACCGAGGGTGTTCGGTATCGGTTCTGTTTGTGTGATCTCTATGCATCTTCGTTCTCCTCAACCGCTTCTATTCACATTAATATATGCGAGTACCGAAAGGGCAGGAAAAGCTTTCCAAAAATATGATCAATTTTGTCAAATTAAAACAACTATAAGGTATCCACAAAACTTTCCAAAAATCTCACCTTAAGTTTTAGAAATCTTTTCAATGTTGCAGAAATTTGCATTAATTTTGATGAATCTTTCACTCAAAATTAAGAATTTTGTGTACTGACAATGCGTTTTAGGGTTCCCGGTCAAGAACTCAAGATTGAGATTGATAGAAGAGGCGATCTAGGGTTTTGTTTTTCATGTAACTAAGCATGTGATCCATAAAGATATAGATAGGGTTTTATTTTTTGCCAGGCCAATGTGAATATAGGCCCAATCACAAGAACAAGCCCAATATTACATATACAAACTAAAAAAATGAGGGTCCTATAAAAAGTATAATAAAAGACTTCGAAACGAAACGGGCGACCTATTAGGGGCTCGATTCGTTTATTTTATTATTATGTTTTGTGGTTGTGCTTTATTTATTGTAAATAATCTAGATAACCCAAAGGTACCTGTCCCATAAAAAATTAATTTAAAAATTGTACAATTCCATGAAAATTTTAACATTTAAAAAATAACAAGTTAAAATGACCTATTTGCCGTCCATAATGTTGAGTCCAGATTCCAGATATCAAGACAGGAGATGATCGAGTAGAAGCAGTAGTGATTAATGAGGAGTCGGTTGGGTCAATTGATAAACTAGGATGTGGGGGAAAAATTCTCCGTGGTGACGGTGCACTTGATAATTATCTTGCAAAGACAAAATGCAAGGAACAAGAGTCAAGAGGTAAGAAGTTTGACTCAGGTCAAAAAAATCACATCAAAGTGTTAGCTTTGACCCGCTTTATGGTTTGTTTTGCAGGAAGCTGAAGGCCAACTGTTGGAAGGTGAAGCCATGAGCATGTAATTTAGTACATAATGTCCCCTTGTTGATTGCAATGTAAAAACAGCTCGATAAATTGGTGTAAAGTATGTTGATGTAGCACATAATAGCACATGATTCGGGTCAAATGGATAGAAAGGCAAGAAAAATTAGAAAACCCGATTGGCGATAAATGAATTTGTAATTATCCTAAGTTGTACATTGTAAAACAAATTCCCAAAATACTTCATATATTGCAAATTGTTTCTGCCTTTGTAAGGTGTTTGGTTTACGGGCTCAAATTGATGCACCCAAGCAAGATCCATATAGCTATTTGTGTTGACTACGTATATTATAATCCAGACACTTATGACCATGTAATCGGAACATAGGAATGAGCATATTGCATCAAATATCGAACCGATACTGTACCGATCCCGTACCGAACCGAGGATATTCGGTATCAGTATCGGTACTCACATTTAGAGGTTTTCGGTTTCAATTTTTCGGTATCGGTATCTATCGTACCGTACCGTATGTTTTTAGTATCGGTATAGGGTTTTAGGGGTTTTCAGGATTGGTATTCGTTGGTACAGATATCGTCCCGAGCTCATCCCTACCAAAACATAACTATATAACATGTCCATCTAAGCAGGTTAGACGGTTTACAAATAAGTTATGAACTTATGATGAAGTTGTAAATGGACTAAACGGATTGTACTAAAAACGGATTAAACATGTCTTATCATTTATGTATTTTTAAATATTTCATTCTAAATTTAAATTCGTTGATTGACGCTCCAAACATTATCCGTTTATTAAACGGCTTACCCAACAAAAATTGTTGGCAAATTAGACTTATCTTTTATGCATCTATATAGGGGAGGGTTATCTTGAGAACGCTAAATATTGTGAGAACCGTGAGAACAAGTAAAAAAATCAATCAAAATCAAATTTTTTTAATACAAACCTCATTATAATCAAAATACAACATTAATAAATGAATTTTCTTTCCAAATAATTCATCTTTTCTTGCAAAAACACTTTCAAATTAACTTTTTACACATGTGTAAATGAAACAGTTTACACATGTATAAACAGTCAATTTACACATGTGTAAAAACAAATTATTTTCGTATACGTTTGAATTTTTACGCGTAATTTGTGTTTTTGGGATGGAATTTTAGTAATAAAGACAAGTGTAAAAAGAAATTTGGAATTTGAATGGTTTTAGATGCCGTTCTCGCGGTTCGCACGAAATATAGGTGTTCTCAAATTAACTTTCCCCTATATATATATATATATATATATATATATATATATATATATATATATATATATATATATATATATATATAGGGTGAGGTTCCTGTACAAAAGCCATTTTTCGTGAGAAGTGTGAGAATGATTAAAAATTAATATGTAGGCATCATTTTTTGAACTTAGTCATGATGTTTTGGATTATTTTGCCTAGAAAAACACCAAACATAACAATTAAGAACCGAAAACAATGTATTTTAGGCTTAAAACATAAAACACCATGCTAAGAACATTAAACAGTGTGTTTTAAGTGTTAAGTAGTGTGTTTTAGCTGTTTTTTAAATTTAATGACTATATATATATATATATATATATATATATATATATATATATAGAGGATTGGGTTCATTTGAGAACTCACCTGAGTTGCGAGAACTTGAGAACTCCAATGGACCAATCACCAAGTGCCACATCATCAGATTTGTATTTTTTAGCATTTGTTTAATCAGGGGCAAGATAGTCTTTATACACAAGTAATTAAGGGCATTTTAGTAATAATAACACCCAACCCCACCCACCCACCTACCTTTTTAAATAATAATAATAATTATAATACTAATAATAATAATAATAATAATAATAATAATATTAATAGAAAGTGTCTTCTCTCTCTCTCTCATTTTTAACTTTCTTCTTCTCTCTCTTCTTCTTTCTCTGTAAATAATAATAATAATAATAATAATAATAATAATAATAATAATAATAATAATAATAAGGAAGACGACGACTGGTGCAGGTGGTGTTCGACGACGGTGGTGGCTGGAACAGGGAAGACGACTGGCTGGAACAGGGAAGACGACGGTTTTACAGGTGGATCTAGGGTGTTGCAGGGTGGTGGTCCGGCGATGGGTTTTTTGCAGGGGGTGGTGGTCCGGTGCAGAAAGGAAGACGACGATCGTTCTGGTTTGGGGTTTTTTTGAACAGATGGTGGTTCGTGGTGGGGGTGGAGGCGGAGGAACGTCGGAGGAGCAGAAGGTGGTTCGTGGTGGGGGGTGGAGGCGGAGGTGATGGTGGTGGGGACGGTGGTCGACGGAGGTGCCGGCGAAGGACAGGTTACTTCTTCTTCTTCTTCTTATTATTATTATTATTATTATTATTATTATTATTATTATTATTATTATTATTATTATTATTATTATTTTTGGGTTGAAGATGATGATGTTGGATGAATGATGATGAGAGAGAAGATGCAGCAGGTTATTTTTTTTTTATTTTTTTTTTTTTTAACAATAATGTGTAGTATGATTTTTTTTATAAATTTTTGTAACATTAATGTGTAGTATGATTTTTTATAAATGTTTTGGTTTGTTTTGATAAATGATGATGATGATGATGTAATGCACATTTTGTTGATGTTTTAGGGCATTTTACAGTGGTGTAATACGAATGTATAAGTTTTGTTTTGGTTTTACACTACCTTATTTTTTGTTGTATAGATTTACACTGGTGTAAACAATTACACCAGTGTAAATTATCCTATTCAGATGTATGTTATTATTTGTTTTAAAAATTAAAGAAATTAAAAATTAAAATATAGTTAAAGAAATATGTACACCAGTGTAAAATATAGTTAAAGAAATATTTTTTGTTGTGTAGATTTACACTGGTGTAAACAATTACACCAGTGTAAATTATCCTATTCAGATTTATGTTATTATTTGTTTTAAAAATTAAAGAAATTAAAAAATAAAATATAGTTAAAGAAATATTTATTTTTTGAATAATTAAATAAAAAATTAAATATAGTTTTAAATTTATTTTTCTTTTCTCTTTCCAAGTGTTTTTACCTAAACACCTTTAATTGTACTTTACTATATTAAAATATACATAATACTAATTTAAATTCCATGTGAAGACAAAAACCTCAAACATTTAATCTCAACCATAGGATTAAGAAGATCAATGGTCCATAAGAGTTCCTATGGTTCTCACAACTCAAGTGAGTTCTCAAAATAACCCATCCCTATATATATATATATATATATATATATATATATATATATATATATATACACACACACACACTAGACTAGATTATACCCCGGGAGCGTCCCGGGTTGAGAAATTTAATATGATACATCAATTTTACATATGAAATAGACTGATGTATAACTCTAATATTTATATCTAACCTAAAACAAATTAACAATGTACAACTCCAATGCTAACACCTAACCTAAAAGAATGTAGAACTTTAATGTAAATATAATATTAACACCTATTCTAAAGACTAAACAGATGTTCAACTCTAACATACTAATATTGATACCTAACTTAAAACAACGTATAACTTTATTAACCTACTAGCTTATACCCCGGGAGCGTCTCGGGTTGAGAAATCTAAGTAAAGTGAATAAAATTAGAAGTATCTAAACTATAAAAATGACATCTATGTATCAACTTACATTAGATACTTTAAAAAAAATGTACCAAAAGATCCATTTCACCTTACAACATCAACACCTAAAACAGAATATTAAGATCCCAAGCACGTCAAGTGGACAACGATTTTTTAACACCAATACATTCAGTCAAAGGTCTTTAACTGCATACAATAAGATTTGAGCTATTTCAGAATATGGTAGAAAAAGAAAACATAGCAATTACCTGTTGGAGAGCGTCCCGGGTTGAAATATCTAATATTACATAATAAAATATCTAATATGACAACATAATTAATGACTTGCCAATATATGATTAATGAATATTATTATTATTATTTTAAACAAATCTCTGCCATAAGTTAGCATATTCTAATATAAAAAAATGGTAATTGGGTCGGGTATCACCTAATCCCAGGCCCGACCCAAACCCACAATTTTTTTTAAACTAATATATCCCGGGAGCGTCCCGATTTGAGAAATCTAATTTGAAATATCAATTTTACACCTGAAATAGACTGATGCGTTTTACATTTACATGCAGGAAAGCTTCGGGTAGCACTTAACCTAAAAGAATTAACAATGTATCTTCAATGTTAGTGCATAACCTTAAACACTATATAACTCTAATATTAAAACCTAACCTAAAACAATGTACAACTCCAATGCTAACACATGTTGTAAATAAAAATCATATTTACTGGTTTGAACTTTGAACATAACTAATGACTTGCCTATACATGATTAATGAATAACCTGAACACTTTGTGTTCAAAACCACACAAAAAAATAGTCGTTTTTTCTCCGTTTTTTATATAACACTATGGTACCCGTTGGAAAGATAATAAAACGCTCGTTAATTTGGTGTAATTTTTTTCTTTAAAAAATCTCGTATATAAAAGATATTAACGTTTAAAAGTTATGGGAGAAAACATTAGAGATAAAAATCTAATTTTGTTTTTAAATTTTAAATTATTATTTTCCTAAAATAAAGCCCTTGCCACATGGGATGACACATGGCACACTCAATGAAGAGAATACCCTCTTTGAGTGTCATGTCATTAAAATGACTTTGTTTTATTATATGTATAGATAGATTCGACTCTGGTTGAAAAAAATCATATTTACCGATTTAAACATAATTAGTGACTTGTTTATACATGATTAATGATTTACCTGAACACTTTGTGTTTTTTTTCCTGTATGAACAAAACCCCATAAAAAAATTTCTCCGTTTTTTATATAGTACTATGGTATTCATTGGAAAGATAATAAAACGCTCGTTAATTTGGTGTAATTTTTTTCTTTAAAAAATCTCGTATATTAAAGATATTAACGTTTAAAAATTATGGGAGGAAACATGTGGGTGAAAAATCCAATTTTGTTTTTAAATTATTTTTTTTCTAAAATATCTCAATGCCACATGGGATGACACATGGCACACTCAAGGAAGAGAATGTCTCTTTGAGTGTCATGCCATTAAAATGGCTTTGGTTTATTATATGTATAGATTGCAAAGTGATTAATCCTACATGTCATAATCTTATGCAATCTCTCATTTGAGAGATGCCACATAGGATGTGATGTGGCAAGTGTAAACCAATTAAAAAAAAAGAAATAAATATGATTTAACCTAATCTATTAAATACCTAATCTACTAAATCTAAATATTAAACTTTTATTATTTTCTCTCTCATGTTTCCTCCCATAACTTTTAAACGTTAATATCTTTTATATACGAGATGTTTTAAGGAAAAAAATTACAACAAATTAACGAGCGTTTTATTATCTTTCCAACGAGTACCATAGTGTATATAAAAAACGGAGAAAAATGACTATTTTTCGTAACCCGACAGGTATTGTGTCGGGTTTGGGATTAGGTGATACCCGACCCGATTACCCGAAACAACATACCTAAATACCCGAACTATATACCCGATCATATAACCATGATTTTTTTAACGCATCACATAACCCTTAGACTAATGCGTTCGATATTTCAATAATTAACTTTTTTTTCTTATTTCATGTTAGTTATTTTAGAATGATCGATTACAAACTTCCGAATTCATTTGTAATGGCACTAGATTTATACCCCAGCGCAGAGATTCATTTTTTTTATATTAGAATATCATAACTTATGGCAGAGATTTGCTTAAAATAATAATAATAATAATAATAATAATAATAATAATAATAATATATTTTATTATGTCAGATTAGATATTTCAACCCGGGACGCTCCCGGGATAAAAACTAGTTATTAAATATTTCATTGTTCTTCACGGTAGCTCAGTTGGTAAATGGACCGGAGATCTTTCTTGGAGGTCATGGGTTCGATTCTCACGAGGGACATAATAAGAAATGATGGTTGACTCTTGGCCTATGGTCACGGGTTCGAGTCTTGATCTCGTATGGGTTTTACCAATCCTTTACCGTCGTGCATACGGGTGGGTGAGGGGTTGGGTATTCCCCGGTTTCGGAAACTGCATGGGCGGGTCTGACTACGTCAGCCGCCCGAGGTACGTATGAGCCCTCTATTGTGTTGGTCGTGGGGTCTGTCCATAGTGTGGGGACTCCTCTGGATAGTCGGGTAGAAATTGTTGGTCAATGTTTGTTGGCCGTTAAAAAAATATATTTCATTCTAAATTTAAATTTGTTGATTGGTGCTCTAAACATGATTCGTTTATTAAACTAAACATGTTACCCAAACGGCCAAACAAAACATGTTGGCATATTAGACTTATCATTTATGTATTTTTAAATAGAGAATGTATATGATACAAAGTCCCTTTAACATAGGAATGGTAGGAAGCCACCACATCTTGACATCTGTAAACTATAGTTAACTCTAATTAACTCAATCCTGATTTCTGTTGATTAAAAGGGTAATCTAGACTTTTATAAAACACGCAAACCCACCCTTCTCTATTATAACACACGCATGAAGAAACAGAGAACATAGAGAGGGGAGGAGCCAGAGACCTCCCCACCGCCATCGACAGCGGATCTCTGGTTTGCAACCACCACTCGAACGGTGGAAAGAATGTCGGAGAAATAGATGCATTGTTGATTCAGCCTGAGTATCATTTTATCGAACAGGTTAAGAGCATCGTCCAAGTTGGTAAGCATAGATGGAGGAAAGGAATTTGGGGAACAATTCGAGTGTAGGGAACCGAATTGCAGACCTAATCAGAAAAGGAATTTGGAAGGAAGAAGGAAAGGGTTGGTACCTTTGAATTTTTTTGATGAAAGCAGAAGCTATGACCATCCAGAAACTCTGCTTCAACCTAGCACCACTTTGGTGCTGTTTGTTTTTTCTGAGGCAAAAGGTCTGCAGTCTGCGGACCACATCTGCAGACATCTGCAGGAGAAGAGGTGGACCAAAGGTCTGCAGTCTGCAAGAGGAAGACTGTTTGTTTTTTAACGTCTGCAGCGTAACCCAAAACCTTAACCTCTAGTATTTAACATCTAAAGTTAAGTTTTTATTTCAAAATAAACAAATCAAAACCACCCCCACCCCACCCCCACCCCACCCCACCCCACCGTAAACAAATCAAGAACACACTGAAGTTAAGTTTGTATCCTCTCTCAACACCAATCTCAACAAAAAAATGTCATCCCTTTCACTCATCGTTAATTTCCCTTCTAATTCATCATCACCAATAATAACACAATCACAAACCTCCATCCACAATCTCCATCTTTCCTGTTGAATTAAAAACCTTTCCTACCAAATCCTTCACAAAGTCCAACACTTTTACCATCAGGACAAAAAAACAAAAATAATAACTTTAGTTTACGTGCTTCAACCGGCAAAGAAAATTGGAAACCGGACTCTTCGGTAACAGTAACGGAGGAAGATCCGGTGGTGCCGTACGGACCATGGGTTGAGTGCTACTAGTGAAACTAGGGCGGCGGTTGAGGAGTTGATCACGCACCGGCGGTGGGGAAGGAGGGGCAGGGGTGACGGCGACGGAGGGGAAAGGAGGGAAGAAGAAGAACGAGAGAGGAGGAGAAAAGGTATGAGAAGAACAAAGGAGCAGATGGTTTTGTGTTGTGTTGTGTGAGAAGAGGTTGGAAGAGGTAAAAAGAGGAGGGTTCATGTCTGCTTGAGGAAGAGGTGGGGAAGATGTTTTTAAGTGGGATGTCTTTTAAAAAACAAACAATCTGCGGGATTCAAATGTCTGCCCGCGTCTGCGCGGCGCAGACATAAGTGGCAAGAAGCTCTTCCCTTGAAAAAACAAACACCCCCTTTGCTTTGGTAATTTCTAAACAAACATAAATTAGTTTGTGAGATCTTCGAGTTTTAATCCTTAAACCGTTCACAAAAATTCCAAAAGGTGCATTTCTTTTTACAAAGGTGTGTTTCAATTATTTATAAGGTGCGTTCATTTTTTTTCTATTTTTTTTAAAGGTGTGTTTTCAATTTTTTTAAAGGTGCGTTTGTTTTTTTTATAACGTGCGTTTATAATAATGAACGTGCGTTTGTTTGTTTGTTTGCCAGACCCAAATATACAACGTGCGTTTAAAGAATATATAACGAGCGTTTAAAGAATATACAACGTGCTTTTAAAGAATATACAAGTGCGTTTAAAGAATATACAACATGCGTTTGAAACAATAAACGTGCGTTTGTTTTATACATCCAAACAATTTTAAACAGAATGTTCGTCTGAAAGTATATATGTATCCGTTTAACACACTCTGTTATCCCCACCTTCTTCTTTTTCTTTTGCAATTTATATTAACCTAATTTTTTTATGTTTAATTGTTCTTCTTGAAATACAATAAAAAATATTTCACAAATATAACGAGTGTTTAATCATAATCATATATTCATATGTTTATCGTGTCATTTAATCGTCTCACGTATAAAATCCTCTGATTTCTTTATTTTTTGATTCAAACTCTGTTATAGCGTTTTTCCTTCAATGCGGTCGACCTTTTATTTGTTTCTTGGATTGAGTAATCTTTCAAAATGTTTAATCGAATTGAAATCGTGTAAATTAATCTTCGGTTAAGCCTCTGTTGAACTCAAAAAAAAAAAATTGAACGTTTTTTCCTAATTTACCCTTGGTTAGTTTAAGCCGACCATGATTAGGGTTGTTAATTACCATCATGCCATCGCCTACATCTAAGAGCTGAGAATACTTCCTACGCTTCTCACGTTAAGGAAGCTTTGTACGTTATTTCTTCCCATTACGTAATGTTGATTCTATAATGAAACTGAAATTGTAATGTATATTGTTGGATACTTTCACAAATTCTTACACAAAGTCGAATAAAGGATTTGATACATACTTCTTACATCACTCACTCAACCTACTTCCCTTGGGATTCTTGTACTCCAAAGACATTGGAGGGATACTTTGTTGATGTTTAAATACATTAAACGGATCAATCTGTGTCTTTGCTTTCACCAATCGATTGTAGTTGTTACCAAAGTATTTCTCACCCCATTCCCGACCCCTCTCGACCACATCATCGTTTGACTCGACCCCATTTTCGATCCAATTCATTACTCCAAGATCTACATCCATGTAATTAACATATGCAGCTCGCGGGTCATGTGTCACATAGGATGTCATGGACCCATGAAAGATGCGTATCCATGTTATATAGTCATCAGATTTATCATTGTCGGTTTCTTTCCATTCCACTAGATACTGAATCGAGAAAAGATTCCCTTTCCTATGAGGAAAGGGAATCGAATCACTACTTATTAATTCCATCATCCCACCGTACGGGTCCAAAATCACTTGCCCTTTTGGTTGTTTTTCGAGTATGTCAAGCATGGTGGTTAGGCCAAGTCTCGGTATCGATTTTTGGACAAAATCTGATTTGGCCTTGTAATACTGTTTATCTTGTAAGAATCGGTTTTTCAAGTCGGAAACCGAGCTTTGTTCTCCAAAACCCGAGAAATAACGAACCGACTCGATCCAACTCATTTCTTTACAATCGTTTTCCATAATTTTTAGCTCGGGAAAGGTTAGATTCATGATCGGTAACGCGTTTTCTTTCGGTCCCAAATAGAGCCCTTTGAATGTAGCCGATAAACCGGGTTTGTTTTTCCGTTCGGGCAAACCCGCGCCAACAAAGGACGACAGGTAAAAGTCATCAGGCAATATTGGCGCGACATGTTGCCATTTGTCTACTATATCAACTACTTGTTCTTTCGTGCCTGATCTAGACACAATAAAACAAGTAACTATATCTGGTACGCCTAATAACTTTATCTTCCAAGCGTACACGATTCCCCAAACCCCACCACCACCACCTCGTATCGCCCAAAAAACATCCTCCCCCATTGTGGCCCGATTTAGTAACTTGCCATCAGCAGTAACTAAAAACGCGTCCACAACATTATCGGCTGCCAAGCCATATTTTCGCGATAACAACCCAAACCCACCACCCGAAATGTGACCACCCACTCCAACCGTCGGGCATGACCCCGCGGAGAAACCATGGACACTAGTGGACTCGGATATCGCGTAGTAGGTCTGACCAAGCGTCGCACCAGCTTCTACCCACGCGGTACCCGAGTCCACATCCACTGAAACACGGTCTAGCCGGGTCAGATCTATCACCACAAATGGACTCCCATCCGTCACTACGGACGAAGTCCCTTCATAGCTATGACCACCACTCCTAACCCTAATTTTGAGTGACGATTGTCGTGCACATATGATGGTATTCGCCAGCTGCTCTTTCGTCTCTGGGAACACGATCACAACCGGTTTAGGTAACGATGTACCGGCAAATCGAAGGTTTTGAATCGAAAAATTAAGTAGATGATGATAGACCGATGACGAATCTTTGTTTGAATCCGAAAGAGTCGAGAAGTTATGAACACCAAACCGAGTTAAACCGGCAATGAACTGTTTTTCATGTTCATGTTTGTGTTCGTGTTCGTGTTCGTGTTCATAAGCGAACAAAGGTACAGAAATAGACATGACTAAAAAACACAATAAACACAAACTAGAATATAAAGTGAATGACATGATAATAAGGTGGATTTATATAGGAAGACTAATGTGAATATTTTTATAAAGAATGATGGTGATTGTAAGTAGAAGACAAACATAGGGATTTAATGTAGAGACTAACGTACGCCGGCCATAGCTAGTTTGCTATTTTGTTATTGCTTCAAGAACTTAAGGGTAGTGCATGCAGACAACTGAGGTTTCTGTGTGATAATATTAATAGATGAATGAGAGAGAAAGTGGATATCGATATTCATACAATTTCCCTAAATACCATGTTTTAGAGGTCAAATAAGATGCATTTTGTGTTCAAATGATAGATTTTGACAGTTTAGGTAATTTTCGACACCTATTTTTTCTAAACAAAAAACATTATTAAATAAACAACTTTATATAACATTACACGATACGATACGATACATATACCTATATGCCTATATTACATTTATAGTTATACTATATTTTATTACTAGATTATTGCCGTGTGGACACACGGTTCAATAAATACTAATACTTTGTTAAACTTTATTGAATAAAATAACTAAACATGCATTAACAAAAAAGTTAAATATTCGTATAAGAATAATCACTACTGGAAAAGTGGCACTTTGCTACAAAATTTTCTTACGGAAAAAATGCGTCACAAATTTTAGCAAAGTTGCTACTCATTTGTGATGACAAAAAAACTATATATTTTTTTTAATTTGCGACACAATATATCTATAAATGCTTAGGAAATTGCGTAAGAAATGGGTCACAAATTTCCTGCACCATGTTTTCGTAGGAAATGCATTGAAAATTGCGTTACAAATGTGTAGGAAGTGCTTTTCGACAAGGCTTGATTAGACCACAGGCGCCTCGCTATGGTTATAGCCAGGCACTTTAGGCTTTTTAAAAAAAAAATTAAATTTGTTTTAATTCGTTATAAATATTTGTTATTGATTAAAAAAATTAATTCATTTTTAATTCTTTTAAGTTGTTTCCAATCCAAAAAAAAAATCGTTAGAGGCATTTCGGTTCGTTTATTGCTCGTTTGTGTTTTTCGGTAGATACATCCGAGTTTGTACAACTTTCATAAATCATTGTACGTGGTGCTCAGACTATACATTCGATACCCATATTTTTTCAACATATGATTTTTGTATGTCTAATTGATATGCTGGACTTTCGGACTCTATTTGGTGTGTTTCGGAATGTTTAATTGATCGTTGGTGGTTTTCAGAGGAACTCTTGTTTGGTTATACTCGTGTTCACCCTTTAAACTTCGTTTGTGTTTTTTGGTAGAAAGGAACTAGGTTGGAAATATAATAATAATGTAAATAATAATGTAATAAGTTATGGTTTCAAAATACAAATTTTGCATGTCTAATTGATCGGATGTCTCTTCTGAAAACCAGCAACGAGCACCGGATTGAGATATGAGTTTGATTAGCTTAAAATCATATTCAAAAATTGGTTAATGCTCAAAGAAGTCAACCTTTGCTGACTCCTAGAAGTCTTGAAGACCAAATGACTTTTGCAAGATACTTGAAACAAGGTATGGATATGGAGAACATGCAATGAGATGATTTCGTACAAGATTCCACTAGACCACTATTCAATTCCAAAACAACTGTTCATGCAAGCAAGTAAAATTCAGTTGTTGGATATTGTGATCAGGTACGGAGGAAGTTGTTGTCGGAGAGATATCCGTCAACGATGAAGGCAACCTGAAACAACATATAAACCTGTCTGGAACTAGGTGTCACCGGAAAATTCACCTATACCGACGTGAGGGTAGTCCATTGGTCTTAATGGCAAAGTGATTGTAAGGGAAGAAGAAGAAGAGAAGGTTATATAATGTGACAGAGAATGATCAGGTGTGATTAGTTTCTTGCAACAAGATATTTGGCTTTAGTCCTTTACGTAGGTTTGCCAGAGGGTCACTATTCATATATGAAGAACATTAAATAAGGACTTGTGCTATTTCATTTCAACTATAGTGACAGGAAACTTCATAGTATAATTCACCACCAATAAACCCAGCACGAAGATATAATTGGTTTCATCTTGTTTCTTGAGTTGAACTTTCCATGATCTACCTTTATCATCTCGGAGAGATATCTATCAACGATGAAGGCAACCTGAAACAACATATAAAACTTGTCTAGATTCCTTCATGGAGAATTCCTATGGAAGTTGCTATAATAGTTTAAACAATTGTTCATGCAAGAAAGTAAAATTCAGTTGTTGGACAAACCGAGGGCTAACGTGAATCCGTTTGGTGATGCTAAACCTAGAGAGGTTTTGCTCGCCTGAAGCTCCTTATGAATGATTTTCGATCAGAAAATATTTTGCCAAACAATTACAAACAACTGTTCATACAAGCAAGTAAAATTCAGTTGTTGGACATTGTGTGAGAATGCATAGTACCTAACACCAACACCACACACAATATTATTATTATTCTATACCAATGGAACCACTACCACAATGATCTACCTTTATCATCTCTAAGAATCACTTCTCTAGTTCTTAAGTCATTAATATTAAAAAAATATTTATTAAAAAAAATAATAAAAAAATAATATTGAAACATTTGAATTTTAAACGGTTACTGTTCCAAACCGTTTGAAATTCAAAATCCCCCCCCCCCCCCCCCCAAACGTTTAAATTTCAAATTTTGAATTTCAAACGTTTTCCCCCCAAACGGTCATATTTCTAACCCTATAAATACAACACCAAAACTGATTTTTTCAGTCACACCTCCAACTCCTCATCCTCAAAACAATGAATAATATGGCCGGTTTTCAACCAGGAGCTGCCGGACCGTCTAATGTCCGGCAGTACTCTCGCCGGGTCCGGGGACGGGGCCGACCCCGGAGACTACCATTCACCTCCTCTCCTCCTCCTACTGCTGCACAACCTCCTCTTCCTCCTCCTCCTCCTCCTCCTCCACAACATTGGTTATATCCCGCTCCTCCTGCTGCTGCACAACCAACCTTTCCTCCTCCTGAAGCCGATGATAACTGGACGGATGGGGAAATGGTCTGGGCCATGGATTATGTCATGGCTGTTAACGAAATGGACCGACTATTGTTGTCGGCCCCCACCCCCCGGACTGCTGCTATCCCCTACCACCAGACTACCCCCACCCCTACCACCAGACTACCCCCACCCCCTACCACGAGACTTCCCCAACTGAGGAGGACTTGGAAGCCCTCAGGGAAATTGAGGAGGAGGAACGCCTCTGGAGCCGACCTTCCCCTCCTCGTGAGTACTGCTATTTCCCCTCGGATGCAAGATCCGATGGACGGGATAACTCACGTTCCGTGTCCCCCGAGTACTACACACTCGAGGACTGGGACAACTACTCTCCATAGTGGAGAAAATTAGGATTAAATAAGTAATTTAGGAATATGTAGTGTTTAAATGAGTAATTTAGGAATTCTCTAGTGTTTAATAGGTAATTTAGGAATATGTAATGTTTAAATAAGTAATTTAGTGTGACACCCCGCATTTTCAGGTTAAATACTTTTACTGAACTCTAGTAAACTTACATGTTCATACATGGCTAGATACTTAACTAGGGTTAGTTAAGTAGGTTAACATGTGTTAGAAGATGCTAACATATGTTATAAGTAGGAAAATCCTTGTTAAACACACACATGAGTCCTGTATCCCAAACGTTGGTGAATTATGTGGCATACATAGCAGTAATACGTACAATTGAATTATGGTGAACATGAAATACGTGCTTATGTGAATTACATGTTTTTGTGAATGATCGCCTAACTGAAAGATAATACGTAGATTATGTAAATTACGTGCGCAACATGATTAATATATTATGTAATAATGAAAACAATGGTTTTTATGCAATTTAGGGTGATTAATAATATTGGTTCCGGTATTGGGCTAGAACATGATTAACGGGTCAAGTTAATGGACTAGAAAGGCCCTAATACCCAATTGCTTGGGGAACAAGCAAGGCCCTCTTATAATTAGGAGGCAAGAAAAAAGATAAAACCCTACTTCTTCTTCTTGTTTGTGCCGTGCGAAACCCCCACCCCCTTCTCTCTTGGCTTTCAAGCAATCAAGTAATCTTTCACCTAATCAAGCTAGTTCGGGTTTAATCTCAAGGCTCTAGGGAGTTTTAGCATTGCAAGGTATACATCCTTATGATTTTTGATGAATTATAATACTTGAAAAACCTTAAAAACTCTAAAAATAATATATGTAGAATCGCATGTATGTATGTGTAGGAGTTCTTGGATGTTCTTGATGATTTGATGATGATTGTTATTAGTAGCCATGATTAGGGTTTTCACATGATAACATATGTGTTTTGCTATGATTAATATGGTGTTTAATCAGTACTATAGGTGTTATACATGTATTAGGGATGTTCATGAAAAATTAGGGTTTGTAGATTACTTGGGATGCAAGTTTAAGATTCTGGCAGATTCGGTTGAACGTTTTGTAGGGGCTGTAATGGGTTGGTAAATTGATTGTTTTGATGATTTCTTTGCATGATTGTAATGTACAAGGTCTTAGCTTCTCATAATGGGCAAAACCATCGGATTTGGACATCGTTTGAGTCGTTTTTGGAATTTTAATTGATTAGGGGTCATATCAGATTTTCGGATTTGTAAATTGGGTTAACTTTAAATGGTCATAACTTGAGATTTACAAGGATTTAGGTTATGAAATTTTTACAGTAGGTCAATACTGGAAAAATAGAGCTTTTCCAAGTGGATTCATCTCGTTTGGATGAATACACAATTTTTGAGAAGTTTTCTACTAAACTGACCTGTTGAGGAAATTTTCTGGACATAGCTGTGTTGTACGAATTTTCATAATTTTTGTGTTGGGAATTAAGACAAAACAAAAATAGGTATTGTCAAGTGAATCCCAAATAAAATTCAGTAAACATTTGGGACTCTAATTCATTCTTTAAGTATTTTAAATAAATTGTTTTTCACAGCGCACAATCTGTCCTAAAAACGCAGATTGTGTACGGGGTCTTTAGGTGACTATTTAGAGTTCTATGTGGTATGTAATTGACATGTACTTGTGCGAAAACTTGTATGAGATGTATTTGATGTATTAAACTGATAATAATCACTATAATCACCAACGGGATACGTAGGACATACTTGAGCATGTAGAGTCATTAGGTGTCACTACACGGTTTTGAACTTTTAAAAGTCTTGGATAAACGAGTTACATGGTGTGTTGGTTACGCACGTATACTCACCTAGTGACATTTGTAATAGGGAGTCGGTAGCACTTCACTATTTGTGGAATTTGGATTATTCACTTGCAACCTAAGGTGAGTTTCACTACTCTTTTTCTCAAAAGCATGCGTCTCAAGTATGAGACACTTTACTTAACATTTTCTAGTCCGGTTTGGGACTACTTACACATCCCGGGTTGGGATGCCATGGATCCTTATGAGGGTCGGTTACTTTGCTAGTTCGCAATTGTGTCCTTGATAAACTAAACCATTTCTATCATCTGTAAGTCCTCACGTACCGAATGAGTTGCCAGAATTGGCAAGCGGGTTATTAGTTGATAGCGCTATTAGGTCTTACAAACCTCACACCGGCTCGGGGAGCGCGGGCGTGAACTATAACTTAACGAAACATTATCATTGTGGATAGACAATGATGTCAGGCATGCGGCACACTTATGTGGCTACATGTACATAGCAGTTCGGTATATTCGGTTAGTTATCATGAATGGGTTAGCTACCCTTGACATGCGATGAACTAGTGGTTACACGGTGCGGGGCACCAACTCAACTTACTTACTTATGTGGTTTTGGAAACCAGCGCATTTGCATATTAAATTACTTTACCTTGTGAACTCACCGGCTTTATGTTGACACACGATTTACATGCTTTTGCAGGTAGTTAGCTTCCGGTGCCAGGATTAGAAAGCACTGTACACGTCACTGCATTTGGGGTCTTGGGCATACACATAAATTATATATTATGCTTTCGTATGGTTTTAATCTGGGCGCGTTGTTTTGCGCATGGTTTTATTTGGTTTACGCTTCCGCAGCTTAACTAAACTTGGTTTTTTTTTGAAAACGAACTAAATGGTTGGGGCATTTAGAGTTCGTTCATGTGACTTATGGCTATGGGATCCTGGTTTGTCATGCGCCTCGCGGTATAAACCCCGCAGTGGAAATTTGAGGGTGTGGCATTTAGGAAGTGTGTAACTTTTTTTTTAATATTAGTTGTGTGTTTTTAATATTATTTGTAATTTTTTTATATTTATTTGTCTTTTATTTTAATTATTTTGAGTTAAAAGATTAAAAAAAAAATAAAAAAAATCAACCAATAAAAAACAGGGGCTTTATAAATAAAGCCCCACCACTACACCCCTTTTTCAGTTTCTCTCTTCACGCTGACTCAGCAGCCACGTGGACCAATCATGAAGGAGGGCTTTATATATAAAGCCCCCCACTACGCATGGTCTAATGACTAATGGGTTGAAATTAATATATATTGTGAAATCATCCAGTGACATGATGAACTAATTAATATTTTAAAGGATTTCGATCCATATTACAATAAATTGATTTTTTTTCAAAATCTTATAATTAGTCAAGAATGGTTCCTGAATGTTCTTAGAACTGTTCATGATTTTCATTCTAATTTTGATAAAAATTAGTATAAGTTTGTTACAACTAGGATTAAAATCTGTTTCCTAAAATTTTAGGAGTAACTTAATCTCCAAGTTTTAAATTAAAAGGTTATCATAATTTTCAAAATCTTTTGGAGATATACTGAAATCCCAAAACTAATTGAAACGGATTTTCTAAAATCCTTAAATTGTAGCACTAATGGGATTAAGGTTCTGGCATTCAATTGTTATCGGATTAATAGTTTTGAAAAAGTTGTTCTCAAACAGGTTTCCGGATTCAGGTTCATGAACCAACAGTTCTCGATTTTTTGTTTTCAAAAAACCTAAATTCGAGAACCTAAAACCAAAACCGAGAACCATTACTAAATTCGAAAACCACTACTGAATCTGAGAACTCTTAAGAATTCAAGATCTAACTTGTTTTTCCGAGAACCTAAGGCAACCCGAAAGCTAAGTTTTTCCGAGAACTAAGAACAAGGTCGAGAACTAATAATTTTCTCGAGAACCTCCTTGTTGTTTCCGGAAACTAATTGTTTTTTCTGAGAACTCAATTTTTACCAAGAACTATGACAAGTTCGAGAACTAACCATTTTCTCGAGAACTTCCTTGTTTGCGAGAACTAACTATTTTTCTCGAGAACCTTTTTTCCCGGGAACTTAGCCTACTTTCCCGAGAACTGGTAATCTAAAATTTTCTCGGGGTTCGCTATTAATTAGTTTATTAGTTTTGAAAAACCTTAACTAATATGTTTTCAAAACCTAAATCAATAAACATTGCTTCACTTTGATAACACTTACAAGGTCCCACTTCTGCCCAAAGGTGATGTGCTACCTTAACCTAGTTATCTAAGTCTAACTAAGCATACCATATTAGTTTTGCCTAATTAACAAGAATGTCTCACTTCTGTCCAAAGATGATGTGTTACATTCATGCCTTATAGAACTAAATTGTGCCTAATAAATTAAGTGTCTCACTTCTGCCCAAAGGTGATGTGCTACACTTAATTGCACATCATACTTAAATGATTTCACTTCTGCCTAAAGGTGATGTGCTATTATTTTAAGTAGAACTTTAATTAATCTATTATATTTTGGTGTTTATAATAGATGTTATCACATCTTCATCAAAACAATGATCCTCACATATTAATGATCCTTCATTAATATAATGATCCTAATTTGTGTCTGCCTTACTTGAATATCCCATAACACAAATCACTCTAAAGTTCTTCTAAAAGGTTATATCTCAAACTAACTAATCCACTCTTATTCCAAAACGTACTATGATTTGCTCTTATTGAGTCTTGATTATCCCTTAAGACATGACGCTCCTGCTAACTTTTCTTACAAAATGAATTTATTTTCATTAAGAAGTGGGATAAGTCAAATATAATGTCACTTATGGTAATCAAGAACCCAAATTAATGATTGCTATCAGGGGAGCAGTTAAAGATTCTGAAATTCCTAAGACTAATTTTGGTTTTCTATGGAAGAATCAAAAGAACTCTTAAAGAAGCATGCAATAAATCTAACTCAAATAAAAGGTTAGGTGGCATTCGTGAATACATCATAATATTGAAAAACATGGCCTATTAAACTAAGGGCTTATTCATGGAATCAATAATGATTTTCAGTGCGTTATACAATAACTTTTTCATTAGTACGATTGGATGCCTTATTAATCAACCACAACACTCAGAAGTACCAAAGGAAAATGAGTGTGTTGATAGCAACATACGTACATGAAAAGAAACGCCTAAAACTGAAAAAGCAGATGTTATTCATCTTACTACCACTAAACCTTAAAAGTGGAAGATAAGTTACAATAGAGAGGATAGTTTTAAAGTCCAGAAACCTAATACAAGTACTGCTTCCAGCGCTAAGTTATCCAAGCGGATATCTCACTGTAAAAACTATGCCATTAGACTAGGCACAAGCAATGAGACAATCCATAAGCCAAGGAAACAGCTGGCTAAGTTAAGTAGTAGAAAATAAATGATATTTGACTCCACAAATATAAATATTCCAATTAACACATGATTGTTGAGTCTAGTTCTATTCGTTTCCTTACCAAATTTCCACAGCTACTTAAGATGAGAGTAAGTGGCGAATTTAATGTTATGGTTGAAAGAACTATCAATAACTGATCTTTGTATTAGGCTTTATGATACCTTACAATATTCTGGAGATTACTCAGAATTTTAGTATCAATACTAAAGCCACACTTTGACAGTTATGAGTTTTATGACCAAAACAAAGTCACTATTAACTTAAACTCTCATATTATTGGTTGTCATTATCTGAATAGAAACCTTATAAAATAGAACAAGATGATACGTACATTTTCACAACTTTGTTATCATAAAAATAAAATTTTAACAAAGGATAATGAGACCTGTGCACTTCATCCATTGAGACCAAAATTTTTCATGAGCAATCATGAATAGGTTAATGAAGGATGATTTGTTATCAAATCTCATTCTTAGTGACTTTAAAGCATGTGTTGAATGCCCTAAACTTTAAAATGGCAGAAGGAATAAATGGGTTTCCATCACATGTGAATTAACTGACATTAGTGAAGCTTAGAAAAATATCAACTTGTATCTAATTTGTTTCATACGGACCTAAGTCTTAAAGAAATCAATTCATATATACTTAAATAGTTTCCTTCTAAATATGTCCTTAAAATTTCTTATGAAATTTGGACAATAAGGAAATCAAGTCTAAAATATATGAAATATTCCTCTTCACATGCATCGCTAAAACTTATCAAATGGAGTTCCCAGAGACCTAAAAGATCAGTGGGAGTATTAAGTGTCCTAATTATAACTTGCAAAAGTTGCAAGAGGTGGGGGAAGTGACATTTTTGATCTTATCTCAAATTACACCTCTTGTATATGACACTGCTCCATCACAACTTGTCTCCTTAGAATATAATGATACTCCTAATAAAGTTTCATTGATGCCTAACTATGGGAAGAACTTAGATTTCTTATCAAAACTAAAGTAATCCTCAATAAGAGAAACTAACATAAACATCATTGAGTTGTTTCTCTATTAGAATCTATTGGTCTTCCAATCTTAGACATGCATGCTAAGTTCCTAAAGATTTCTAAGTTTAGTGGGAGCAGTAAAAAGTTCTTATTATAACTTGCCAGAAGTATAAGAGGCAGGGGGAGAGACTCATTAAATTCTACTCCGAATTTAACTCTGATTACACCTCTTGTACACCATACTGCACCAACTCTTATACACTTAGAAACTAATATTGCTCCTTATTTACCTGAGAATAAAAGCACCTAACCAAGAGCTAATTCATAAAATTGCATGTGTATCCTAATAAACCCAATAGTTAACTCAGGAGGTCATCTAGGTCTAAAAGGCCTACTAACTTTGATGATTAAGTACCTTACCTGAGTAAAGCTGAAATGGATGTTTGGAAAGTTTACTGATCCTACCTCTTCTTGTTATATCATCAGCATCAATTAAAGCTTCTAAATGAGATAAAGCTATTATTGGCAAGCTTGATTCCATGAATTAGAATAACGTTTAGATTTGGTTGAATTACCTAAGGGTGTTCATAATTAATCTGAATCTGAATGGAAACGTTATCACACTAAAGTATGATTGATTGTTGAGGGTTATACTCAAGTACTGAATAAATTATCAAAGAACCTTCTTACTCATCTTGCAAAAGGTTTCATTGAGGATCATTACCGTTCTAGTAGCTTATAATAATTTAAGAGCTACATTAGATGGACATTAGACAACTTTCCCTAACAATGACCTACATGTTCGTAAAACAACCTGAAAGTTCTAAACTGAAGGTCCAAAACACTTAGTTTGTAAGTCAATGAAATCCATGTATGGGTTGATGCAAGCATTTAAACATGATGAAATTATAATGCAATTCTTTTCATCAAGAACCAAGTGGATTAATACACCTACCTCAAGATGAGTGGGAGCAACTAACACAAACTTGTCCTTATATAAATGACATTCTTTTGACAAGTATATGTTACGTTTAGTCAAATCATTGTTCGCGCATACTTTGACATAATGAATCTCGGAGATACCTCTTATGTTATAGGAATCAAAATTCACCGAGATAGACTCAACGAGACATTAGTTTCGTCTCTAAGCGGGCCCTTACACATGTAACATACAACATTGCTTTCCTTTAGAGGCTAATAGGATAAATGAGATTATTACCTTATGCTTCATTAATTAGAAGCCTTATGTAAGTTTAAGTCTATACTCGTTTGGATATTGCTCATGTTGCTTAACACTAGACTCGTCTAGATTATTGTGAAGCATCTAATAAAATATTACAATATCTCTAAGAAACGAGAGACTATAATTTAAAGAAGTGTTAGAACTTAAAACAGTTGAATACTCTTATTCTAACTCTGCTATATGTCAACTTCGGGATATATCCTTATTTTAGCAGACAAAACTTATCTCATGGAGGAGTCATAATGAACTGTTAACAACAACCTAAATAATAATGACATAATATGTTGCTTATGACAACGCAACTGTCACTAAATGTTGTTGGAATTTTATCAGTAGACTCATAATTTAAAACTCCATCTAAATTCTATATTGAAAACTTACTGTGATAAAGTCAGCTACCCTATTTTCTCGAACAGTAACAGTTCGAGCGGAGCTGCATTAGAAATTCGATACGAAATTATTGTTTGCTTATTTTAAAGAACAAGTAGAGGAACTCAGAATTTTGTATCGAATGCATTCATGATATGCTTATGGATCCAATAGCTAAAGGTCATTACCCATAAGTCTCACTAAGGGCCAAATAAGAGAAAAAGGTTTTACTAATGACCATGTACAACTGCATATCGTACTATGAATGAATAATGATTAATTTTTTCTCATTCGTTTTTAATTTGTAATGTCTCTAATGAATACGTTAAGCATGCCTAAGGACGTATAGACACTAATTATACAAATTAACGTTAAGGGCTTACTTGTCATGATCCTAATGTTAAGTTTTAAATTTGGGGTGTAGTATGATTAATGGGGGTCCTGAGTTGAATAACTGACTCAACGACTGTATTTCTCTGCTACATTTTGAAGGATTAATCCTATTTGGAGTTAAATGGGTTCAAGATAATGCTAATGGGTCTGGATAAGTATTAGTATTAGGATATGGTTATCTAGTTTGGATTAATGAGTTATACTAGGTTTAGGTTTAGTTTAGTATAAATAGATAGTTAAGGTTATTGTAATTGGTGTCCTCAATAATAAAAGTGTGCTTTGGTTTATCATAAAAAGAGTCGAACGAGTTCGTTCAATCTTGTGTGTTTTGTGTTCGATCAAAGGGCCTGATTTTCCAACACATTTTTTGGTTTAAAACTAAAATGAGTGTTAACTCCTGATCAGGCTTATCTAATGCTCATAATAAATGATTACTCGGCCAAGTGGGAGAATGTAAAAATATTTTTATATATTCTATTATGTGGCCCTTATAATCATTTATCTAATAAATGATCAATGACCTAAATACCCCTATTGGTTTAACTGGTCTTTATGTGATGAACGTAATTACCCTTAATGAACCATTAAATAGGGTTTCCCCTTGGGTGTATATATAGAGATAATTAGGAGAGCTTAATAGCTAATAAAAATGAAACACCAATAATCTAAACCCTAAGTTGCCTCCTCTCTCCTCTCTAAAATTGAGATCTCTGATCTTCTTAACCATCATAACTGTACACCCTAAACGGAAACCCGGTCATCCTATAGATCATGAAGTCTTCCCTCTCTAAGGATTATTCACTCTACATCATCACCATTAAACAAACACACTCAGTTAATAATATTTACAATCAAATAAAATAAAAATTATAAGTAATATGTGCAAAGACACCATATGTTGCGAAAGCTTCTGACAGAAGAAGAAATATGAAACAGCCCTTGTTGCATACAACAAAAAGAAAGTTATGTCGTTTATAGTTTTAATATGATATATTGCTCTGTTGTTCCAATAGTTAGCTGTTTGCTTTTTTTTTTTTTCTCTGAAGGTAGCCAAACCAGATGACGAACATACTTATTTTAAGTGGAATTAAAGATTTAAAGTTACTATGGTTTTGTAATTGAAATTTTGTAGAGATTGTTTTTGCTGCGATTTTCAGGAAGAAGATTAGGATTGAAGCTTCTTGAATGGAAAAGAGAATGATGAAGAGATAACAATAAAGAAGAAGAATAGAGGGAAGAAAACGGAGACAGGAATAGGGTTTTAATTTTTTATTAAATTTAATATAATAAAAAAAATTATTTCGCCTCATTATGCCACGTGGCACATTCAAGGGAGGGTTAAGGCCTCCATTGAATGCTACGTCAACAAACATCAATTCTTTTATATATACTAGATTTTAGCCCGCGTGTACACGCGGTTCACCAACGTACATCTATTTAGGGAATTATAACGTATAAGAAAAATACAGTAGAAATATTGTATTAAAGTATAACACAACGAATACAAATTTTATTCAAATATCACTAAATATTTCTTTATACACCACATTTCTGGTTTTAGTTTTCACATTCACATCACCATCAAGTATAAGTAATTTCACCCCTGCTCTGCTTTTAACTCTTGACAATGCGACATAAAGTTGGCCATGTGAGAATACGTGGTATCTTAAATACAATCCAACCTTCGATATAGACTATCCTTGGCTTTTATTGACGGTCATTGCGAAACATACGGATATTGGGTATTAACGCTTTTGGAACTTCACTGGAATCTTGTTATCAGATGGTATTTGAGGAGTATTATCTAGTAAAAAATAAATAGTAGTGAAAAATATTTCTGGTAAAATGTTAAAAGTAAGACACCGTTTGAGTCAGATCATTCAAAATTCGAATTAAATGTTATAATTAAGTTTAATTGTTACCATTATAGATATTAAAATATGAAATTATATACTTAAATAGAACATTTAATATATGAATATTAATACAGTTTAACTGAAATCTATCAATTCAAATTCTTGTATTCAAAATTTGAATTTTAACTTATAACTAATTTGAGAATTTATAACTAAAACTATTATTTGTTAAAATTTAAATATATTAGGAAATATCTAATTAGTATATCTCTATTTTAAAGTTAATTGTAGGATTGTTTGTTACAATTATTAACTTAACTTCAAAAGTTTGAATTTTTTTTAAATATTCAAATCATTCAAAATTCGAATTAAATGCTATAATTAAGTCTAATTGTTACTATTATTATCTAGAATTCAAAATTTAGAATTTTTATAATGTTAACAAAATTTTAAAATTTATATTATAGATAATGAAATATGAAATTATATACTTAAATAAAACATTTAATATTTGAATAAATATAAATTTTAACTGAAAAATTTGAATGTTAACTTCTAACTAATTGGTGAAGTTTATGATCAAAACTATTATTTGTTAACTATTAAATATATTAGGAAATCTCTAATTATAATATCTCTATTTTAATGGTCATAGTTGGATTAATTGTTACAATTATTAATTTAAATTCAAAGTTTAATTTTTTTTAAAATATTCAAATAATTCAAAATTTGAATTAAATGATATAATTAAGTCTTATTGTTACCATTATTATAAAAAATTTAAATTTTTTATAAGGTTAAAAAAATTTAAAAATTAAAACTCTAGATATCAAAATATGAAATTATATACTTAAATAGAACATTTAATATTTGAATATTTATAAAGTTTAATTGAAATCTATCAATTCAATTTCTAGAAATCAAAATTTAAAAGATTCAAATCATTCAAAAATTTGAATTAAATATTTTTAATGTGTTAATTAAATCTAAATGTTATCATAAATCTTAAATTCAAATTTTTGAGATTAAATATTTAAATAAAACATTTAGTATTCAAATATTTTTAAAGTTTAACAGAAATCTATAATTTCAAATTCTACTATTTAAAATTTTAGTTTTTACTTGTAATTAATTTGAGAAAGTTACAACCAAAATTATTAATTGTTATATTTTAAATATATTAGGAAATCATAATTTAAAGATAATAAATAGTTGTAATGGTTACCATTATTAACTTTAATTCAAAAATTTAATTTTTTAAAAGATTAAGTCATTCAAAATGTGTAATTAAAAGCATAATTAGTATGTGTAATTTGTTACCATTATTAAACAAAATTTGAAATTTGAAATTTTGTCTAATTCGTATTTAAATATTTCAAATTTGAAATTGATAATTCGTTATTTAATTGATTACCAATATAAGCTAAAATAATTTTAGGATAATACAGGGCAATTAATATGATCAATTAATGTATTAATAAGAGTTGACACAACTTATGTAGGGACTTTGAATCATATTAACTGTGTAAATTAAAGGATAATTAGTTAGTGTAATTATTAACCAAAATTCAAAATTTTAAAATTTGTCAAATTAGAATTTAAACATTTCGAACTTTAATTTGAAATTTTGAAATTCAAAATTCGATATTTAATTGATTACCAATATGAATAATATAGCACAACTAATATGATCAATTAATGTATTAATTGGAGAGTTGACACTACTTATGTAAAGACTTTGAATCTTATTAAATGTGTAATTAAAAGAATAATTAGTGTGTGTAATTTCTTACCATTATTAACCAAAACTCAAAATTTGAAATTTTGTATAATTCGAATTTAAATATTTAGAATTTTGAATTCTAGATAATAATACTAACAACTAAATAAAAAAGATTAGAAACTATTACCGTGAGGTGAACCATCTCACCATACGAATCTTCATCAATTATTTAATTTACCAATCCAGATTCCAGCTTAACAAAAGCAAACAAAACATTGAATTAATAAAATATAAAAATCACTTTAGGGGACATAAATTGAAATTAGTTATCTATAACTAAACCTGATAATCGTTTTAGAGGTATATTGAATGTAATTCATAACATGAGCATGAGAAATATTGATTAGCAACTAAATAAAAAAGATTAGAAACTCTTACCTGAGGTGAACAGTCTCAGGGATTGAGGCTAATAATCACCCGTTCTGTATATCGAGATAAAAAAACTCGTGTATTAAACAATTCATCCATCAATAAACGATTCATGATGAAAGCATGAATATAACATAATAATTAGAACACAAACTGTAAAATCATACCAAAAACGTATGTACAAAATCGATCCAACACTTACCTCTCAAACTTATAGTCGTCATCATGTTTAGTCAAAGAACAATTTAACCCATACGAATTTTTGGTGTAATTTAAATTTAAAATTTAAAAATTTTGAATTTTTTCGAATATGAATTTTTCGAATTTTTAGTAATTCGAATTTTAGTAACTGTGGGGTATAATTACTTACCATTATTAAAAAAAAATTAAAAATTTAAATTTTTGGTATAATTAAAACTTAAAACTTAAATTTTTTTAAGTAATTCGAATTTCAAATTTTCGAATTTGTACTAATTCGAATTTTAGAAACTGTTTAATTACAATAAATGTGTTTTAATTGAACGTTATTATTGCAACTTTGTAATTTGAAGGTAATAACTTCATTTTATTACTTACCAAACAAACACGATGGTTACTTTCTGACTTGACCCAAAAGCCGTACACGATTATGACACCAGCTTTGAAACACCTGTATTAGAAAAAAACACAAATAGAATATGATTAATATTAATACGATTTGATGACCAAATGAATAGCTTAATGACAGAAACAAACAGAATGATACATAATTAATCAAAATTGAAAAGTACAGGGATGAATATATTGAAACATAAACATTCAGACAGGGATGAATAGATCAATACATAAACATTGAAAAAGTTTTGAATACATATACATACATAATATTGAAACAGAAACATTCAATCAGGTATCAATGAATCCTGAAAACATTGAAACATCAGCAAAGAATCAAAAATTCAGAAAACATAATAAGTGAAAACTATCAAAGAACAATACATAATAGGACATGAAGACTAATCGCCCTAATCGAATAAATTAGTAAAAAGAGAAACATGAACCCTAATCGCCAAAGTAACCTAAACAACAACACACAACACCTAATCAAATAACCATAAACATTGAAATTAAAGTAATAAAATCAGTATGTTTCTTATTGAGAAACATGAACCCTAATCTAATAAATCTAAACAGTGAAATTAAAGTAATAAAAACCTCATAAGTCAGAATTGAACAATATCAAATCCAAATGAAACCTTTTGACCATCGCCTTATTCGACCACCCCATTTTTAGATTTGAACCATCAGATGCTTTGATAAATTCTTATTCAACACCTAAAACAGACAAACCATGGAAACACAATAAATTAAAAATTAACTGAACAAACCCTAAATGACAAAATCAAATAGAAAAGGGGGAAATCAAACTTACTACAGTGGATGAAGAACAAAGCTTCAGCGAGAATGTGAATATTCCAAAATCAAATTATAAAAAATACAAATCAGAAACAAAAACTTACATATCAACAAAACATGGTGGCGTCGAAAAACCCTAATCGGTAAACATAGGAATGGTGGTGTCGATAAAAGAAGAACAACTTATGGTTGCGATTGAAGAACAATTTATAACAGATATTGTTCTATTAACAATAAACACGATATCGATTTTAGGATATCACAAAGAAATGATGGATAGAGACAATTGCGGAGGAAAAGATGAGCGTCATGGATGTTGAATAAGAATTAGGGTGTCTCTCAAATTGTAATGGAGAAGATTGCTGCAGAGAAGAATTTAGAGAGAGAAAGTAATTAGAAAGATTGGTTTTGATTAACAAATAGGAAACTTATTAATGGGAAAATTAATATTAATGACCGATTTTGACCAGACTAATAAATGATTTTTGATTTAAAAAAAATTAAAATTTTTATAAAATCTCACAATGAGACACTTGGCACAAATTGATTGGTTATGTGATTGGAGGCTCAATGTGGGATTGACAAGTGTCCACATTGAGTTTCATATATTAGTTGTATAGATTTTATAGATTTATAGATTATAGTTGTAGATTATAAACAAAATTACACTTGTTTTTAGACCTGAATGAAATATAATATGTGCCAAATAACTATAACGTATAAGTTTTATTTTTTAGTTGTTCATAGTTATAAACTTGTTTTCGGATCGTGAAGAGGAAAAGTTTACACTTGTACAACTTTCTATAGTTTTCTATCATGTGCTAGTATATTAGACACATACGAGCCATTTGTCAGCGAACCCGTTCAAAAATCAATGAAAAACCAGTTAAAACCGAACCCACCTGACCACGACCGATCCCAACAGTTGAACACAACTAATCAACCTTCCTGCTTGACCGAGTGTCCGGTTTTCAGTACAATTATTGAAATTAGATACCCATCTATCTATATATATAAAAGAAAACGTATATGCTGACGTGGCGTGCAATAGAGGTCTCAACCTCCCCTTAAGAATGTCACGTGGCATCATAATTGAAAGATTTTAGTGTTTTTGAACTATTTCCTTTTTTAATTAAAAAAAAAGATAAACATAAAACCTTAAATTAAATTGAGTTATTTTAGGAAAAAAAGACTTTAAAAATAAATTTAAAATTTTCTCTCTCATGTTTGCTCCCATAATTTTTAAACGTTTATATCTTTTATATACGAGATTTTTTAAAGAAAAAAATTACACCAAATTAACGAGTGTTTTATTATCTTTCCAACGAGTACCATAGTCCTATATAAAAAACGGAGAAAAATCGACTATTTTTTGTGGGGTTTCGTTCATACAGGAAAAAAACACACAAAGTGTTCATGTTATTCATTAATCATGTTTTTTTCTTTTAAACCAGGTTCTTATCTACGATATTGAAAATCAGCCCAATCTCCATGTTATCATTGGAATTTTACTAGGTATACTTTATCAAGAGAAGTTAGGAGAAAGAATCACGCAACACTGCAACACATGGTGTATTTTTCAACCCCGGGACGCTCCCGGAAAGAATTGATAGTTGCTGACATGGCGCTCAATGGTGGCCTCAACCATCTCTTGATTATGCCACGTGGCATAATGAGATGCAATGATTACAACTTCCAACTTAAGTGTTTGTTTAGTTGATTAGGTTAGGAATTATAAGAGCCATTAGAATGTGAGAAATTAGAGAGATGTGATGAGTTTTTTAATAGTTGCAGCTTACATAAATGATTTTTCAGATGATTACTGATTAGGTTTTAGATTAGGGAATATGAGTTATTATTGATTAGAATACTATGAACATGCAATGATTGAGAGATTTTGTGGTTAGTTAACTTGAGCCATTTGCAATAGGTTATCATGTAAAATTTGATTTTTCAACCCCAGGACCCTCCCAGGGTAATCAGCTATTTTGACATAAAATAAAAACGTCTAAACAATAAAACTTTACCTTGAAACTCTATTATTATAACTTATTCCAATAGATCTACTAAAAAAGGCTGTGTAATTCTTTTTAGGATTATATAATTTGTATAGAGGGGCTATGACAGATGCCGGCCAACTACAAAGTTCCAAACACCCTTTTATTTTATACGCATACAATAATTAATAATCGAAATCTTTCTATGCATCGTTGCATCGATAATCATAAAATTATATATTATCCTACAAAAGGAGTTGTGTTGGTTTTAACGTTATTATATAGAGTACAATGAATCACGCATGCATCAATTTTTTACAAATATGTGGTTATGTACAATTGCAAACAAATAAAATGGAAAGGATCCGACCTTTAATGTGCAAATAATTTTGTGATTAATGTGACACATACGTAACAGTTTTTATGGGATGTTGAAAGTGGAACCACACCCGGTAGTCTTACATTGCTAATGTTGATCGTTATAAGCTATCGATTAATCATGATCAATGGCTATTAACGGTTTTTCAAATTCTAAAAATATGAGTTTTCATTTATCAATGTTTAGTAACTAAGACATTGTGGATATTTAGTATAACTAAACGATATTTTTAAAGGTGATAATTTGATGTTAGGTGACAACCAATGACGGTTGGGCTGATAAATCGTTTCTTAGCGGATTTAATAGGTCTCAGACGATGTGAACAATACAAGTTTAGAACATGAACATAACTTATTTAACTACTTTATATTCCATGTTTATAGCATGGTTATATGTTTTATGTACCAAGAAGGAGAAATGATGAATCGTCTTGTATATGTTAGCTATTGTCAACCCCAAATCGTACCAAGAAGGAGAAATGATGAATCGTCTTGTATATGTTATCTATTGTCAACCACAAATGAGAGTGATGGACTCTGAACAACATGTTAAATGATGCAATGATGGGTCGAATGGATAAAGTTATTTCTACTAAAAATCCTAAAATCAAATTTTGGCATGTTAGATTATACGAGTCTTTCAAGTAATATTATTTCTTAGATAAAGTTTAAACAAAAACATGTTTAGGACGCATGCTCTTTGATTGACGTAATTTAAAACAAAAAAACAAAATAATAATAAATAGTGTGGGTTGGTAACCCATTTGGTATTTCACTTAGATATTGGCAATGGGCCAAAATTGACACTCCATTTTAACATCTACTTATTTGTCCGATTTATGAATTTATTGCCATCGGCGGCTACTCTTGTGAATTGTGATACAACTTTTGTGCTTTTGTGCATCACTTTTGCTTTTCTAATTGAATTTAGAGTCAACGGGTCTTTTGGATATAATACATATTCAAAGGAATAACTTGTATACAATTATATGATAATTTCAATAAATTTCAAGAAATCCATAGGATTTGCTATTAAAAACGGGCTGTGGCGTAAATTGTTGTCTGTTTGTCAATGTTTTCAAAACTGGACTCGGCATCAAACTGGTCTCTTTACCAGTTCACTCGTCTACGGTCTAACTAGTCGGACAGGATGTAAGAACCAGATGGTCTTGTAAATATTATAAAAATTAATATGGTAAAATTTGAAGGATAACCACCCTAAATCCCGGTCCGACTGTTTTTCCGGTCCAACAGTCGGTTCATTGCACATAGGGAGGAAGGATAAGAAGGGCTAGGGGTGGCCCTGGTCCCCCCTGTTTTCTGGCGCATTGGTATAAATTTGCGATTTTCATAGATAAATTGAGTTTGGGTTGAGTTCGGCCCCCACCGATTTGCCACCACCGATCGAAAAAAATTAAGTCCGGCCCCCACCGATTCCGAAACCAAGTTTCGCCTCTGATTGCACATTCGGTCCAATACCCCTTACCTCAATCCCTTATCAATTGAAAGAATTAGTTTTAAGTTTTAATTCAACAGAAAAAAAACATGCTAATTTGAACCTTAAATTATTGATGATTGATAATGCATTAGACTGTGTTAGGAGGCGGTGTGTTAGGGGCTTTTAGCGACGACACTTTAGTCGCCGCTAAAGCCCATCTCAGAAAAGGCGGTAATTTTTCCCTCCATAGTCCATACCTCGAGTTTTGTTCATTATCCCCCCACAATATATATATATATAATATAATATATATTTCACACTTTCACCAAACCCTAACCCCACTACCAGCCTACAATTTCACTTTTGCTCCAACCATAAAATTCTGGGGTTCTTTTAAGGTTAGTTTAATTTCATCTAGTTTTTGACCAATTTCGCATTAGGTTTAACAGAAAGGGTGCGAACAAGCCGAGCTCGAGCTCGGTCAAAGCTTTGTTTTTAGAGCTGGAGCTCGGCTCGTTGGTAGTTTCTCGAGCTCGAGCTTGGCTCGTTTAGTATTTATTATTTAATATATTAAATAAAAATAGCAGGCTTGTTTATGCTCGCGAGCTTGATAAGTGAAAAGTTTGGCTCGGCTTGTTGACTAAACGATTTTAAATGACGGGTGAATGTTATTAAATATTAATAAACTAACATTACACTAAGGCTTGACGACGAGCCTGGTGAGCTTCACATGCTAAGCTCGAGTCCGGGCTCGGGCATGTTTTGAGTTTTTTATTAAGCCGATCTAGGGTAATTCGTGAGATGCTCGGCTAGTTTACGCCCTAGGATGAAGTGTGTGATTTGTGGAACTGGGTTGTTTTTTTTTTTATTTTTTATTTTATAGAATTTTAGAACACTATTTAGGCTTGTGTATTTGAGAGGAATATTATGTTGCAGGTGGTATATGCACAAATGAGGAAATTTTGAAAAACTTGATTTCAGTTTATTCTTAGTTTGACACCCAAAAAAATAAACCTTATAATTGTACTCATAAAAAAAAATTTGTTTGGACAACAAATAAAAAAGGATATTTTGGACTTGGTAACTGGATTACTGCTTATTAAAACTGAGCCAAGTTATGTTTTGAATATTGAATCTTGATTATTGAAGGTAGTGTGTATATGTATGTGTGTATAGAGTGTGTTTGTGTGTGATTTTGTATATGTATGTGTATGTATGTGTTTGTGTGTATGTGTATATTACTATATTTCAAAACTAACAAAATTAGGATTGAGTTGATTGCAAATTGATTAGACTTGAGTGTTTTTTTATGTTCGATCTTTGGTTGGCTTTGGTTATATGCTTAAACCATCTCTCGTTTAATTTGGTTTTAAAAGGCGCGCCTATGCACACAATGTACATGAAGTGCAGGTGAGGTGTGCTTTTTAGGCCAAAAATTGGCCTGAGGCGTGCACCTCACTTTCATGACTCTTATTTACGTAGCAGAATGTTGTATGACAGGTTTTTTTAGGTAGTACATGTAGATTTTTATATGTTAAAACATGTATAAACCTTATTTATATCTAAAACCTTTTAAATATATTTAAAAATTTATATAATTAATTTGCGCTTTGCGTACGAAATACTTGACCGAAATGATCATTTAAATAACCATGAGCTTAGAAATACTCGACTGAAATTGATTTATAAATTAATTTCGGGTCGTCCCTGTTTTGGGACTGGTTTTTGAATACTTATCTTATTTAGGATGTAAATGTGTATTACATGATTGTTTGTATAATAAAGATTCGGAATTGTGTGGGTGCGGGTGGGTAGGTCGGCACGCACACGACATCATGAGCATAGAAATACCCGCTCGGAGTTGATATAGAAATTAATTTCAGGCTGTCCAAGTTTTGGGACCGCCTTAGAGCGTGTTTGGGATTGAGTTTAGAAACAATTTATTGGCTTATTAACTTTTACGTACATTTTGTGTTATCGAAGACGTTATGGATAAGCGTAAGGAAGAGAATATCAACCTCGGTGAAGGGAGTAGCAGTGTTCGTGACGATGTTAAAGAACTCTCAAAGGAACTCGAATCAGAATTATATCCTGGTTGTACTAATTTTTCTACTCATGACTTCTTATCAAAGCTTTTGCATCTCAAGGAGAAGCACAAATGGACTGACAGTTCAGTTGATATGATCCTCGAGTTGTTGCAAACTTCACTTCCAAAAGGCAACAAGGTACCGAGTTCGTACCATGTAGCCAAAGAGACATTAAACAAAGGTAACAAAAATGGTATGGTCGAGGGGGACAAATGATGGTATGAACTAGCTACTTGGATTGTGGTTTTTTATGTTTGAAGTATTTTGTACTTATAACTTAATTGGACAAGATCCATGTATGTCTTTAGGTTTTTTATAATTTGAACTTTATGATTATGTTTGAAGTATTTTATGTTTGGGGAAAACTGAAATAAGCAGAAAAAAGCGAAAAAACAGTTTATCTGGTTGTTTTTGACGTATTAGCGGCGATAAAGGGACCAATAGCGACGAAGTATTAACGGCGACTTGTGTCACCGCTTAAAATCAGATTCCTTGTAGTGTACGTGAAATAAGTCATAAGTCTAAGGAGGCCAACGCCCAACGTGGTCGTTGACCACTAGCCCACGTTTTCAAAACCGGTTGGACTTGGACCAACCGATTGAATAGGGCCGATCGGGGATAGAGAGGATGCACGAGTTGGAATGAAAGGTTAAATGTAGTGTGAAGGGGTAGAGAAATGAAGGTAACATAACAATTGGAAGGGTTAAACACATCATCTGGATAGTGGTAAATGAGTATTTCAACTAATGTTATTATTCTTACTGATGGTACCACTACTTGAACCCTAACCTCTTGGAAACATACTTATGGTATTATATTTATGACAATGTTGTGAGCTGGAAGAGTATGCAACATGGAACCATCAACAATTCCAATACATAAGCTAATGAAGTCGCATGGTTGATCTGTTAACTAAGTCATATCCACTGTCTAAGCAAGATTGACATGTTAGGTCCATACAGATTGGAGTCATGAATGAACTTAGTTGTATACATTTGTATGTTGATTTGTTTTTGTATGTTGTGTGAGATTCATAGGGATGGACATGACATAAAGATGGGACGATATTCATATAGTTTTGTTGTAAACAAATAGTTGATGGGCATAGATAATCATCATAACGCGTAAGCGGTCAAGCGAGTACCAAATCAGGGGTGTCGTTTTTTTTTTTATCATGCATACTTATAAGTCCCAACATCATGAACATAGCATTTACAATGTTTCTCTTTATCACGTTAAATAAAAATTGAGATACATAAGACTATTTCCAATGGGTCCTTGGAGGCCATTACCATTGGAGTATATCCATCCTTAGAAGCCCTTAAGTGAGCTGGTGAGGTGCCATTGTACAAAGAGTATGAGTTTGTCTCGGTTTATACGATAGGGGTGTGCCTAAAGTAGAAAAAAAAAAGAAGAAGAAATTTTATTTAAATATTGTGTTGAAGAGGTGGAAATTAAGAAGAGTACGCATATTTGTTGGGTTAGAGATGAAATTGGGGTTTCTAAAGACTTGTAAAGATATTGTGTGGCAGATGACGTGACAATTAAAGGCACATATAGCATTGGAGATAGTCTAATAGTTGTGTGATATAAGGTTTTTTCAATATTTCTCTTGTACTCGATAAATGTTGTTGCATGGCAATGCGATAATAACAATAAACTGTTAATAAATTCGAAAATGAGGGTACCAACTTCCAACGAGTATACCCGATATCAGGTATTAAAAAACCAGGTTTCGAGTATACTTAACAACCAGTTTTTGGGTATCTATCTATACCATACAATACCCCCGAGTAAAAAAAACCCGGTTCCAACTTAAAGTACAGATCTTTTTCAGCACCTCTCCGATTGGTCATATACCCGGCTCAGTCGGGTCGGGTCATCAAAAAACCTGAAATCACCCGGTGGCTTGCAATTGCACGCTTTGACTGGATATTGGTTAACTAAACATCAAAACACTATTCGAATAACATAAAACCCTAAACAAAATGCCTAACAGGAATCTCAACGAAGACGATGACGACAAAGGCTTGCTATGGAAGCTTCCAGTCGTCTATTCAAACAAACTCGGTAAACTGGGTCCCGCTTTTGGCCTCGGCGCCGGTTGCGGTATCGGGTTTGGCGTTGGAATGATCGGAGGTATTATTATTATTAAGTCTGTTGTAGTTTGAATTCAGATTGTTTTTGATACGGAATTTGTGTTTAGGCTTATTGTTTTTAGGTTGTCAGTGTCAGTGTGGTAAGAGGCGTTAATTTATCGGTTGGTCATGTATGGACTAGCTATTAATCGGGATAAGTAGGGATTAATCGGTTTGGGATTTTATGTATAAATTTTAGTTTTTATGTATATATACATACACTTTTTTATATGTAATATTTTTTAGTAGGTATGTTTTAGCTCTTTCTTCGACTCATGTATTTAAGTAGATAGGATTAATCGCCAGAAGAATTAGAGGTTTTGGATGGAATCTGGCCGGAATTTACATATTACGGCCGGAATCGCTAGATGGCCGCCGATTTTTGGCCGATTAGGACCGGATTTAGCCACTGTTGACTGCCTTGGGATTAATTGGCTGATTAGATGAAAATTACTCGTGAACCTCCGAATAGCGGTTAATTGGATTTGGAGGCTAGGCGCGGTTTATACAAGCATGCGACGATGCTTCAAAAGTCTCACCTTCAGGCCCTCAGGCGCATTTTTAGGCAAAGTTGACAAATTCTGGTCACAAATCGTTAGGTCTAAAACAATTATACCAACCTGAACTAGCCCTAAAGAAGCCTAAAACATGTCTAAAACCCCCTAAAAGTTGTATTTGTATAATTTACGCCTCTCCTAAAACAGCACCCGCTTTTTAAGCGCGTTGCACCTAGGCCTAAGGCTTTTGCTTTCAGCCTTCGACATCTATGACGTATAGGTTATTTTGATATTAAATCATATTAAAGCTTATTTATAGCTAAATTTTGGTTAGGTGATGCTAAAAAACCTATGATTTGTGTTTGAAACCAAGGTTGATTGTTTTCAACTTTAATGTTCTTTATCTGTGGATAAGATATTGTTTACCTGATAACAAATGCTAAAATTATATGTGTTTGTTCTGATTTGAGAGGAAATGATTGGAAGGAACCACCTATCTCTGTTGGTTGTTTCGGAATTGATATAGATGAATATTACTTCAGGTGCAGGGTTAGGGCCCGGAATCCCTGGCCTACAGGTTGGATTTGGATTTGGTGCTGGATGTGGAATTGGTCTAGGGTTTGGCTATGGGGCAGGAAGGGGCATTGCGTATGACGAGTATCGTAAACACAGCAATGTCGGGAAGTTGTTCAGTGGGCCCGGCAGTCGTCCTACTCAGTAAGTTGTGTTCGTATGTGTTTGGGTTTATTTGAAGTCATTTATTTTAGTTTTCCTGAATTCAATGTTTCTTTATATAAGCTTCACACTTTTACTTTAATGATATACGCTCCTATAACTATTTTGGTTTAAAAAGGTGCGCCTGAGCTGCGATGCGCTGAGGAAAACGCACCAGGGTCAAAAAGGCACTTCTCATGTAGAACTGGGTCAAAATTAGGGTCCGTAAGAGGTTTATATAGTTATGTAAAAACAACTTAAGGGATGAAAAATTATGAAAGGTTTACTTAATAGATAGGTTTATATGTAAAACAGATGGGAGATATGTAGCTTCAGGTCGTAAATAAAGCTTATTTGGCTGTACATAGACGCGCACCACACGCCTCTGTTTTTGGGACTAAAACACCTCGAGACTACCTTGCACTTTTTTAAACCAAGATCACCATGATATTGGCCATCTCCTAGTCTATTGGTCTCTTTTATGCTAATTCGCATATAGCTAGTTTTGTTTTGGTTTTTTAAATTGTAAGATATAGTTTATGATTGACAAGATGAACCAAAATTTCCAGGGAATCATCATATATCTTGGTATGATTCATTCATTGATGTGAAAATATGTTCCTGAACATTCTGTAGCATCCTTGCTAATTGCGACTATCTCATATCTGAATTGCTGTTTATAACCCTTCATTATCGCCCTTGACTTTGATCTTTCTCAAAGTTAATGCCTCCACATTTGTGTGATGTATGTCATGCTTCAGCTGAAATATGTACTTATTTAGTATGCACTTTAAATGAGTCGATATAAAAAGATTTCCGTATTCACTTGATTACTATTTGGAACAGTATAAAATGTTTTCACTCAAAGAAAAGGTAATTCTCTAGTGTTTCGATCCCAAATCTACTGTACTTTCAAACCCATGTCAAAGCAGGTTGGGTATCATGTCGAAACAAAAACAGGTTTAGGTTGACATGGGTCAGAATCTGTCAAGTCTGTTGGCTTGACCCGTTATGAAAAATATACATAATTAACGTATTAGCTATAATTACAAAAAGAATAAAATTATTACGATGGTATTTCAAATCTTTGAATAAAAAAATTTAAGAGGTCGTATGCATTCCAACCTGCTTGACCCGTTTGGATTAATCCCTTTTAGCTATTTTTTATTTTATATCTATTCAAGATAAAACACAACACACATAACTATCCAGAACCATTCAAAAGTAAACAGGTCAAAATTGCCACCTCAACCAAATAGCTTTACATATTCAGAACACTACATGCCTTCATTGTGTAACATATAATATAGCTTGGTATCAATTTAGTTTGGGACTGGTGGTGGAAAGTAGCAACCTCAAGTTTTATACATTTGGAACAGTTTTTTAACTCTGCTTTACAGGAAATGTGTACCATGTTTCTGATGTGCCAATAATTTGGCCTTTGACTTGTTGATACCAGGGATGAGATTGGTGATTTGATCGAGGAGGTTGTCGTGAACACCAAGAAGCTAATCAAAGCAACTCACAGGGAAGTTGAAAAGTGGAGACGGTATTAGCTGATCCGTCATCGAATATTGCTTTTAGAATTCAAGCTTGATATGATGTATATAAGATTGACCTACAGTGCATATGTTCTATCTTGTAGATGACTTATTGTGAATAAATTTGTGTTAGTTCTCTTTTTAAAGTAACGTGTTCAACTTGCATGTAACTTTCTTGGAAAAACTGGTGTCAGATAAGCTCAAGCTAATTTGGCTCCTGTTCATGAGCCGAGCCGAGACGAGCCTGTGCTTGCTTTAATTAGGCTAGGATTTAAAACCAAGCCGCGAATCTAAACTCGAGCTCGGCTTGGTTAGGTTGGATTTAAAAAGAAAAACTAATAATAGCTTTCAAACTTCGATAATCTAAAATATCATTCTAGTTCCAAACAACACGTTCAAAATAAGTTCAATTTATTACATTACAAAGTTAAGTTCAACCAAATACAAAATAAGTTATTTTAACGAAAGACAATATATGTTCATTAGCATCTTAATAAACACACAAATATGCCCTGAATATCGAACCACACTTTTATATACCAGCAAATAATAACTATTTTTTATAATCCGAGCCAAACCAAGGCGACCTAACAAGCGAGCCTAATTGAGCCAACCTGGCTTGTTACGAACCGAGCCAAGCTAGGCTCAATTTCTATGTTTCAAACAGAGTCATATTGAGCGAGCGTTTTCCTAGCTCGTATAAATAAGCTAGTTCAACAACAATAACAACATACCTAGTAGAATCCCACTCATTGTGGCAAAAAAGACATACATATCATATCATATACACAAACAACGAACAATAACATCCAAAGGCCCAAAAAAACACTTAGAAACTGAGCTTGTAAGCTATGAAGACCGCAACTGGAATACGAAGTAAATTGACATTTTTGTCCATGTCATTTCATCACTTGTCCAAAAAAAATTACGCATCCCTGTGGTTAAAAACTTTGTCGTTTTCATCCACTTCGTTAAACAAATTTGAACGTTTGACGAGGGTATATATGTTTTTCTAGCCATAAATATAAACAATAGAAAACAAATATTTTTTGTTTTTATTTTTCCTTTTTAAACCATGGGATCTAAACAAAACCATCAAGCTCATTTATTTAACGGGACAAAATATAAGCTCAAGTTCTTGATCAAGCTCGTTTACACTCGGTACCATCTCCACTTTTTAACTTCGAATCAGCTAATACTGTCTCCATGTTTTATGTTACGCGTTAATGACACTCTTTCGTAACATGAGTTTATGACTCTTTTTGACACCCGTTTACGACATCTTTATGACACAAATTTAGGACGTTGATTATGCGTGTCATGCTTTTATTTGTTTAAAAAATATTTTTTCTATAGAATTACTAATTTACTATGGATATATGTAATAATAAAATCAATAAATCTATTTCATAATAAAATGCATATATTTATATACACTAAAAAAACCCATTGCAAATACATCTGAAGTCGTGAGAAGGTTCCAAAATGTTGTTTTGTTCTCAATTAATGGCAATTGAGGTCGTGAGAAGGTTCCAAAATGTTGTTTTGTTCTCAATTAATGGCAATTGAGCACCGATGGTGACCTTGTGCTCCGGAAAATTCGGATGAATGGACCACTTTTCTGTCAATGTTTTGGTGATTGGTAGCTTGAGAACCAGATGCCTGACGAACTTCCGTAACAACTGGGTGTGTTTGGTTATTATAGTTGCTATTCCTTCCTCTATAGGAAATTTGATGGCTTCATGTATTATGGATGCCACCATTTCAAAGACCCACATTCCGGGGTAACGGTTTAGTGAGGACATCGGCTAGTTGATCCTTTGAACTAATGTGAGGAAACGGTGATCGGGGTAACGGTTTAGTGAGGACATCGGCTATTTGATCCTTTGAACTAATGTGAAAAACCTTTAGTTGACCTGCATTGACTTGTTCACGAACAAAGTGGTAGTCGAGAGCTACATGTTTCATGCGTGAGTGGTAGACCGGGTTAGCACATAGGTAAGTAGCACCGGTGTTATCACAAAATAGAGTTGGGGTGCGCATCGTACGAAGACCAAGTTCTTGGAACAGATTTTTAACCCATGAGATTTCAGCCACGGCATTTGCAAGTGCTTTGTATTCCGCTTCAGTTGAAGAGCAGGAGACCGTTTTTTGTTGAGAGGAACGCCAAGACATAATGTTAGATCCAAGATATAATAGATAATCGGTAGTAGATCTCCCTCCGTCAGGTATTCCTCCCCAATCTGAATCTGAAAAAGCTTGTAAATCAAGTGAGGACTTTTTATTTAAAAATAACCCATGGTGCACTGTTCCTTTCAAATAGCGGAGAACTCGTTTGAGAGCTTGCCAATGTGACTGTTTTGGGTTGTGCATGAATTGAGAAAGTTTGTTGCCTGCGAAGGAAATATCCGGCCGAGTGAAAGCAAGATACTGAAGAATGCCGACAAGTTGGCGGTAAGGGGTCGGGTCAACGGATGTAGATGTATCCAATGGGGCAAGAGTGTCGGAAACGCTTAAGGGGGTGAGGACCTCATTGGCACCATCCATTTTAAATTTGTTTAAGATATCCTGAATGTGTCGGTGTTGTGAAAGAAATAAGCCTTGAGGTGTTGGGATGACCTCAATGCCTAAGAAGTGATGAAGTGGACCAAGATCTTTGATGGAGAATTTGTCACTTAAAGCTTGAACAAAGGTGTTCAAGAAGTGATCATGGCTACCCGTAAGAATAATGTCATCTAAGTAGAAAAGAAGGTAGGAAGTGATTCCATGCTTATTGTAGATGAAAAGGGATGGATCAGACAAGGACTTTTGAAAGCCGAATTTTATAAGAAAAGCGGTGAGTTCATTATACCATGCCCTTTGAGCTTGTTTGAGCCCGTAAAGTGATTTTTTGAGTTTGCAAATGTGTGTGGGGAACTCCGAGTTTATGAAACCGGGTTGTTGGATCATGTATACATCTTCATGAAGAGTACCATGAAGGAATGCGTTATTAACATCGAGTTGACGTTATGACCAACCACGAGAGAGGGCAATGGAAAGGACCGTGCGAATAGTGACTGGTTTGGTGACTGGAGTAAAGGTTTCAAAATAGTCCTTACCGTATTGTTGGTGGAAGCCCTTAGCAACTAGACGTGCTTTGTATTTGTCAATGGTGCCATCGGGTTTTCGTTTGATGCGAAAGACCATTTGCAGCCAATTGGATGTTGGTTGGTTTGTGGTACAAGTTCCCAGCTTTGATTTTGGAGTAGGGCATTATACTCAAGGTCCATGGCTTGTCTCCATTCAGGATCTCGCATGGCTTGAGTGTGAGTGGAGGGTTCCAAGGTGTTTGGAATGGGGTGGCGAGTAGTAGAGTTAACAAAGTTTGGGTTGAAATACTTTGGGTTAGGTTTCGGTTGCCGACGGGTCGGTGTGGCAGGAGTGGGTTTGGGTTCAGTGGATGGTATGGGACCGGGAGTGGATGGTAGTGAGGATGAGGATACGGGTGATGTATGTGTGGGAGGAGTGGTGGCGGATGAGTGATTGTTTGGTTGTGGTGAAGATTCGGTTGCGGAGTAGGGAGGTGGGATGATCACAGGTGTAGGTGTGGTAATGGGTGTATGTGGGGTTACGGGTGTGGGATGGTTTTCGGGTGAAGGTGAGGTAATGGTTATAGGCTGATGTAAGAGTGTGGGTGGTGAGTGGGCGGAAGTGAGGTTGGGTGGTGAGACAATACTAGATGTAGGATTGGGTGAGGTAGGTGAAATAGTATGTGATGAAGTTTTAAGGTTTAGGAAAGATTCAAAGGAGATGGCAGTGGGTGTGGAGATTGTGTCATGAAGAGGGAAAATGTGTGGAATGAACTCAACATGTCGTGAGTGATATAATTTTTTGGTAGCCGGATCAAAGCATTTGTAAGCGGATTTGGTGGATGAATAACCAAGAAAAATGCATGAGGCGGAACGTGATTGTAATTTGGAGGTGGTGTATGGGCGTAGCCAAGGGTAACAAAGACATCCAAACGGTTTTAGTTTGGAGTAGGTGGGAGCAGCATTGAACAACATGTCATAAGGTGATTTGTTATTCAAGATGGTTGTGGGTAGACGATTTATTAGATAAGTAGCGGCTTGGAAGGCATGTTACCAAAAATGTGATGGTAGGTGGGCATAGTGGAGTAGGGCAAGGCCCGTTTCAACAACATGTCGGTGGCGTCGTTCGGCTACTCCATTTTGTTCGGGTGTATGAGGGGGTGTGGTGTAATGAGAAATTCCATGGGTGGTGAGAAATGGTTTAAGACCAATGTATACACCACCATTGTCGGTAAATAGAGAGATAAGAGATGTTTGAAATTTTTTTTCCACTAGTGATTTGAATTGTGGAAAAAGGATGAAAACATCGGATTTTCTTTTTATTGGATATAACCAAATGTATTTAGAAAAGTAATAGACAAATATGACATAGTACTTGAAGCCATCAATGGATGTTTGGACTGGTCCCCATATATCTGAGTAAACGAGTTGTAATGGTTTGTTTGCAACAAATGAGTTTTTACCTAAAGGAATTTTGTGGCTTTTGTTTAACGTACAAGATTTACAATGAAAAGATTCGGGTGACACTTTATTACCATTAAGTCCCAATTTAGAAATTAAGGACTTGAAAACTTGAAACAAAGGATGTCCAAGGATATGGTGCTACGCGAGTAGAGATCTTGTTGTTATTGTTGCATTAACTTGAGGAGAGAGTGAGGTTGGTCCGTAGTAAACATCATAGACGTTCACGCCCCGCATGAGATGCGCCCCCGTGCGTAGATCCTTAACCAAGAAATGATATGGAAAAAATTCAACGGAAACTTGGTTAGTACGACTAAGTTTTGCGACTGAAATAAGATTATTGCGAAGATTAGGAGCAATTAAAACATTATTTAAGAATAGTGGTCGTGAGTTGGTTTGAAGAGTTGTGTGACCAGTATGTGTGATAGGAAACGATTTACCGTCACCCAAAACAATCTCATCCGGGCCACCGTATTTGGAAAGAACGTGCGCTGAGTTTGGATTAATGGCAGTGTGATCAGATGCCCCGGTGTCCCACATCCATGAGTTTGGTTTGCATGAATGATGATCCTTGAGTAGAGACTTGATGGTCGCGTAGGAAGCGACTAAGTTTGCGACATTCCTTTGTTTCATGGCCAGGAATGTGGCAGTAGTGGCAAAAGGTATTGCTTCGGGTGGTGCGGTTGTTCGGATTTGGGGATGTATGTTTGTTTGACCAGGAGGAGGGGTAATTGTGGGATGGTGGGTTTGAGGTCGAGAAGCGACAGTGGCGGGTATCATTGCTAGACCGATTGTAGTTTCGGGTGTGAACGAGTGGTGATGCCATCGGAAATGAAGTTGTAGTTAGAAAAAAAAATAATAATAAAGGATGCAGGGTTGGATCGGTGGAATACTCGTTAGAGTGTATGTGGCTCTGATACCATATAAGAAAAATGAACAAGCACATTTTATTCATACTTCATACATGATATATATATACAATAAAGAATAGACATAAGTTAGTCTACAACTAACTACAATTAAAAGTAATAAAATAATTTGACTAGACTTTGACTATGACTATGACTTGGACTTTGACTTGAAATACATATTCAAACTATACAATTTATTAGATGGCTTGATTCTTGCTAATAAAGATAACATTGTGATTTGCATAATGTCACACCACGACAATGGCGGAAACACGTGGCGCGACGGTTCAAGAGCATAAAGTCAAGGTTAATGCTAAACACAAGTAATTTAAGAAAATGGGTCATTTATTAAGGCGTCAAATCTTGTTCAAAGTATTACATAAAAGTAAATTGTTTTTAAGACAACATAGAGGTTTCTCAAATATATCCCAAAGCCTTGGGAAGTAAAGGTGAAACCCTGCAAAATGTTTAACGCCGCATCGGAGGATTCCACGACCCAGCTTGCCCCGGTTCGCCTTCATCTAATTACCTGAAAGATATGTTTAAAATTTCGTCAATATAAATATATTGATGAGTTCACAGGTTTTTAGTTTCCAAAACTTGAATACTTGGGAAATACCATGTTATGACAATATATAGGAGTTGCAAATTCCTATAAATCTACTTGAGACTATAATCAAACCAAGACGTATAATAAATATGCCCCGCTCCAAGTCGTTACTCGGTATCCCACGACTTAAGTTCAGAATATATGCACCCCAGGCATACACTAATGCATAATCGACGCTATCGATTAGGGGTGGGCCTTGTCAGGCACCAATAGTACTATTCAATATTCCTCCGGTTTCATTTCCCTGAATAAATGATTATAGAGGCGAGGACTCAACCCCGAGTGGCGGTCACACCTCAAGTAATAAATCCGTCAAACATTTTCCCTAACATATCTTTCCCCCGAAAACGTAAAAATAGTTTAAAATGGGGCCGTGAAACTCACCTGAATCACTGTCCGGCTCACTAAGCAGATAGCAAAAAGGGTCTCGCACCTACAAACTTCCTAGACGTATAAGTCACTATTCCTATAGTGCATGTGCCTTGGCAAGTTGTACACCCAACTCCCGACCACAAGTTATTCCAAATCCCGTTTAATTAAGCGCGTATCCTAGGTTTCGTTGGCGTTAGATTACCCCTTTGTGTTACAAGTTATATATTACTCTTGTTAATATTTCCTTAACTTGTACCTTATTATCATCGACTCGACTTCACTTAACATATAATTATTTTCCCATTTAAATAATTATACTTAAGATCGCATCGCTCGACATAATATATATTTCAACACTCGACCCGACTCACTTTGCCGCACATTTGTTTTCCCATTTAAACAAATATGCTAAGATCTTGTCGTTCGATTGTATATTCTTAACACCCGATTCAACTCACCATACCGTATATTTACTTTCCCATTCAAATAAATATACTAGGATCTTGTCGGTACGGCATACACATATATATCTTTGTCTACTCGTCTCGTTTTCCTTCCCACATATCTACTTTCCCATTAAGTAGATATACTAGAATTTTGCCGAGACGAGCGTACATATATATAAATGCGTAATTTTTCTTGTTAAGTATATACGTTTGTTTAACGTCTTACTTGTTTACGTTATGTTTTTCTCCCACGAATAATTCCTTCAACACTTAGGAAAGTGTTTATTATTTTTCACCCATGATGTATATATATATTTTACTTCCTAAAAATATATATTTTCTTATCTTGCCGCCATGGCATTTTTCTCATGTTTTGTCCGTGTACGGTTCGTTAACGCGTCTTAGTTCGATATCTTAGTTCGAATAGTTAATTTCTCCAAGTTTTTCCCAACATGTGTTTTATAGAAGTATTATTCATATTTCTTTCTCCTAACACATGTTACTTGGAAGGTTTAAAATACTTATGTATTTTCAACCCAACTTGTTAACTTAACTACAAAAATGTTTCCAATACTTTTATATTCCCATTTATATAAAAGTATTCATTTTTGTATAAGTTTCCCAAGTTTGTTTAATATTTTATAAAACCTTTATTTTATAAAAATCCTCATGTTAATACAATCCATATTTTTATAACTTTCAAAAATATACTTTTTATACAAAAATACCCAAGTATATCTACTAGTATTTACCCAAATCATCCTTAGAAGTTTATTACTTATACTTTTGACACCAAACTTTCCATCTTTGCATTTTTGGACTAATAGTTTCTAAAATATCCATTTTAGTCCTTTAACTTTCAAAGTTACAATATTAGTCCCTTAACTTTCAAATGTTGCATTTTTCCACTCAAAATAGTAGACTTTGAAGATTCATCTTTTTATTGGTAAGTTATTTTTGTACCAAAACACTTTTATTAGTCTTATATTTCATATATAAGGCTACTTGTATGTGTGTTTTATGTATTTGCCCATTATATCAAAATATCATTCTTCTAAGTAAGTAAACTTTAATTTTTCATCTTCTTTATTCTTGAACTTCTAACATGTTCCATCATTTATTATGTCTTAGATGATCATATTAAGATGATTAAAGTTACTTTTTAACACATTCAAGTTTATTCTATAAATCTTAATCAAATCATCATCCTACTTAGTGTATGTGTAAATTTTATACATTTTCAAGAACACTACTTTATCATCATCCAATCCATGATTTATTTACATATCTTTAATCATCTATTTTACTCATGTAAAACCTATTAAAGATTATGTTTCAAACCACATTTTAAACCCTTCATGTACAACTTGCTTCTAAGAACACATACATGAATAATAATAATCAAAAACAAGGTTAAGAAGCTTACTACTAGCACAAGGCTAGGGAAGACAAAACCTTGGATTTTGAGAGGGGTTTAGTGTGTTCTTCCTTAATGGTTAAGCTCCAAGCCTTGAAACACACAATAGGGGTTTTGATGGATGGATGTTTTGAGTGATTTGAAGATGTATAAACTTGAAAGAAATATGTGTGTGGGTGAGAGGATACCTACGGCCAAGAAGGAAAAGAAGAGAAGAGTTTGCTTTGTTTCTCCAAGTCTCTAACACATGTTTATATAATCTTATCACATGTAATCTTTCATGGATTTTGTGATCATTACTAAAGATTCAAGAGATCTAAGAAGTACACAAGTGATCTTGGATGGATGTGGGAGGGTGCATGTGGCCGTGTATATGTATGTAGGAGTAGAAGGTTTCTTGCAAATCTTGCTAAGTCTTGTAATCCTTCATAATCTTTATATAAGATTTCTTACAAGCATGTGCATGCACTAGGTTATGATTACTTTCAATGTCTTGGATTACATGGCCTAAGGGCCGAAAATTTGTAAGGGAGGGGACAAGAGAGAGCTTACTTTTGTACTTCATGCCTTACACCTTTTGTCTTATGCATGGCATGCTTTATATCTAAAGTGTAGGTGATTATTATTAAACACATGCATGGACACCATGAGGCCATCTAGGCCGGCCCTTGGATGGGTTTAGGTGGGGTCCACAACTTCAAATATTTACCCAATACTTGTTATGTTTAATTCCTCGTCGTTCGGGTGTCGTTCGGGTATTTTCCGGGTTTTAATCCCGCGTTATTCGGACATTAAAAATACCTTTAATAACCCTTAACTATAGTCTAATTTAAGCGTTGATTGGTTATTTAGGCCTTTGCCGGGTGAAATTATGAGTTATACGCGTATCGGGTGCGGTACGCGCATTTTATTCGTTACCGGGAGATTTGTATAAGACGTTTCCACTTATGGTTTTGGAGTTCCAAAACTCATTATATTTTGTGAAAATACCCTTTATTTTATATCCTGGGTGTCCGGGATCCTTTTCGTTTATTTAATTATTACCGGGTAATTGCCAACGTCCATACCGGATAGTTTATTCGCACATGATCCAATCATGTTTTACCATTAAACGTATGCATTCCTATGCATTATTTGGAAATTGCTATCTCCTAAGGCCTTGATAATTAAATCACACATAACTGCATTTAATTACGTTAATCATATATTAATTAATTTGTACGGAATTACCTTATTTTTGCCGGTTGTTACACATAATATAATTTATTATTATTATTATTTATATTATTATCTATGGGTTTCATCCTTTAAAATACCCATTACATCTTTGATTAAAAAAAAAAAAATCCTAAACAACTCTTTTCAATGTAACAAATGGAACAATCATTCAAATATCCGATGACGCAAATCTAACTTCATGTGCGTAATTGTAGAAAAACATCTCTATAACGTTGCAACCAAAAACACTAATTATAATTATAACTAACTTCATGAAAAATACACCAACGGAAATAAAAGATGTTTGTTTGTTACCCTGGACAAGACTTCGAACGGTCCAACATATCGTGGGTTCAGCTTTCCGCGCTTTCCAAAGCGCGCGACACCTTTCCAAGGTGACACTTTTAGTAGGACCCTGTCTCCGACTTGAAACTCTAAAGGCTTTCGCCTCATATCAGCATAGCTTTTCTGGCGGTCACGGGCCGCTTTGAGGCGTTCCTTTATCAAAAAGACCTTGTCCGTCGTCTCTTGAACAATTTCGGGCCCGGTGAGTTGTTTTTCTCCAACTTCCGCCCAACATAACGGAGATCGACACTTGCGTCCATATAGAGCTTCAAACGGTGCGGCTTGAATGCTCGTATGATAACTGTTGTTATAGGAAAATTCTACCAATGGCAAGTGCGTATCCCAATTACCTCCGAAATCTATCGCGCATGCCCGTAACATATCTTCCAAGGTCTGGATGGTTCGTTCACTTTGACCATCCGTTTGGGGGTGATATGCGGTACTCATGTCGAGGTGAGTACCGAGGGCTTCATTTAAACTTTCCCAAAATCTTGAAGTGAAACGACTATCTCGATCGGAGATGATAGAAACAGGTACACCGTGTTTAGACACCACTTCCTTAATGTACAAACGGGTCAGTTTCTCCAACTTGTCCGTTTCGCGAATCGGAAGGAAGTGTGCAGATTTTGTCAATCGATCAACGATTACCCAGATCGTGTCATGGCCGCTTGTTGTCTTGGGTAACTTGGTAATGAAATCCATGGTAATTCGTTCCCATTTCCATTCCGGTATTTCCGGTTGCTGGAGCAAACCGGAAGGTCTCTGATGCTCAGCCTTGACCTTTGCGCAAGTCAAACATCGCGCAACATATGTCGCTATGTCTCTTTTGAAATTCGGCCACCAATAAAGTTCCTTCAAATCGTGGAACATCTTGTCTGCGCCAGGGTGAACCGAATATCTAGAACTGTGAGCTTCGGCCAATACTAGCTCACGCAATCCCCCGTACACTGGGACCCAAATTCTATTCATGAAATACAGTGTCTGGTCCGCCTTTGGTTCCAGTGAATCAACCATCTTTCGTAATCTTTCACCTTTGACATTCTCGGGTTTGAGGGCGTTAACTTGAGCTTCACGAATTCGTTCAGTCAGATTCGTGTGGATAGTCAAACCCAAAGCTCGGACACGCAATGGTTTAACCCGTTCCTTGCGACTCAAGGCGTCGGCCACAACGTTCGCCTTACCGGGATGGTACTTTATCTCACAATCGTAATCGTTTAATAATTCGACCCATCGCCGTTGTCGCATGTTTAAATCCTTCTGATCAAAGATGTGTTGCAAACTCTTATGATCAGTGAAAATCGTGCACTTGGTTCCGTACAAGTAGTGCCTCCATATCTTGAGAGCGAATACCACTGCACCTAATTCCAAATCGTGTGTAGTGTAGTTCTTCTCATGGATTTTCAGTTGCCTGGAAGCATATGCTATTACTTTTTCTCGCTGCATTAATACGCAACCCAAGCCTTGGTGCGAGGCATCACAGTAAACCACAAAATCCTCCGTACCATCGGGGAGTGATAGTATCGGAGCGCCACATAACTTGTCTTTTAGTAATTGGAATGCTGCCTCTTGCTTTTCCGTCCACTCGAATTTCTTATCCTTTTGGGTTAACATGGTTAAAGCTTGTGCTGTCTTGGAAAAGTTCTCGATGAACCTTCTGTAATAACCCGCAAGGCCAAGAAATTGCCGTACTTCGGTAGGAGTTCGAGGGGCTTCCCAATTTTTAATTGCCTCGATCTTGGCGGGATCGACGTGTATGCCCTTCTCGTTTACCACGTGGCCTAAAAAGTGAACTTCCCGAATCCAAAAGTCACACTTTGAGAATTTAGCGTAGAGCTTCTCTTTGCGTAATACTTCAAGAATTAATCGAAGGTGATTCTCGTGGTCTTCTTTTGTGCGTGAATAGATCAAAATATCGTCAATGAAGACGATGACGAATTTGTCCAGGTATGGCTTACACACGCGGTTCATTAGGTCCATGAAGACCGCTGGTGCGTTGGTTAAGCCGAACGGCATTACCAAAAATTCATAGTGCCCATACCGGGTTCTGAAGGCCGTTTTTGGTACATCCTCTTCTTGTATACGCAACTGGTGATAGCCAGACCTCAGATCAATTTTGGAGTAATAGCTAGATCCTTGGAGCTGATCAAATAAATCGTCGATCCTGGGGAGAGGATAGCGATTCTTGATGGTTAGCTTGTTCAGCTCTCGATAGTCGATGCACATGCGAAATGTGCCATCCTTCTTCTTTACAAATAAGACGGGAGCTCCCCAAGGTGAGAAACTCGGTCTTATAAAACCTTTGTCCAATAATTCTTGTAACTGGCTGGACAGTTCCTGCATCTCTGATGGAGCTAGGCGGTATGGCGATCGTGCCACAGGAGCAGCTCCGGGAACGAGGTCGATGCGGAACTCGACTTGTCTAGGTGGTGGCAACCCCGGCAAATCTTCTGGGAATACGTCCGGAAAATCTCTAGCTACTGGAATGTCCTCCAACTTTCGCTCGTCGGCTTTCTTGTCCACTACGTGTGCCAAGAATGCAACAAGCCCTTTTCTTAGACACTTACGAGCCTTCATGCTTGAAATAATCCTTAGCGGCGTCCCGTGTCTTTCCCCTTGAATTGAGAGAGTTTCGCCGCTTGCGAGAGGGACTTGAATGACTTTATCGTTGCAAATCACGACGGCATGGTGCGCGGACAACCAGTCCATGCCGACAACTATATCGAAACTTCCCAATACGACTGGCAAAAGATCAATCCCAAACTCGTGCCCACAGAGTTCTAACTTACAATCTTTCGCTACTTCTCTCGTTTCAATAGTTTTACCATTAGCCAGTTCTATGGAGTAGGGTGTATCTAGTTTACTAGTTTTTAATCCAAGTAGTCTTTTAAACTCAATGGATACGAAGCTAAAGTCAGCACCGGTATCAAATAATACAGAGGCATAATGACCATTAAGAGGAAACGTACCAGTGACCACGTTGGGGTCTTGTCGTGCATCACCGGCTCCAATCACAAATGCCCGCCCGCGGGCCTGGTTGTTGATCTTGGGGCAATCCCTTTTCCAATGGTCCAGTGACCCGCATGCGATGCATGGTCTAGCCCCTCCGTTCTTCGGTGCTCCGGACCGACAGTCTTCAGTCTTGTGCCCTGTGCGGTGGCACTTCCCACAAGTTAACCCATTATTCCTTCCCTGATTACCCTGCTTATTACCATTACCACGCCCTGTGGCAACATATCCTTTCCCTTTCTTGTTTGAGCTACCCGACGCTCTGTCCCTCTTCCCTTCATCCCGTTTCCGTTTCCCAAATCTCGGCTTGTTCCCCTGGTCGTTCGACACAACTGCTGAGTTTGTCCCCTGATTCTTGGCTTCTACACTGCTGGCCTCAGAGATTTTCAGTCCCGAAACTTGTCGGATTAAAGTACCCATACGAATAGCATCTTCGGTGAGTCTTAGCGCAAGATCAATAGCTGCGCGCATGGTCGTGGGTTTGGAAGCAGTGACCATGCTGCGTATTTGCGGAGCTAATCCGAACAAATAACGCTCTATCTTGTTGTTTTCAGGGGTGACCAAACGTGGCACTAGTCTGGCGAGATCATGGAATCGGGACGTGTAGCCAGTTACGTCCGCTCCTATCATAGTAAGGTTCCAGAATTCAGTTTCCAGTTTCTGAACCTCGCTTGCCGGGCGGTATTCAGCAATCATGAGTTCTTTCAGTTCTGTCCATGACAGGGAGTAAGCAGTATCGTCACCCAATGACTGTACTTGTCCATTCCACCACGTTAGTGCTTGATCCAAGAACAAGTTGGTGGAGTACATGACCGACTGACGAGGGGTACACCCACTGATACGGATGACTGCCTCGGTCTTTTCGAACCACTTGACCAGGCCAACAGATCCTTCTGTGCCGTTGAAGTTGATCGGCTTACAGTCTAGGAAGGCTTTGAATGTGCAGCCGCGCTCTCGCGAGGCCGTTTCTGCATTAATAAAGTTGTATGTTATTATGGGATAGGAGTTTTAGGATATTCTCCCATCGCTTTATCAATTATTTTTAAACCTTCTTACCATTGGGGGAGGGTTCTCGTCGGTCGCTCCCAGTCAAGTCGCGTGATCGTTCGGAGCGAGCGGCTTCGTGCTCCGCGATCGCTCGGGCTATGCGCTCCGAGATCGTGGTTTCAAGTTCAGCTGGTGTAGCGGGCAGTCCGTCTGCGCCGCTGTTGCTTCTGGTGGCTGGTGCCATTTTTCTTCAATAATAATTATCAAAGGTTAATTTGGCAAACGTTTATACAACATAAAGCATAAATAACAAACCACAATAATCAACACCATGTCATCACACAACATACCAACACATCATACAGAATAAATAGTAATCAACACAACATCACCACACAATCACACAAATCACAATATATGGAGTAAGCAATAATAAGCGTAGACAACAACATATTTCACCATAATAATAATAAGATTTTTCATTAATTTCAATAGTACGAGTACAATGCTTGTTCATAATAACAAAATAGGGAATACATCCCTCATACAATACATTGTTTTGAAATAAATAAAACATCATATCATGTGCCGTCGTACCCGTACGGCTAGGCAAAATGCAGACGAGTGTCATAACCCGTGCTATACTACCATACTGCTGCTACTGTGTACATAAGCTGGTGATTCTTCCGTGCGTCCCTGATGCATCCCTACTGTGGCGGTGGCGGCGGAAACTGGTACTGTGGTGCATGCATACTGATCGTCATGCTAATCGCCATGATGCGCTCATATAAGAACTGTCGATGCGCAAAATGCGCATCACCTGTGATACCACACTGTGCGTCCATGCTCAGTAACTCTTCCGCATAGTGCGCCAAAGCATCTCGTGCATCAATCATCCGCGTCCACATCAGACGGGTCTGCTGCTCTACCTGGTTCACGGTGCGCTGCACCGTGTCTGCGAGGGTCTGGAAGTCTCGCTCTAGGGAGATAGCAGTGGACCATGCTGGTCCGGATAGGGGTGTCGTCCTGGGTGGCTGGGATGGTCCGGGTATATCTGGGTGAACTGACGGGAATGGGCCAAAGGGGGGCTGGTATCGGTATGTGAGGAAGTAACGGGGCAAAACCCTGTGGCCTGGGGGTAAAGTGAGGTGGCATCATGTAGGGGTCCCCTGCACCCAGAGGATACGGTGCAGGTGGCATGCTGGGCAGGGTGGGGATCGGTAGTGTCATGGCTACGGTGGGTGGCAGTACAAGCTCGGCCAGTGGGGCCAAAAGAGGCTCTGAAACAGTGGCCCACTCTGGGGTGGATACCACTACAGTGGGGGTAGGAGGGCTCGCGGTGGCGAAGGCTGCCATACCCGCCCTGCGTAGCTCAGAGCTACCGGCGGGGCTACCCTCAAGGACATGTGCTGCTATGGCTGGCCCCTCCTGAGGTGCGGGCTCAAGTGGTGCTGGTGGGGCTACGGGGTCAGCAGGTGCGTCCTCTATCATTGGAGCCACTGGCTCCTCCTGGACTGCTGGAATCTCGGGTACCAGCATGTGCTCAACCGAGGCTACGGACTCGTCGTCCGAGTCATCAGAAATCCACCCGTTCCTCCCACGGGAGATCGGCATGAGTCTCATGCCTGGAGGAATGTGGATGTGCGGTACAGGTGCTGGCTCATGCTCAACTTGAGCCTGTCTGTCGAACGGAGACTCTGCCGTCTCTGACTGGGCTGGGATCGGTCGTGACGGACCGGCGCAGCCTTCAGGGAAGTCCCTGATGGCTCGGATAGGTCGTGGGGCTAAAGGTGCGGCAGGTACAATAGGTAGGTCGCCCTGCGGTGCGTCGACCACGGCGGCCGCATCGTCTCCTACGGGTGCCCAGTCAGGATCCTCGCTAGGATCCGTCTCGTCCGAATCGTCGTCTGAACCTCCTGCGACGTCCATCTCCACGTCGTCGTCTTCCGCATCAAGTACTACCAGCTCGACTGGCTCAGGCGGAGGTGCGGGAATGATCTGTAAGCTACTATCATAACTGGGCGCTATGCTTCCAGCGTCCGACATCCCTGGCAAAAGAACCGTACATGTATATATATGAATTAATTTTAAATTAGATAGTTAAGGCGTACATTATCAGTATCCTTCCTAACCTCTAATACTACGTTAATGCATAACGATACCCATGGCTAGCTCGGTCGGAATCTCCTCATGCCCAATGCTTATTGAAAAATTACTTTATTGCATTTAGCAACTATGTATATTTTTTGAAAACTTTATCTTTTGAACCAAATCCGGTTATAGTCTAGTTTTTAAAGAAAATACTCTAGTTCGCTATAACCTTGGCTCTGATACCACTTTCTGTCACACCACGACAATGGCGGAAACACGTGGCGCGACGGTTCAAGAGCATAAAGTCAAGGTTAATGCTAAACACAAGTAATTTAAGAAAATGGGTCATTTATTAAGGCGTCAAATCTTGTTCAAAGTATTACATAAAAGTAAATTGTTTTTAAGACAACATAGAGGTTTCTCAAATATATCCCAAAGCCTTGGGAAGTAAAGGTGAAACCCCGCAAAATGTTTAACGCCGCATCGGAGGATTCCAAGACCCAGCTTGCCCCGGTTCGCCTTCATCTAATTACCTGAAAGATATGTTTAAAATTTCGTCAATATAAATATATTGGTGAGTTCACATGTTTTTAGTTTCCAAAACTTGAATACTTGGGAAATACCATGTTATGACAATATATAGGAGTTGCAAATTCCTATAAATCTACTTGAGACTATAATCAAACCAAGACGTATAATAAATATGCCCCGCTCCAAGTCGTTACTCGGTATCCCACGACTTAAGTTCAGAATATATGCACCCCAGGCATACACTAATGCATAATCGACGCTATCGATTAGGGGTGGGCCTTGTCAGGCACCAATAGTACTATTCAATATTCCTCCGGTTTCATTTCCCTGAATAAATGATTATAGAGGCGAGGACTCAACCCCGAGTGGCGGTCACACCTCAAGTAATAAATCCGTCAAACATTTTCCCTAACATATCTTTCCCCCGAAAACGTAAAAATAGTTTAAAATGGGGCCGTGAAACTCACCTGAATCACTGTCCGGCTCACTAAGCAGATAGCAAAAAGGGTCTCGCACCTACAAACGTCCTAGACGTATAAGTCACTATTCCTATAGTGCATGTGCCTTGGCAAGTTGTACACCCAACTCCCGACCACAAGTTATTCCAAATCCCGTTTAATTAAGCGCGTATCCTAGGTTTCGTTGGCGTTAGATTACCCCTTTGTGTTACAAGTTATATATTACTCTTGTTAATATTTCCTTAACTTGTACCTTATTATCATCGACTCGACTTCACTTAACATATAATTATTTTCCCATTTAAATAATTATACTTAAGATCGCATCGCTCGACATAATATATATTTCAACACTCGACCCGACTCACTTTGCCGCACATTTGTTTTCCCATTTAAACAAATATGCTAAGATCTTGTCGTTCGATTGTATATTCTTAACACCCGATTCAACTCACCATACCGTATATTTACTTTCCCATTCAAATAAATATACTAGGATCTTGTCGGTACGGCATACACATATATATCTTTGTCTACTCGTCTCGTTTTCCTTCCCACATATCTACTTTCCCATTAAGTAGATATACTAGAATTTTGCCGAGACGAGCGTACATATATATAAATGCGTAATTTTTCTTGTTAAGTATATACGTTTGTTTAACGCCTTACTTGTTTACGTTATGTTTTTCTCCCACGAATAATTCCTTCAACACTTAGGAAAGTGTTTATTATTTTTCACCCATGATGTATATATATATTTTACTTCCTAAAAATATATATTTTCTTATCTTGCCGCCATGGCATTTTTCTCATGTTTTGTCCGTGTACGGTTCGTTAACGCGTCTTAGTTCGATATCTTAGTTCGAATAGTTAATTTCTCCAAGTTTTTCCCAACATGTGTTTTATAGAAGTATTATTCATATTTCTTTCTCCTAACACATGTTACTTGGAAGGTTTAAAATACTTATGTATTTTCAACCCAACTTGTTAACTTAACTACAAAAATGTTTCCAATACTTTTATATTCCCATTTATATAAAAGTATTCATTTTTGTATAAGTTTCCCAAGTTTGTTTAACATTTTATAAAACCTTTATTTTATAAAAATCCTCATGTTAATGCAATCCATATTTTTATAACTTTCAAAAATATACTTTTTATACAAAAATACCCAAGTATATCTACTAGTATTTACCCAAATCATCCTTAGAAGTTTATTACTTATACTTTTGACACCAAACTTTCCATCTTTGCATTTTTGGACTAATAGTTTCTAAAATATCCATTTTAGTCCTTTAACTTTCAAAGTTACAATATTAGTCCCTTAACTTTCAAATGTTGCATTTTTCCACTCAAAATAGTAGACTTTGAAGATTCATCTTTTTATTGGTAAGTTATTTTTGTGCCAAAACACTTTTATTAGTCTTATATTTCATATATAAGGCTACTTGTATGTGTGTTTTATGTATTTGCCCATTATATCAAAATATCATTCTTCTAAGTAAGTAAACTTTAATTTTTCATCTTCTTTATTCTTGAACTTCTAACATGTTCCATCATTTATTATGTCTTAGATGATCATATTAAGATGATTAAAGTTACTTTTTAACACATTCAAGTTTATTCTATAAATCTTAATCAAATCATCATCCTACTTAGTGTATGTGTAAATTTTATACATTTTCAAGAACACTACTTTATCATCATCCAATCCATGATTTATTTACATATCTTTAATCATCTATTTTACTCATGTAAAACCTATTAAAGATTATGTTTCAAACCACATTTTAAACCCTTCATGTACAACTTGCTTCTAAGAACACATACATGAATAATAATAATCAAAAACAAGGTTAAGAAGCTTACTACTAGCACAAGGCTAGGGAAGACAAAACCTTGGATTTTGAGAGGGGTTTAGTGTGTTCTTCCTTAATGGTTAAGCTCCAAGCCTTGAAACACACAATAGGGGTTTTGATGGATGGATGTTTTGAGTGATTTGAAGATGTATAAACTTGAAAGAAATATGTGTGTGGGTGAGAGGATACCTACGGCCAAGAAGGAAAAGAAGAGAAGAGTTTGCTTTGTTTCTCCAAGTCTCTAACACATGTTTATATAATCTTATCACATGTAATCTTTCATGGATTTTGTGATCATTACTAAAGATTCAAGAGATCTAAGAAGTACACAAGTGATCTTGGATGGATGTGGGAGGGTGCATGTGGCCGTGTATATGTATGTAGGAGTAGAAGGTTTCTTGCAAATCTTGCTAAGTCTTGTAATCCTTCATAATCTTTATATAAGATTTCTTACAAGCATGTGCATGCACTAGGTTATGATTACTTTCAATGTCTTGGATTACATGGCCTAAGGGCCGAAAATTTGTAAGGGAGGGGACAAGAGAGAGCTTACTTTTGTACTTCATGCCTTACACCTTTTGTCTTATGCATGGCATGCTTTATATCTAAAGTGTAGGTGATTATTATTAAACACATGCATGGACACCATGAGGCCATCTAGGCCGGCCCTTGGATGGGTTTAGGTGGGGTCCACAACTTCAAATATTTACCCAATACTTGTTATGTTTAATTCCTCGTCGTTCGGGTGTCGTTCGGGTATTTTCCGGGTTTTAATCCCGCGTTATTCGGACATTAAAAATACCTTTAATAACCCTTAACTATAGTCTAATTTAAGCGTTGATTGGTTATTTAGGCCTTTGCCGGGTGAAATTATGAGTTATACGCGTATCGGGTGCGGTACGCGCATTTTATTCGTTACCGGGAGATTTGTATAAGACGTTTCCACTTATGGTTTTGGAGTTCCAAAACTCATTATATTTTGTGAAAATACCCTTTATTTTATATCCTGGGTGTCCGGGATCCTTTTCGTTTATTTAATTATTACCGGGTAATTGCCAACGTCCATACCGGATAGTTTATTCGCACATGATCCAATCATGTTTTACCATTAAACGTATGCATTCCTATGCATTATTTGGAAATTGCTATCTCCTAAGGCCTTGATAATTAAATCACACATAACTGCATTTAATTACGTTAATCATATATTAATTAATTTGTACGGAATTACCTTATTTTTGCCGGTTGTTACACATAATATAATTTATTATTATTATTATTTATATTATTATCTATGGGTTTCATCCTTTAAAATACCCATTACATCTTTGATTAAAAAAAAAATCCTAAACAACTCTTTTCAATGTAACAAATGGAACAATCATTCAAATATCCGATGACGCAAATCTAACTTCATGTGCGTAATTGTAGAAAAACATCTCTATAACGTTGCAACCAAAAACAATAATTATAATTATAACTAACTTCATGAAAAATACACCAACGGAAATAAAAGACGTTTGTTTGTTACTATCTTTTTTTTTTTTTGAACGAAAACTTTCATTAAAACGACGAAAACCTCAACAGAGGCACGCCAAAAAACACTACATCATATACAAAGGGTAATAACCCCATTCCTTCCAATCTAAATCTTTAAATCTAGCCCGGTGTTTGAGCCAAAAAAAGGTTAAAGACTTTACTCCCGCTACAATATCAACCACTTTCGCCTTGGACCTATTGAAAATAATATTATTCCTCTCGAGCCATAACTTCCAGCAAGAAACCATAATAATACCTCTAAGCACCTTTTTCTCCCATTTAGTCTTGTAAGCGATAGAATCCAGACGCAAAAGCTCCACCACAGAACCAAACCTGCCTCTAGTGACCTTGCACCAAGACCAAATTTTGTCCCAAACAGCCTTAGCGAAATCGCAGCCAGCAATTAAATGGACAGCCGATTCGAATTCCAATTCACAGAAAGGGCATTACAGATCAGAAATAGGAACTCCTCTAATACTCAAAGCCAAACGGGTCGGGATGCGATCTAACTCTAATCGCCAAATGAAAATATTGATCTTTATCGGCAACCACGGCACCCATTTCATTCTTCTTTTCACAGCAGCACCTCTCGACTTACTCAACCAACTCCTGACAGCGGCGACCGAAAAGACCTTATCCCTGCTAGCATTCCAAACCCACGAGTCCTGGGCATCCGAAAACTGGACCTGAGACAACACAAACCGAACATCCTGTTCCTCGGAAATGGCAGCGATCGTATTTGTATCAAAAGCCCAAGAATCTGCAGTGCGAACACTGCTACCTTCCTGCTGGAACCGCTGATTAACCACCACATACTTATGTTTCTCTTGAGCGAACAATTCCGGCCATCTTTCCATCAGAGTGCTGTTGCCAAACCACACATCTTTCCAGAACAAGATACTACCCCCATTCCCGATTTTACCCCTCAAGCAATTAGAGAATGGGGAACCCTCGACTACCACATTTTCCAATAACCGCACGATATTCTTCCAACACCCCGTGTAACCAGCTCTAAGAGGAAGAAAACTCCATCGATTTTTCCCCCCGTGAATATTCACAATAATGTTCCTCCACAGACCTTTGGTATCGGTCTTAAATCTATACGCCCACTTCGCAAGAAGAGCCGTATTCACATCTCTAAGATTTGCAACTCCCAACCCTCCATCTTTTTTAGAACGGGTCACCACCTCCCAAGCCACCCAATGAACTCCTCTACCCTCTTTACAACCGCACCACAAGAATTTCCGAAACATCTTTTCAATATTATCCACCACACTACTCGGAGCTTTAAAAATAGAGAGGTAGTATATCGGTAGAGAAGAGAGGACCGATTTTATTAAAGTAAGTCGACCCCCAATCGACAGAAGATTAGATTTCCAGCTAAGAAGTCTGTTCCGAATACTCTCCAAAACCGGATCCCAATTCGCCACCCTATTCATGTTTGCTCCCACCTTAACGCCAAGATAAGTGAACGGAAGGTTACCAATCCTACACCCCAGCAGTCTGGACATCCGGCTAACCTCCGAGTCAGCCACACCCATCCCATAGAGAACCGATTTTTTTAAATTAATTCTCAGCCCCGAGACAATATGAAAGATCCTCAAAACCCGATTAATGTTGACCAGATTTGTTCTATTCCAGCTCCCTAATAACAATGCGTCGTCCGCATACAACATATGTGATATTTTCGTTCCTTCGTTTGCAACTTGAACCCCATCCACCAAACCCAAAGAAGACGCCTTGCGAATCATAGCATCTAAAGCCTCCATAACGATGAGAAAAAGAAACGGAGACAGGGGGTCACCTTGCCTTAAACCCTTTTGACATTGAAACTCGAAAGTTGGGGAACCATTTACTAGAACCGCCGAACGAGCCGAAGTTAAAATACCTTTCACCCATAACACCCATCTATGTGGAAACCCCATTTGAGAAAGCATACTTAAAAGGAAATCCCAACACACGTTATCATATGCTTTCTCAAAATCTATTTTCATAAGCAACGCTTTTTTCTTGTTCTTCTTAAGCCATCCTATAATCTCATTAAGCACGAGAGGGCCATCCAAAATGAATCTACCTTTAATAAAAGCCGATTGAGAATCAGTCACCACCTTCCCAATAACCTTTCTCAATCTATTCGCTACCACCTTTGAAATCAATTTACTAATGACACCGATCAAATTAATAGGCCTATAATCTCTTAATCCAACCGGCGTCTTAGTTTTAGCAATCAAGGTAATAAACGACGTACTGCAACCTTTGCTAATCGACCCATCATGAAAGAATTGTTCAAAAATCTTCAAAAAGTCATCCTCTAAATACTTCCAAAAATGAGTAATGAATCTGAAATTAAAACCGTCCGGCCCTGGCGCCTTATCAACCCCACAATCAAAAGCTGCCTCCTTTATTTCTTCTCTAGAAAAAGGAGCTATTAAACCTTCAACACAATCCTCCGGAACCTGTTTCAAACAATTAGAAACAAACGGCGGTCGAACAGATAATTCTTCTTTAAACAAATTTCTATAGAAACTTAACACCTCTCTTTTAACAATCGAAGGTTTAGAAATCCAGACCCCATCCACCAACAACCCCAGGATAGAATTTGCCGCCCTCCCCCCTTTAATACATCTATGAAAATATGCAGAATTTTCATCGCCATATTTCGCCCAATCCACCCTAGTTTTTTGTTGCAAATCTCGATTTCTATTCCAATTATAATTGTTCACCTCGTGTTTGCTTTGTTCCCAAATCCAAACCTCTTCCTCCTCAAGCTCCGTATCCTCCATCTTCTTTTCAAGATGTTCAATCTCTTTTTTAATCGTCACAATCTCTTCTTCCTCCCTAGAGCCCACCTCTTTCCACCATTTAACAATCGCATTCTTCACTAAGGAGAGCTTCTTAGATAATTTGACATCCGCGGGGCCGTCCCCGACATCACACGCCAAAGCATCAATAACCACTTGATCGCATCCTTCCCTATCCAACCACGAATTAAACCACTTAAAAGGTTTGGCCCCAAAATTGGAATTAGTCACAGTGAACAACAAAGGGCAATGATCAGAAAGATCACGAGGCAGAGCCCTTAGAGTCACTTCCGGCCATCTCGAAAAAAACTCCTGGCACACCAAAAACCGGTCTAACTTGCTCATTTTCAAATCATTACCTACCCCAGTCACATAGGTATATTTATACCCCCTCATCAAATATTCTTGAAGGTTAGCGTCACCAATGAACCGATTAAAGTCTTCAGCCATACCATTATGAAACTTAGAGTTCTTTCTTTCCTCTTCCCATCTAACCACATTAAAATCTCCAAATAAGACCCACAAACCGCTACCTTCCTGAATCAATCTACAAAGCCTATCACATAGTAACCTTTTTTCTTTAGCTTTCTGAGGAGCGTATACATTTACAACATTAAGAACCGTCCCATCTTCTACCAACGAACCCGTGGTCACAATGAAGTTCTGATCAAGAACCGACTTTATTTTATGAAACTTTTTATCATTCCACATACTGACTAAACCACCCGATCTTCCCGAAGCCGGAACCATATCAATCCCATAATCACTGTTACTCCATAACTTTTCGAAGTTAAAATTATTGTTACTACACACCATTGTTTCTTGCACACCCAAAAAATCGACACCATTTTTACGAACCAAACTATTTATCCATGAGACTTTCCCAACCTTCCCAACCCCTCGAACATTAATAGAAAAGCAATTCATTTCAAACCAACTTGAACACCTGTACCTTGGATATTTGATCGAATCACCTGATCAAAACCGTTCAATTGAGCACCCAGCTTCATCCCCATATCACGAGTTAACTTAACCTCGTCCTCCACATCTTGCGAGCCCTCCGACTCAAGCTCTTCATCTTCCGAACCCCGTGATTCATCGCAGTTCCCCGGTGGCTCATCTCTCTCTGATTCTCCAATTAAAACCTGGAAAGAATTGTTAATATGAATCGGATCAATACCTCTTGTCTTGACGACATTAGCATCCCTCCTTAAAATGATTGGGTCCAAATCGAATGGGTCAGAATCTGCTTCAGTTGTTTTGGGCTCCTTATTGGGCCGCTCATTGCTACTAGTATACTCACTCCCGCTAGAACGGCCCACTTCTATAAATCTGTTAGCTTTTTTCCTTTTTAACAATTTAACCTCCTCAAAATTAGTCACCTTTTCAGCATTTATGGCATTAAAAGAGTACTTGATAGACCATTCAAGTTAACAAATCTTTTATTCACTTTCAAATTACTAACGTAGTTAGGGAGTTTAAACTTAAGATTTTTGTTTACTTTTTTTACATCACTAACGTCATATACGAGGTATACATCTTGGCTTATTTAGATAAGGGTTTGTTTAGGTACTCTAAACAACGTAACAAAATAAATAAATAAATAAATAAATCCTAAACAACGTAACAAATAAACAGTCATTCAAATTTCTTTAAAATGTTACCATACCATATAGCTATCGGTTCCGACTTCCGAGTTGGAGGACTTGAAGATGGTTACAATAATTCTTATCTTATCTTATATCCACAATATAATAATATTAATAACTAGTAATAATAATAATATATTTTGGTTGTCTAATACGTTCTTTTGGTGGAGGGCCCAAGATTATTTGATATTATTTTTCTTGTTTGACATCGACCTCTTTTTTCTAAGATTCAACGATTCAGAGAGAAACAAACACTCGATCTCTCTAAGAAGTAGTGATGTATGATGATCAAGTGGTGATAATCGGGGCAGGGATTTGCGGCTTAGCAACTGCCCTCGCTCTTCACAAGAAAGGTATCAAAAGCGTCGTAATGGAGAGATCAGAAAGTCTAAGGAACATCACTGGAGCAGCGATCACAATCCGCCCAAACGGATGGCGAGCTCTAGATCAGCTTGGTGTCGCGGACATCCTTCGTCACACCACCATCCCTCTTCAAAGGTTCCTCATACCTTTTATCATCCTTTTGCTATTTGTCATATAAAGGAAACAAACATATCTTATGGTCAACATCGGCACTCACTTAGTAAACACCGAGGTTTTTATGTGTTACCGTACGAACTTCGACTAACAAAGTCACCCAACGTTTTGGAATAATGATACCTATTCTTTTGTTTGTTTTTATGTTAGAAGCCGGTTAATATACTAATTACTAAATACTCTTTAACACATCAATTACTTCGAGGCGGTCGCAAACACAAGATTTGCGACTATGAAAACGGTTGCTTAATTCGATCGCAAAAAAGGTAATCCTTGGAGTTTTTTGTGTGCCTTTTCGGTCGTAAAAACTCAGTTTTCAAGTATTGCAAGTTATCATGTTCGTAACTTATTGGTATATATACTTGCTAACGAGTTTATGATGCTAATGATACGATGATACTTCTCGGCCATGTATAGGGAAAGAGTTGCATCGCTTGATGGAGAGAGACAACAAGAAATCTCATTGTAAGTGTAGATTAAAATTAATACTAGGTTAGAATCGTGTGTATTATACGTATTATATGAGTTGAGTAAATGTAATTTGATATGTTTAGTAATAAACAAGTTATTTCTTAAAAAAACAAAACCCGTGTATTGTGAAGTTAAATAAAGTAATAAACCTTTATAATACACAAATTGAATAATATATATTGTAATGTGTTAAAACATACCTGGAGATATTTCTTTACAAAATGAGCTTTGCTTGACAATTATAAAGTATACTAAGTTAATTTCTAAAACATATTTTTTTTTTTCAATTGTGTAATATTTTTTTTTCATGTAATTGATAATATAAAATTCAAATAAAGTGTAATTAATCCTTTAAATATCATTTTGCACAGTTAAGTTAAATTACAATTATAAGTATATAAATACATAAAAAAATTATGAATTTTTTATATCGCTTTTTTCCTTTTATTATTTAACATATTGTATTTTACATTCAAATAATTCTACCAAATTAGATATTACAAGTTTATAAATCGGTCATAGAAAACAATTATTATAAATATTCTTCAATTTGTTTTAATAATTTAGCGAGCATAATTTTTAATTTGATGATATTTGGAGACTTAAATAAAAGCTTTTAAGTAAAAAAAAAAACGTGTATTTAGTTATTTAGACACTTAAAAATAATTTCATTTAGTTAAAGACTTAAGTAACTATCCATTGTTAAATAATAAGTACCATAATTAAATATAAAAATATATTCATTTAATATCATTATTTAATAAGAAATAGAGGCGGTAAAACACAAGTTGAGGGGCACCTAATTTACCCAAGTTTTGTTTATTTATTAGTTACTAGGTTAGAGTCATATGTATTATAGAGTTGAATAAATTGCAATGTTATATACTTAGAAACTGCTTCATAACCTTGTGTTGAGCCATGAAGAGACTTAACTGCAATGTTTTAAAAACCGGTAAATACCGGCCGGTTATACCGGTATTACCGTTTTTGGATGAAAATCCGGTACGAAACACTCCGGTAAATATGAAAAACGGTATCAATTTTATACCGCCGGTAAAATCCGGTATACCGGTTTCAACCGCTATACCAGTACCGGCATAGGTTAGTTTTTTGGGTTATTTTTAGATTATTTTTTATTAAGGAATAACTTTTAAAAAATTTAAAACTTTAAATTATCTTTTGGATTATTTTTTAATTATTGATTAACTTTTTGATAGTATTTTAGTATGAAATTATGTACTTTTAGATTATTTTTTGTGTTAATGTTGTAATTTATGATATTATATAGCTAACTAATCAATCCGGTTGAACCGCCCGGTACAACACGGTTCAACCGGTTGAACCATTTTTTAGCCAAATCCGGTATAAATAAAAAACCGGTTTTTAAAACATTGCTTAACTGATTAATAGGTAGCATACGAATCAGTTAACATTTTCTAAAATTTACCCATTAAAATGATCCATGAATCATTAAAAGATACATTTTATGTAAACTAGACACACTTTACTAAAAACCCATTCGTAAGAAGGAAGTTATGTCTTTAAAAACCTGTGTATTGTATGGGTTGAATACAACATAATGTAACTTGTTAACACATACATTCTTTAAGATATATCTTCATCAAAAAATGAAATTTGACATGTTAATTATAAAAATTTTCAAATCAATTTAAAATATTCTTTTACTGAATATTAGTTATTTTTATGTAATTGGTAAATATCAATTCAATCAAAGTGTTCTTACTTTTATATTATTTTAGCACAATTAAGTTAACTTAATTTGCAATTACAAATATTTATAAAAAAACATATGAAAATTAAAAGCAAAAACTTGGATTATTTTAATTCCACAAAAGTTCTATTATTTGACATATTGTATGTTACCAATCAAACAATTCAATCACATTAAATATTTATTGAAAAAAAATAAAAATCACTGATAAAATATAACATTATTCTCCGGTTTTAAATATTTTAATCAATATAATTTTGAACTTGGTAATATTTGGAATTATGCTTTTAGGTAAAAAAGAATGATCTAATTATTTGAAGACTTAAAAATAGTTATTTTGATGATTAAATAACTACCTAATATTAAATAATAAGTTCCATAGATAATTAAATTTATATTAAATATCTTAAAATATAATTGCTAGTTAACGAAAAGTTAGATGGCTAAAAAGTGATAAATGTCTTGAAATTATTTTTTATTTATTAGTTATAGAGATGGAGATAGAGATAGAGATAGAGATAGAGAAAGAGGTAAAAATTCCGTATATTATTGTCTAAAATTTATTTTGTATGATTAAATCCCTAATCTTCTCATTGTCTAAGGAATATTTTTTTTGTCATTATAGATTTAATCCAACATCAACCCTTATCAAAATACGCAGTCTGCCTGGTGCTACCATTTTATTCCTTCTCTTAAACCTTAAGGACTAATTCTTTCTATTGTATGTGTATTAAGGTACCATTGTGTTGGCGAAACACGTTGCTTACGAAGGAAGGATATTATAGACGCTCTTTATGTTGCACTTCCACCGGCCACCGTCAAGTTCAGTTGCCAACTTGAATCTATAAAACAAGACCCGCACACTACTAAACCAATTCTTAGGTTCATCGATGGAAGCTCAATTATTGCAAAGGTATTAACATGATTTTAGGGCCATCTCATGCTTCTTAGGGGCCCAAAGTGTATAATAAAATTGTTGCCCTTTTCGTTTGAGAAAATTGCTTTTAATCGTATGATTCCTAAAATAATATATGTGTATGCATAATCATAGACTATAAACTTCAATGCTACAATTTGAAAGCCCATATTACCCACATATAGCTTATTTTATAGAATTTGGAGGTCCTAGTAAAGTGGGCCCCAAATCTATTGCTTTGTTTCACTCTCACTAAGAGCACCCGTAGTGAGGCGCTACTTTTACACAAAATCAAAAAATGGAGCCCCCAACACCATTACAGGGGGCTCTATATTGCAAAAAACATGAATGGCGCTATGGAAATAACGCTCGAAGCATGTTGTGATTTGCAAGTCTTCTTCTGCCATGTGGAGGTGATGATTGGTGATTGGTTCAAGTTTTATTATTTTTTTTATTATTATTATAAAATAGCGTCCCCCATTTATTCCCCCACTACACCCCTATTTTGAATTAAACCCTCATGCTGACTCAGCTGCCACGTGGACCAATCAGAAAGGGGGGCTTTATATATTAAGCCCCCACTACACATGCTCTAAGCAAATTACTTCACTATTAGAACACTGATTTTCCACACAAAGAATATTATTATGGTCCAACACCCTGAGACAGTGTAAACCTACATACATACACAACCAAATTCTTTCCTAATACTCGTCTGCGAATCACAGGGAAAGGTGTCAGTCCGCATTTGTGAAAATGAGATTTTAGTAAGATTTCGTCTCATAATTTTTGGTATGACGGTGACACACTTCAACGGTGAGATAACAATGGAAATATCTCAAATTTAAACATTGATCAACTCATTTTAGAGACTTCATAAAATCCTAGATGCTTCAAAGAAGGACACGTGGACAGGGGCGAAGCTTAGTTCGCCAATCAGGGAGGGGGGCGACTCAATTTTTTCGATCGGTAGTGGTAAATCGGTGGAGGCTGGACTCAACCCGGACTAAATTTACATACGAAAATCACAAATTTCTACTACTGTGCCAAAAAACGGGAGGGGCCAGGGCCACCCCTGGCCCTCACAATGCTTCGTCCCTGCATGTGGGCGAAAAGGCTTAAGCCTAGACGCTTGAGTTATCTTGGACCCACCAAATATTGAAAAAGTACACGTGGCTATAGAAGCTAGTAGACCCTTGAGCTTTGTAGCGTCTTTAACAGGGGCGGATCCAGTTAAAGAGGAGGGGTTGCGGACGTTGCGGCTCAACTTCGCGCGCGTAGTGGAAAATTAGTGGAAAATTTGGTTTTTTTCTACGAAATTTGAAAAACGTTGCTACTAAAATGAAAAAAAATGAAAAACGTTACTACTGAAAAATGTTTCTAGATCCGTCACTGGTCTTTAACCTAGACGCCAAGCCTCAAGGTTCTATGGAACACACTGAAGCGTCCATGGTCAGTCGTAGCGGTTTAGCTTTAGATGCTTCCATCTGCTCAGATCTCGGCTTAGTCACTTTAGAAGCTTCAAGAGGCGTGGCTTCAGATGCTTCAAGCCTCTTAATTAAAGTGTTTAAGCTAGCGTCAATGTGTCTGAAGCATTTGAACTTTGAAGCCAAGCCTTTTGAAGAAGTCTATGCAGAGATCTGAGCCGATGGAAGCATCTAAAGCTAGCCGAAATCTGAGCCGATGGAAGCGTCTAAAGCTAGCCGCTTGGACTGCCATAGACATTTCACTGTATCCCTATCCTTTTCAGGCTAGGTGTCTAGGTTAAAGACGCTACAAAACTCAAGCGTCTACTAGCCTCTTTAGCCACATGTCATCTTTTAATTGGTTATTTGGTGGGTTCGAGATAAGTTCAAGCATTTAGTGTTAAGCCTTTTGCCCACGTGTCCTCTGAAACATCTAGGATGTGGCGAAGTCTCAAAATTATAGGCACGACAATTGTTTATTTTGACAAATATGAGTTGGTCAATATTTAAATTCGTGATTTTCCCAATAACAATGGTTCAGTGATCTCTATGTAAATTTTTTCGGTGAATTCTTTACCCACACCCCTCTCCCCCATTGACCTTCACCAGTTGACTACCACTTTCACATAGGGACCACCACCAACTTCGTCCATCGCTGAAAGTCCTCTGATTTCTAGCGTTTCTTGGTTGTTGTAGGTTGTAATCGGGTGTGATGGTGACAAGTCAATCGTTGCTAATTTCCTTAACCTCGCGCCTGCAAAGATGTTTTCTTTATGTGAAGTTAGAGGCTTAACAAACTACCCCAACGGTCATTCCTTAGCCCATGAGTTCACTAGCTTCAAGAAAGATAATCTACTTGTGGGTAGAATTCCCATAGACAATAACTTGGTTTATTGGTTCTGTACACAACCGTACGACCTTAAAGGTAGTTTATTTCATGTTATATTTATACTTAATATTAATAAATGTTACATAACTTATTTTTGTTTCCAACTATTATGATTAATGAACAGATGAGAGAATTTGGAAAGATCCTGAGGTAATACAACACAACACCCTAGAGTTGCTTAGCAATTATCCCCAAGAAATTCAAGAAATGATTAAAACCACAAACATGAAGTCGTTGTCTTTTAAACGCTTAAGATATCGCGCCCCATGGCACTTGTTAACGGGCACATTTTCTAGAGGCACAGTGATAGTTGCTGGTGATGCTAAGCATGTCATGGGTCCGTTTTTGGGGCAAGGTGGCTCAGCAGCACTAGAAGATGCGGTTGTTTTGGCTAGAAGTATAGCTCAACTGGGTTTGAGCCATGTTGAGGAAGCTTTTAATCGGTTTGTAAGACAACGAAGGATCCGAGTGCTTCGAGTGTCATTGCAAACGTACCTCATTGGCATGCTATCGAGTAATTCGTCACGCCTAAAGAAGTTTATATGTATTTTGTTGGTAATTCTTCTATTTAGAAACCAGAAGAGTCATATGGATTATGATTGTGGTACTCTTTGATGCGTTCGAAGATCATTATAAACATGGCTATTTATAGGATAAGTGCATAAGATGCAACCTTGAATGAGCTGTGTAATATGATAGGTTTGAACTTTAATGATATATGTAAGTTTTACATATAGATGGATTACACGAGTTATTACAATAATGTTGTTTTATTTGTCTACTTTGTGTTCAGATGAAGAAATATCACACGGGTATACTTATGGTGCACAACACATAACTCAATAATTATTTTATCTAAAACCATTTTGGGAATATGGTTTATTTTAACTTCTTTGTATAATGATTAAAGAACTTACAATAAATTATTGTGTATATAGCAATCAAACATATATTTTTCTCTACCACCAAGAGATTTTGGAGACTCTCTCATGACAGGTAGGGAACGTTTGAAGGTCGATCAATGGTATGATGTCATCAACAAGAAGGGTAGCAGATCAAATTGTCAAGACGGGGGTGGGGATAACGTTAAGATAACAAAGTTTTTTGTTTCTAATCTCCCTCCTAAGTGCATGTCAGCAGATCTGGTTCATGTGCTGAAGGATTTTGGGCAGGTTTATGGATCGTATATCGCAAGAAAGTTCGACAAACTGGGGAAACGTTTTGGGTTTGTTTCGTTCAGTAACGTTAAGGATCCGATGGCATTGGAGAAGGATCTAAAGGACATTTGGATAGGTAGTTACAAGTTATTCATACTTTTGGCAAGGTTTGTAGATGGTGAGACGATCCAGAAGAAGAATGAAAAGGCTTGGAGGCCGGTGGTGGAGATGAACAAGGAAAAGAATGTGATGACGGATCCGGTTCTGACGGCGGTAGGGGTGAAGATAGATTCAAACTCGAGTGGTAGTAAGTCCTTCAAGGCTACATTATTGGGTATCGATGAGGATCAGGAGGTTTTGGAGATTAATGTGCCATTGGAGATCAAGTTGCATGCGGATTGGAATAATGTAGCTTTGGTTGGTAGGGTTTTGGATTTCAAAACCTTGACTAATCTAAGGAATTGGTTAAGGATGGTAGTTAACATGAAGATTACGATAAAGTATTTGGGCGGCTTTCTTGTAGTTCTTGTTTTTCAGTTGGAGGAGGAAAAAACATGTTGGATCAGTATTAAGCTGCTCTTTTAGTTGAACTTGCTAGTTGACACTTAAGTGTTTAGCAAGTTCTTTGGTGAGTGATAGCACAGTGGAATGTTTATAAGTTTTATAGCTACACTTATCAACAGGAGTTATTACTCCCCCTGGAATCAAGAACTTAATAAATGAGAAGTGTTTATTGAGAATCTAAGTGTTGAATGAGAATGAAACACTTTGAAAGATTCTCAGTAAACACGAAATGGAAATAACAATAATAAGAGTTGAAGGATTTCTTGTATTAAAATCAATGTCTAAAACAGAAGGATGAATCCTTCTATTTATAGACTTTACAAATACATGAACCTTGCCAAAAAGCAAGTTCAGAAACAAGTTGCAACAAGTTGCAGTCTTGGAACTTGTACATAAAGCAAAAGAAATACTAAAGTATTAAACTACTGATATACAAAGGCGGTGGAAAAGATCTTCTTCAAGTACTGATGAATGACAAACTACTGATGAGTAGTTTGTCTTCAGTAGTTCTTCAGTAGAAGTGTCTGGTTTGAACTTCAGAACTTCTGATGACTTCTTCTTCAACACTTATGAATCTCTTCTTCAGCAGTTTGATTCTTTGTCTTCAGCAGTTCCATACTTAGAGTATTTTGACAGAAAGTGAATTAGACTAAGGTTTGCAAAAGTGGTTTCACCAATCCTTTTTGTCCTAACAATCTCCCCCTGGATTGATGAAGCCAAAACCTTACTAATTCCTTATTGTTCATTTCTGTCCTTCACAATTTTCCATATTCCTTTGAACATGGAGTTCTTGAGCTGGTTTAGTTGATCATCAGTAAGAGACCCTTTTCTTGGTTCCAAGTGTTGGATTGTAAGCAGGTCTTTGGTTGACAGTTTCTTCAGTTCATTCATCGACCTATATTCCCTGCTTGTTTGATCTCTTCTTGTCACAAGTACTGAGTTGTTATCAGTAAAGGACCATCTGATGACTGGTACTTTAGACTTGTCAAAGTCTGCAGTGTAGGGAACCATGGTGGTACCCTGGGTTTCTCCTAAGTGTTGAATGTTTTCAACTTCAGTGACTCTCAGGTGGGATTCACTTCCCTGCTGTTGTTCCATCACATTAGGTATCTGAAATGTAGGCAAATGATGTTCAGTTACTACCTTGGTGTGCATTTTGTCTGTGATGGTCTTCTGGATTTGATATGCAAAGGTGGAAGGATCCCTGAATTGTGTGAGCAGAGGCTTCTCTTCTATGTCAAAATCAGAATGTACTACTGTACTACCTTCTAGTAGTACCATTCTTGTAACACCCCAACCGATGGCGGAAACATCGAGGTGTCACGTAGTGACGATTGTTCAATAGCACATGGACTAAATTGTAAATATTAATAGCAAATAACTTCCATCATTCAAAACGAAATACAAAGAGTCTTAATAGAAATCTCAAACATAAATATTAAATGTTCAACTTTTTATTTAAGCACTAGGTCCAGCCTAAGCGTGAAAGCATGAAACATCAAACGTCACCTGAAACATGTACAAAACAATTTTGTCAACACATATAATGTATTGGTGAGTACATCCGTTTGTTATATATAGTAAGATAAACTTTAGCAACTCGTGTGTTATTTTGCAAGATGAAATAAGTAGTATCCGGGTCAAATCAACCCTAAGAGAAGAAAGCAGATATATATAGTATGCGCTAGTAGTAATGCAATACATAGCAATGACGAGGACTCTCAACAGAGTCACAAGGGTATAAACCATAGTACTATTCACTGAAATGCCAGGCCGCCCAGCGGTTAATGATTTGACAGGTCATAGATACACAAAATAACACAAGCAAACACACATAAGAATTGGTATTTTAGTAAAAGGAAATATAAACTTGATATTAAGTACATGAGTCACCCCGAAATGTAAAATAGTAAAAAGGGGAAAGATATACTCACAGTTAGCGAAAGCGATCAAAATCCACTTAAGCGGTTGTGAGCTAAGTAGTGAGAATTCCGAGGAATTCAACCTATAACGTATATAAATACTAGTAAGGTAAAGTCTACAAAGTCTAAGGTATCTAGGGTCTAAGGCATTAGGGTTTGCTAAATCGATTTGGGGAATTAGAGATTTTATGATTAGTCGAATTAATGTAAAAGTTGTATATTAAAAATAATATACCAAAGTTTGTAATATGATTTAGGTAATATAATTATTACCGACTAAATATTTAGATAACCATATGTTTGAATAATTAAGACAAAATAATTTAGTTAGTTACTTTAATTAATTATTATAAATAATTGCAATAATTTATAAATGTATAAATATTTATATTTTTCACAATGATCTACAAATGGTAAACAAGATTTTCATACATAAAACATTTCTATTTTTATAAGAAGAGTATTCATAAAATAGATATTTAATAGTACAAATAAATAAATTATTAATTATGTCTAAATAATCATAAATAAGACTAATAATTCAAGACATGATCCAAAAATGCTATTTTTATAGAAAATGGATGATTTCTGATGTAAACCAATTAGAATAATTTTCTCATAATTTTTATAAACTTATTTATATTTAAAACTGATTTAATGAGATTAAATCATGTTTAAATGATTAAAAATAAGAAAATTAATAAAAATAAGTGTTTTCTAACCCAAATATTTTTATTTCAGATTAGAATGGTTAGAAATAATTATCCAAAAAGTTTGAGATTAAAATCATTAAAAATAAATTTTTTATCAATTATTTATGATTAAAACGATTTAATTCAATAAAAATATAAAAATAAAACATTTTTCAGAAAATAAAAATGTGGAAACATTCTTTATGGTGTCAAGAAGCTACACCTAAATTTTCATGATTTTTGGGCAAAAGATGGATTTATTATGAATATTTCACTTAATATTATATATATATATATATATATATATATATATAAACTATTAAAATGAAACTTGAAAAGAATTCCCACCAAAAAAGGGATCCGCGTCCAAGGGGACTCGAACCCGGCTCCTCCCATTCTCCAGACCACACACACACCACTAAGCCATCAGTGGCTTTTGTTGTTTTAATGAAAACGATTTACATTTATATCATTAAGCAATTATGTCATCTTCCCCAAATCCTCTAATCAAGAACCCTAACCCTAGGCCAAAATCAATAATTCGATTCAGACAAGAAGAACAAATAAAACCTTAGGGCTAATGATCTAACATGGCCGATTAACAAGATGGCACAAAAAAATGATACTTACAAAGCGATTTGAGGGCCGAACAAGGGAACTAAGGCTCGAAAAAAAAAGAAGCTAAATCGTGCAGCTTGAACGCGATTCAGGTGTGTTTTTGTTGTGGGTTGAATCGTGTAAGTGTGCAGCAATGAAATGGAGCGCTCATCCTATATAGTTATGGCAAAAACGAGCGTTTTGAGTACCATTATTAAGTCCGATCGGTTATACATCATTAGAACCCGAATTAATTCGATTAAAACGCGTTTATTTACTGATTAATGATGGTATTATGCTAATAATGAGTGGAGAAACGTAAACCCGCATTGATTAGGTGTTAAAACGTCAAGGGAATCCAAAAAACATGTCGCCGGAATAAATTCCGGCCGCCGGAAGTTGGCTTGGCCGGAAAAACGCGAGAAGCAGCAGTAGATGTGTTTTTTTTTTTTTAAACTTTTTAGACTTGGCAAAATTGGCCCCCCACCTTTAACCTTAGTTAGACTTAAATGTTTCCTAGTTAGTTTTTCCCTTTATAACCACTAACTAAGTTAACCACTTTACTTAAAACTTTTATAAAACTTTTTTTTATTAACTTATTTTTTTTATAAAAGGTTTTACGAACACGTTTACACGTACTCATTCGATTAAAACTTATACTCCGTCCTTAATGAATGATAAATTTTAGTTCGCTCAAAATTAAATTCGAAAACGACGAATCTCGTAGGGACTATAATGAAAATATTTGAAGTACTAATATTGTAAATTAGATGAAAGTCGAGGGTGACGGATGTCACAGGCTCCCCTACTTTAGAAAATTTCGTCTCGAAATTTCTTTCAAGTGAAGGTTTCTAGTGTATGTGTGCATGTTATCGATGAAAATCAGTTACGACTTGATCCAAGAAAGGTTTATAAACTCAGTTCGTAGGGTTCCTAAAAGCAGGTATTAGATTAACAGAAAATTTATAATCGTTTAGGTTCTACGTGCATTTTCGGAGCATATAAGAATAAGATTTGTCATTAACAACCTCCATAGCAAAAAGATGGGTATGGTGAGGACAAGTACGAGCCAATAAAGGTTCAACTTCTAATGAGACAAAACTCCTATCCATACCGATATCAAAATCGAAGCATATAAGTTAGTAGTAAGAAATGTACCATTGACAACGTCGTTGGTAGCTTGATCTTGGTTAGCGTTGATGTTGAAAGCACGACCACGAGCTGGAGCTGCTTGGATTGCTGGAACTGCTGGAGCTGCTGGAAGTGCTGGGGTTTGCTGACGAGACTGAATGAAAGCAGCTAAATGAGGACACCTATCTTGCCTGTGGTTAGGATCACCACAAGCATAGCAAGCTCTGGGTTGACCAGTCCTCTGGTTTTGAGCATTCCCAGGTTCAGTTTCCCGACAGTGAGAAGCAGTGTGGCCTGCTTTGCTGCAAGTGTCACATTTATAGCAGGGTCGAGTAGTTGGATGGTGAAAGTTGCATGAAATGCATTTAGGGTGTGAACCCGAATAGTTTCCCTGAACCTTTTGAGTTTGAGGTGCAGTAGATGTGTTTGTAACAGGAACCTGGTTAAGGGGTGTAACAACAGCATAGTTCTGGTTTCCACCTTTTCGTTTCTTATTGGAACTAGAGGTAGAGACAAAGTTCGCTTGAGACGGTTCAGTAGTAGCAGGGGTTTCAGTAGATCTTTTAGTACCCTTACGAGTTAGAGTACCATCCTTGACATGCTTGTCAGTAAGAGATGCTGCGAGACGAATGGCATCCTCTACAGTAGCAGGTTTACTTCCCATAACCGAATCATGAATCTGAGGTGGCAGTCCCTCAATATACTTCTCAATTGCCAAGGATACCGGGGTAACCATACGGGGAATCAGTAAGCTCAACTCGTGGTAACGGTTGTTGTAGGGAACATTGTTTCCACTGTCTTGCTTAAGGTGATAGAACTCGTCCTCCAATTTCTTCATCTCACTACGAGGACAGAACTCAGTGGTCATGGCGATTTTGAAATCATCCCAAGACATAGCTAAAGCAGCTTCTGTCCCTCGAGCATGTTTTTCACCATTCCACCAAGTGAGCGCTCTCTTTTGAAGAACACCCGTGGCATGACGAACACGTAAGTTTTCTGGACAGTCGCTATTAATGAACGTATTCTCCATACTTTCGAACCATTCAAGTAACCCAGTGGCTCCCTCAGTGCCATTAAACTTGTTGGGATGACATGAGTTGAAGTGCTTGAAAGTGCACTTATTCTCACTAGCCCCACCATTTCCACTTATATTCCCGTTAGAGTTCCCATTCGAGCTACCGTTCAGGTTAAGGTTCGGAATAATAGCATTAATGATGTTAGGAACAAGTGTTTCCAACTTGTCATTGAGCATGGTCGCGATACGCTGATCCGATTTCAGTTTAGCCTGACGCTTCGAGGCTCTCTTACGAGATTCGCGATCAGACATCTACAAAAGTGAACAATAATTATGAGATTTGATTCCAAAAATCTTGGAAATGCCATAGCTTATATCAAGACAAGTAACACATAACATGAGATATAGTAATTATAAATTGATATAAGAAAAATTATGAGTATCATAAAGAAAATCATGATAAAACTTCAAATGAGTAACAATACCAAGTATAAAACGAGATGTAAGAGTGTTTCCAAAGAAACTGTTGACTGACTAAAGTAATTGAAATATTATTAGTGACTTGTGGGGGCGTACTTTAGCCTATAAGTGACTGCTCATCCCGAGAATTCCCAGGTAGGTAAACGGGTCCCTCGTCTGATTGGGATTTATGCGAATTACCAACCTAGACAGAAAACTCAGAATACAGGCGCTCACCCTTCCAGATTGCACGTGCCCCGTCACAAATAATTTCCAAAACTTTAGCGGATCTTGAAATGTGGAAATATATATATATATATATATCCTCGAGATGTGGATTTCACTCCTAACTCAAAGATATACTTCCAAATAGTAAAAATATGATGGAGTGAAACTGGTCACTAAGATAAGGATGTCACTCCTAGCTTAGTGAGTAAGTTTCTTTTGGAGGGATAGATTCCTTGAGATTTGGACGTCTCCTATCTCGAAAGGAAAATATTCCAAGATAAAATAAATAAATAAAACATATAGAGAGTGAAACTATTCACCAAGGTATGGATATCACTCCTAACTTGGTGTTTTCGTTCCATTTGTAGAATAAAAATCTCCTCCGAGTATAATGAAAAGTAAAAGGGGAAAATATATCTAAAGAAATATGAGGATAAAAGAAAGCATATAATGGGTAGCTTAGTTATAGTCTAGGTCAAAAGCATTTACTAATAACCTAATTCCCTATAACCATGGCTCTGATACCAATCTGTAACACCCCAACCGATGGCGGAAACATCGAGGTGTCACGTAGTGACGATTGTTCAATAGCACATGGACTAAATTGTAAATATTAATAGCAAATAACTTCCATCATTCAAAACGAAATACAAAGAGTCTTAATAGAAATCTCAAACATAAATATTAAATGTTCAACTTTTTATTTAAGCACTAGGTCCAGCCTAAGCGTGAAAGCATGAAACATCAAACGTCACCTGAAACATGTACAAAACAATTTTGTCAACACATATAATGTATTGGTGAGTACATCTGATTGTTATATATAGTAAGATAAACTTTAGCAACTCGTGTGTTATTTTGCAAGATGAAATAAGTAGTATCCGGGTCAAATCAACCCTAAGAGAAGAAAGCAGATATATATAGTATGCGCTAGTAGTAATGCAATACATAACAATGACGAGGACTCTCAACAGAGTCACAAGGGTATAAACCATAGTACTATTCACTGAAATGCCAGGCCGCCCAGCGGTTAATGATTTGACAGGTCATAGATACACAAAATAACACAAGCAAACACACATAAGAATTGCTATTTTAGTAAAAGGAAATATAAACTTGATAGTATGTACATGAGTCACCCCGAAATGTAAAATAGTAAAAAGGGGAAAGATATACTCACAGTTAGCGAAAGCGATCAAAATCCACTTAAGCGGTTGTGAGCTAAGTAGTGAGAATTCCGAGGAATTCAACCTATAACGTATATAAATACTAGTAAGGTAAAGTCTACAAAGTCTAAGGTATCTAGGGTTTAAGGCATTAGGGTTTGCTAAATTGATTTGGGGAATTAGAGATTTTATGATTAGTCGAATTAATGTAAAAGTTGTATATTAAAAATAATATACCAAAGTTTGTAATATGATTTAGGTAATATAATTATTACCGACTAAATATTTAGATAACCATATGTTTGAATAATTAAGACAAAATAATTTAGTTAGTTACTTTAATTAATTATTATAAATAATTGCAATAATTTATAAATGTATAAATATTTATATTTTTCACAATGATCTACAAATGGTAAACAAGATTTTCATACATAAAACATTTCTATTTTTATAAGAAGAGTATTCATAAAATAGATATTTAATAGTACAAATAAATAAATTATTAATTATGTCTAAATAATCATAAATAAGACTAATAATTCAAGACATGATCCAAAAATGCTATTTTTATAGAAAATGGATGATTTCTGATGTAAACCAATTAGAATAATTTTCTCATAATTTTTATAAACTTATTTATATTTAAAACTGATTTAATGAGATTAAATCATGTTTAAATGATTAAAAATAAGAAAATTAATAAAAATAAGTGTTTTCTAACCCAAATATTTTTATTTCAGATTAGAATGGTTAGAAATAATTATCCAAAAAGTTTGAGATTAAAATCATTAAAAATAAATTTTTTATCAATTATTTATGATTAAAACGATTTAATTCAATAAAAATATAAAAATAAAACATTTTTCAGAAAATAAAAATGTGGAAACATTCTTTATGGTGTCAAGAAGCTACACCTAAATTTTCATGATTTTTGGGCAAAAGATGGATTTATTATGAATATTTCACTTAATATTATATATATATATATAAAAAAACTATTAAAATGAAACTTGAAAAGAATTCCCACCAAAAAAGGGATCCGCGTCCAAGGGGACTCGAACCCGGCTCCTCCCATTCTCCAGACCACACACACACCACTAAGCCATCAGTGGCTTTTGTTGTTTTAATGAAAACGATTTACATTTATATCATTAAGCAATTATGTCATCTTCCCCAAATCCTCTAATCAAGAACCCTAACCCTAGGCCAAAATCAATAATTCGATTCAGACAAGAAGAACAAATAAAACCTTAGGGCTAATGATCTAACATGGCCGACTAACAAGATGGCACAAAAAAATGATACTTACAAAGCGATTTGAGGGCCGAACAAGGGAACTAAGGCTCGAAAAAAAAGAAGCTAAATCGTGCAGCTTGAACGCGATTCAGGTGTGTTTTTGTTGTGGGTTGAATCGTGTAAGTGTGCAGCAATGAAATGGAGCGCTCATCCTATATAGTTATGGCAAAAACGAGCGTTTTGAGTACCATTATTAAGTCCGATCGGTTATACATCATTAGAACCCGAATTAATTCGATTAAAACGCGTTTATTTACTGATTAATGATGGTATTATGCTAATAATGAGTGGAGAAACGTAAACCCGCATTGATTAGGTGTTAAAACGTCAAGGGAATCCAAGAAACATGTCGCCGGAATAAATTCCGGCCGCCGGAAGTTGGCTTGGCCGGAAAAACGCAAGAAGTAGCAGTAGATGTGTTTTTTTTTTTTTTAAACTTTTTAGACTTGGCAAAATTGGCCCCCCACCTTTAACCTTAGTTAGACTTAAATGTTTCCTAGTTAGTTTTTCCCTTTATAACCACTAACTAAGTTAACCACTTTACTTAAAACTTTTATAAAACTTTTTTTTTTATTAACTTATTTTTTTTTATATAAAAGGTTTTACGAACACGTTTACACGTACTCATTCGATTAAAACTTATACTCGGTCCTTAATGAATGATAAATTTTAGTTCGCTCAAAATTAAATTCGAAAACGACGAATCTCGTAGGGACTATAATGAAAATATTTGAAGTACTAATATTGTAAATTAGATGAAAGTTGAGGGTGACGGATGTCACAATTCTGAAATCAGTCTTTACTTTTTCCTCTGACTTCTTTCTTTGGGTAGCTGGTCTTCTTTGAACACCAGAAGTTCTAACTACTGAAGTTGAAGCTTCAGCAGTTTGAAACTTCTCTGGATTAGCAGCCCTTGCAGCCTTGTATTTTATGTATGTGTCCACCAATCTTTCTTCTTTCCACTTGGACACTGAGGCTTTTGAACCATAACCATTTGCTACCAGTTCTTCTATCATCTGAGCTCTCTTGGCCTTTGTGTCTTTACTTGTTGCAAGTTTATCTGCAATAAGTTGAGCTCTTCTTATCAACTCTTCCACAGAGAGTCTCTTCAATGTATGGGCTTTGACTTTGCTGTTTTTCATAATGTAAGACATCAGTTGATGTCTTTTGTCTTGTTCAGCAATCTCATCTAGGCTAGCCTGCCTTTGTAGTTCAGCTTCATAAGCCTGAAGTTTTTCTTCATGGCTTAGATCTAAGTCATCCCTTTCTTCCAGATTTTTCCAAATCAGATCTTCTCTGGCCTTCTTTTGGGCTGCAACTAAACTCTTCTCAAGTAAATCAGCTGATTGAGAGATTGGAGAAGGGTTTAGCACAGTTATTGTTGTAACTGTTGTAGTAGGCCTGATAGGAGCAGATGTTGGTTGAATAGGAGCAGTTGATCTGGAAGGGTCAGCAGTTTGAGTCTTGGAAGTGTTAACTTCTGATGGGTTGACAACTTCTGAAGGTTTGTCAACTACTGAAGGATTGTCTTCAGTACTTTCTGATTCTTCATCAGAACTTTGGCCATCAGAGGTTTCTTCATTATGCCCTTGGGATTCATCAGCCTTTTCAGCATCTTCTATTTCTTGAATAGAGACACCAAACTGTTGTGCCAGTTTCTCTTTTCTGGCTTGATCTTGTTGATCTCTAGCTAGGATAGCCACTCTTGCCTTTCTTCTGGCTTCAAGTGTATCCATAGGTACCTTGATTTTCTCCCCCTTTTTGGCTTTATCACCTTTGGAAGTTGAAGCTTGGGAGAAATGACCTTGAAGATGAGCAATCTGTTTGCTGTTGTGATCAATCTTGTTGGACAGATCATTCATCTTCGTCTGTATCACTCCAAATTGGTTCTTCATGGACAGCTCCAAGTCAGCTGTGTATGTTTGGATGTGATTTTTGATGAGGGTGTTCATCATGTGATACAAGGGACCATCTGGGCTGCATAGTTGGTTCAGGTCTATGCTTGATTGCTCAGGGAATTGGGTAGGCATTTGTAGTGAGGGGTGTGTTTTTGTTTGATCTCCTTGTTGTACAGGAGATGCCACTCTAGGGGAATCATGGATTGAGTGGGCTTTAACCTGAGATGGTGTGACTAGCTTCTTGAGCTTAGAGACACCAGGTGCAGGACCTTCACTTATAGCCGTCAATTCAGTAGTTTTGAGTTTTGAAACATCATCCAAATTAATGGAATCATCTGAATCCCTGATTACATTCTCAATGAGGACTGTATCAGTTACATCATGAGCTGAGCCCAACTCAGTTGTCTCATGTACCTCTTGTTCTTGGTTCAGAGGATTTCCTACCTCAGGCATTAAGCCTTCATCAGTAGTTGCCACAGTTGAGGTCTTAGCTATTTTACTTCTGTCCTCAGGTCCACCACTGGGTGGTAAATGAGTAGTAGCAGCCTCAAAAGTACCAAAGGTTTCTAAGTTTTGGCTTAGAGACCCTGGTTCATCCTCATCTCTTTGGTTAGGGCTATGAGTGTCCACATCCATGTCACTGTCTGAGTCTATGTCCCCTGTTTGATGTGGTTGATGGGGACTGACATGTGTAGATGGGGCTTTCTCTTTTAGCCCGGAGAGAAGTTTGGCTATTTCGATGTCTGGTTCAGAAATTTGGGGTGCTGGTTCAGCAGTTTGGGCAATGGGTTCAGCAGTTTCAAAAGAAGAGTGAATTGGAATATTTTTCTTAAGTCTTTTTATTTTGAAAAGGATAGTTATTGGTGCTCTTGGTGGGGTTTGAGATGGATGAGACTGAGAGGATGTTTCAGTCACATCTTTAAGAAGTGCAGATTGCACAGTAGTTTGTTCAGGCATCTCAACCTCCTGAACAGCTTTTCTTTTGGGTTTGGTGGGTTTTTGTTTTGTTATCTTGGGTTTCTTGGCCTTTGGTGGAGTAGGTTTGGAAGATGAGGGTTCCATGGGGACTGGTGCTTGTTCCCCTTGGTCATCTTCTGGCCAGGCAGCCTGTTTGTTGTGCCTTGAGTATGCTTGTGAGGTTAAGGGTTTCAAAATTTCAATTTTACCCACAAGCACCTCATTACCCAGTTCAGATATTATGCACTGCATAATGAACCTTGGATATAACAAAAACTTTTTCTTAATGTTATTGTGATGTAACACCAACTCATTAAAGAAAAGTTTTGATGCCCCGAAATTTGTTTCATTCACAATAGAATGAAAGATTGGTTGAAAGGTTGAGGGCATCTGGTCATAAGACCCAGTTTTAGGACTCAAGCACATAATAATATAATGAAACAAAAGTTTATATTTTGGTTCAAAATACTTTTTAAAGATTGTAGCTTGTGAGAGAGTACCTTGATAACCACACTCAGTCATGGTTAGGTGGATAACAGAGTTGTCACACTTTTCAGGGGCATTCACATCATTCAACCCCATTCTGTTTGAGAGTATGGCCTGTGTTATGGCCATTTGTCTTCCTCTAATTGTTGAGTTGAGGGAGATAACTTCATCATCCACCATCACTGTCTCAGCATTAGCCCAGAACTCATTTAGAGTTTCAGGATGAATTGGTGGGTCTATGGTGAGAGCGGTGAAATATTGGGATTTGACGACGAGATCAATGATCTCATCATATTGGGACCAGCCTTCTTGTTTTTCTAAGTAGGCTCTGAGATTGTGTCCCTGTTTGAGAACTAAAGCCATGTGGTTTGTGTGTGTTTGATGAATCGAACAGTGATTTTGTGTTGCAGGTTCAGGGGTTTGAGAGCTTTCTTGAGAGAGAAGGAGGGAATTTTTGTGTTTGAAAGGATAAGTGTTGAAAAAAGATATTTATCAGAAGTTTTTAACCGCTTGGATCTTCTTTATTAGAAGTTTTTAAACCGCCTAGGTTAAAAATCTTTTTATCAGAAGTTTTAAACCGACTAGGTCAAACTTCTGATGATGGGAAAAGTCAGATTTGCCCTTTTTGACTAAACTGCCGATGAAGGATTTTCTTCATCAGTAGTTCCCATTTTCTCTTCAGTAGTTTTAACAGCTGATGAGAAATGCTTTATAAATACTTTTATTCATAACTTCTGATGGTTATTTTATCAGAAGTTAATCACTTTTCAGAAATTATCCCCATACTGATGTTTTGTTCATCAGTAGTTTCTCTCTTTTCAGAAGTTTTTCAAGTGTTTGAAAACAGATGTAAATGAAAAACAAAAAATGTGCAGAAAAATAAATAGAAACACTTACAAATTTAGCATCCCTAGCATGGATACTAACTTTTGAAATGTTGATGTGTCAAGGGGTTTAGTGAAAATGTCAGCTATTTGATTAGCTGTTGCTATATGTTTCACTTCAATTTTGCCTTTTTCATAGCAATCTCTTATGAAATGATACCTGATTTCAATGTGTTTAGTTTTTGAAAACTGAACAGGATTTTGAATGATGCTAATGGCAGATTTGCTGTCTACAAGCAATGGTGTCTTGGTCTCTTTGATTCCATAATCAAGAAGTTGATATTAGAGCCATTGTATCTGTGATGTACAACTTGCAGCTGCAATGTATTCAGCTTCAGCAGTTGAAGTTGCAACAGATGTTTGCTTCTTTGATTGCCAGGACACTAGACAGTTTCCCAAGAATTGACAACCACCAGATGTTGATTTTCTTGACATTTTACACCCTGCATAGTCACTATCTGAAAAAGCTGATAACTTGGTACTGCTTGAAGCAGGATACCAAATTCCAAGTGTGGGAGTTCCTTTCAGATATCTGAAAATTCTTTTGACTGCAATAAGGTGTGATTCCCTAGGAGCTGATTGATATCTAGCACAGACACATGTTGAAAACATAATATCTGGTCTAGAAGAAGTTAGATATAAAAGGGAACCTATCATACATCTATACATGGTTTGATCAACCTGTTTTCCTTGATCATCTGGTTCAACTTGTGTGGTTGGTGTCATGGTAGTGGAACATGATTTACAGTCTTGTAAAGAAAATTTGTTTAATAATTCTTTAACATATTTTGATTGATGTATAAAAGTTCCATTTGTTTGTTGTTTAATCTGCAGTCCTAGAAAGTACTGCAGTTCTCCCATTGTACTCATCTCAAATTTTGATTGCATGAGTTTCTTAAATTCATCACACAATTTTGTGTTTGTTGAACCAAAAATGATATCATCAACATATATTTGAACAAGTAAGACATGATTTCCAACATGTTTTATGAAAAGTGTTTTATCAATGGCACCTTTTGTGAAGTTATTTTTGAGTAAAAAGGTTGAAAGTGTATCATACCAGGCTCTAGGAGCCTGTTTGAGCCCATAAAGAGCTTTGTCTAGTTTGTACACCCACTCAGGATGAGAAGGATCCTCAAACCCAGGTGGCTGACAAACATACACTTCCTCTTTTATCTTTCCATACAAAAATGCACTCTTGACATCCATTTGATAAACTTTTATTTTGTTGGAAATGGCATAGGTCAGAAATAACCTGATGGCTTCAAGCCTTGCAACTGGAGCAAAGGTTTCATCATAGTCAATGCCTTCTTCTTGAGAGTAACCTTGTACTACCAGTCTTGCCTTGTTCTTTATTATAATACCAGCTTCATCTTGTTTGTTCCTGAAAACCCATCTTGTCCCAATTGGTTGCTTGTTTGGTGGTAAGGGACAGATTTCCCAAACCTGTTGCTTGTTGAATTGAAGCAATTCATCTTGCATTGCCTGCACCCAATTGTTGTCTTTGAGAGCTTCCTGGTACTTCTTTGGTTCCAACTGTGAAATAAATGCTGAGAATAGACAAAAGTTGGAAAGCTGGTTTCTTGTAAGAACACCTGATGCAATATCACCCATGATTTGATCAAGTGGATGATCTTTGTGTTCGATCAGTTGTTGTAAACCACTGACAGGTGTTGGTGGCTCATGTTCTTCAAACAAACTACTGATGTTAGGATCTGAGTTTGTTTGTTTTGATTGTTTAACTAAATGATGATAATAATGAAATGAAGATAGAATGAAAGTGCAGCGGAATAATAAACTGTAAATCAAAACAAGAGAGTAAATGTTTTTAGATCGAATGCTTTCATTAATTCAAAGATTACAATCGTACAAGTTACTCCCCCTCAGCCTGATCACACAGTTGTTTGTCAGAGAGAATGTTTTGTGTGTGATGCAATAGAACAGTACATGCACTGTTCTATTTATAGACTGACTCAAACCACTGATGACCTAGGCTGACGTCACCTAAGACAGTGACCTCTAACAGAATAACAAACTTAAACATCTGCTATACAAACTACTGTTACATTGAAAGCACTGATAATAAACAGCTGTTAAAGATAAACACTGATGGTCTTGTATCCACTGCTGGAGCCTAAGTGTTGTTGGTTCCAGCAGTGCTTTGGTCTTCAGTACTTGTATCAGCTGTTGCTCTTCATCAGACCTTTGGTCAGCAGTTGTTCTTCATCAGTTGTTTCCTCAGCAGTTCTTTATATCAGCAGTTGTTGAGCAGTTGTTTGGATAGAACAGTAGTTAGGGTCAGCAGTCTTTTGGGAGAAGCAAGATGTAACGACTGTTTATTTAAGGATCAAATAGATAGCATATTTTGGCTTTCCAATCATCTGTTCTTCTCCAGGTCAGCAGACCCAACAATCTCCCCCTAGAACAGATGATGCCAAAACTCAGCTTTATTCATTGATCTTTATTTCTCATCAGACTTTCTCTGATTTGACCTTTGAATTGTAGTTCAAAGTTCAAAGCAAATAGGTCTTCTTCATCTCTTTCCAGATCCAGATTTAGCAGTGCTTGGTGATCTTCTGCACAAAGGCTGTAAGCATCATCCATACTGATCTTCTGAACCTTTCCATCTGACCTGAGCAATGTCAATTCGTGGTTGTCTTTGTTGACCTTCCACTTTAGAATTTTTGAGTCAGTGGATTTGCTGAGATGAACCTTTATTCTTGATGAGTTGGGTGAAGGTGGTCTTCCAATGAGTTCTCTGAGTTTCTCTGTTGTAGGATCAGAGAAATAATGGATTTGATTGAAGAGCCCTTCCTTGATAAATGTGTCAGCAAACTTTCTTTGATCTTCCTCTGACATCTCCTTCTGCTTTTTGAATTGTTTACTTGCAGCAGCTGTGAGATCAGAGGTTTCAAGTAAGCTGTCTAGATTAAAAGTCTGTTGGGGTCTCTTCATCATTGGCTCATCATTGTAGATTGGTTTTCTTGGAAGGCTGGGATCCTTCTTTCTATTCTCTTCCAGACTTTTATAGGTTTCAACCAATCTTAGCTCTGACCATCTGGAAACAGACCTCATCTCCCCATAATTGGCAGCTACAATCTCCTGCCTCATTCTTTTGAACTTCAAGGCTCTGACTGGGTCTCTGCCTTTGCCAAAATTGGGAGTGGAGACTTTAGCTTTGGGATCTTTGGCCATTTCTTCAATTCTGATCAGTTCTTCCCTCAAAGCATGAGTAGTCCAGCCATTGAACTGCTTTTTGTTTGCTTTGTAGGGCTTGGTTGCCATTATCTGTTCAAGAAGGGATTCCCTTACCTCCTTCTCCAAATCTACACTGAGAGGCATGGTGGACATGGAATTGCTCAGGGTCTTAGCAAAGTCTTCAATCCTTCTGAGTTTGCTAAGCTCTGCTGAATGGATGCCCTGAGCAGTCCTGTCATCCTTCCCTTTGCATTTCTCCCTGATGATGGCATCCACCTGTTCACCCTTGTATTTTAGATAGGTATCAATGTTGAGGGGAACAGGGAAGTTTGGGAGAGATGGGAAGGATCTTTCAGATGGCTGTTCAGTATTGTAGAAGGATTGTAATTCCCCCTTGAGTAGATCAAGTTCAAGGGGATACTGAACAACCAATGGTGTAATGGTTGGTGGTGGTCTATGGGTTTTGAATTTGGATGTATGTGGTGAGAATGATGTGAGTGGAATGGCTGTGATGGGAGGAGTGGATTGGGCAGTTGAAATGGTGGTTGGTGATGTGTGTATGTTTTCATCATGCACAACAAAGGTTGATTTTCTCTTCCTTGTGTACATGATTTTTGGTGAAGGTGATTTGGTAGCAGTGGTTGGATTAACATCTGTTGGCCTTTTAGAAGAACCAGCAGATGTTGGGGTTTTGGCTGGTGATGTAGGTTTGGTGGTTGTTTGTTCAGAAGTGTGTGTTGGTTTGGGTATAGTGGTTTCAGTGGTTTGGGTAGCAGTGGTTTCAGTGTTTTGGGTGGCAGTGGTTTCAGTAGCAGTGGTTTTATCAACAGAGGTTTGTAACTTAGATGGTGGTTTTCTAACATGCTTGGCAGGTCTTTTCATCCTTTTAGAGGATCCCACATCTTCAGTTTCCCTTTGTTGTTTTTTCTTGAGTTCAATTAATGACTCTGCTTTTACTTCCAAGGTGTCAGCCCTCTGTTGTTTGGCCTGAGCAGCCTTTTCAGCTTCTATGTTTGCAGGGTCATCTACTGCCTTATTCTTTTCAGTGGTTTGTGGTGGTGGTGCTGTTGGTGTTGCTTGTTGTTGTTGTTGTGGAGCTGATTTGGTAGACTCTGGTTTCTTGGCAGACTTGGCTTGACCTTTTTGAGAAGGAGGACAACCAAAAGGATCTAATTTTGGTAGCCTATCTCTGCCACTCTCCCCCTTTTTGGCATCATCAGCTGTGAAAACATCATCAGTTTCATCCCTGAGGATGGTGGTAGGGGCAGAGCCAGTAGTCTTCAGCAGGTGGTCCTTGATGGCTTTGATGTCAGCATGGGTATCTTTGTACCTTGCATCTACCATATTCCTGATCTCAGCCATGTAGGTTTCATGTGTCTGATCAGCCAATTTTCTGTGAGCTATGATGATGGGGGAAACTGATTTCCATAACTCATTGGCTATATCAGCAGTGGATGGTTGACTCTTGGAGAGATCTGCAATTGAGCTCAGTAGAAGCTTGACATCAGATTTGATGTCAGCAACAGAGGTTTCAATAACAGAAACTCTGTCCGTCAATTCTTGGTATTTTGACTCATCTCCTAAATTAATAGGATCATCTGAGTCCCTACCAGTGGTAGTTCTACCTGATTCAGGCCTAATAGGTGAATCAGATGCCCCTTTGTCTTGGTACTGGGGACTTCCAACTGTTTTTGGAGACACTATAGTGGCTTCAACAGTTGTTGCCTTCAAGGGAGTCTTAGCTATGAAATCACTGTCCTGATGTGAGACAGTGGTCTCTACATCAGTAGTGGCTGCTCCACTTGAAAACTCACCTAGAGTTTCATTGAACCCAGGTGGTGTAACCTCCTCTTCTGTTTGGGGAATAGCAGATTGAGTATTCTCAGGGCCAGTCACTTGTTGGAGTATACTCTCAGTGACAGGTGGAAGAGAGGAACTGGGATCTTCCTGAGATTTTTCAATTGCTTCAAACAGAGGTTGCATTGTTTGTGATGGTGAGAGTGGTGGAGTAAGAAGAGAATTAGCCCTGGGAGAGGGGCTTGTGAACATATGGTCAAGTGACTCATATGCATCATGATGTGTGTCCCCTTGGCTTACAACATGATCCTTTTGAGAGGATTCATGAGGAGTTTGGTCAGGTGGAGGTATGTCCAACTGTTGTGAGGAAGTAACAACAGTGGTTTCAGGTTGCTTTTGTTGTGCAACAGAGGTTTCTTCTGGTACCTCAACATCCAGAAGCCTCATTTGTGGTTGAGTGGTGGTTTTTGTGGATGGATGTTTCTTTTTGGAAGTGGCTGGTGTGGGTTTCACAGCACTGGATGTAGTGCCATGATCACCAGGAGCAGTGGGCTCAACAACAGAGGTTTTGACAACAGTTGTTGCCTTTGTCCTCTTTGTTTGTGTTTTAGAAACTTTTGACACTTTAGACACTTTTTCTTGGGTGCTTCCACCCAGCATTCTTGTGAAAGTTTCATCAGTTAAGCTTTTCATTTGCATAGCAGTACCCTTTTTGAAAACTTTTTCTGGTAATAATTTTTGTAAAATTACACTAAGAATTCGTGGGTAAATAAGAAAAGCATTGTTTGACCCAGACTTGACTGCTTTCACATTTGATACCAAGTCCATGAACAATCCCTGGGATAGATTGAAGTCAGAGTTTGACAACATAGCATATCCCAGATATTGCATCCTCAATGGAATTTCATTAAAGGATGTGGACTTAGCAGAGACACAAAGAAGAAGAGTATGGAAGAAAAATTTCATGACTGGAGGGAAAAACTTTTTGAAAAGAGTTGATCCAGTCATCTGACCATTGTACCCTCTTTCTTGGAACTCAGTGTGAAGCTCTGTTTTAGTGAAGGAATCCTTACCTGCCAGGTCATTCAGTGTGAAGGTTGTGGATATGATATCAGGGGTAATGACGATACTGGTTTCTCCAATTTTGGAAATAATGGATGTAGGCTTTTTGTCTTGTAGTAGAAACTCAGCATTCAACCAAAATTCTTGGAGTGTATCCAGATAAATGGGGGCGTTGGCGGTTAGGATGGGTAAGTATTTGGAATTAAGGAAAATGTCGATGGTGGAATGAAATGGAGTGTTGTCATCTGTTTTAATCAGATAGGGGAGACAATTGTGTGTAGCTTTGGCTTGAAGATCCATTGTAATGGATTTCGAAGGTGAAAATGATTGAAGATTGATGAAGGGTTTGAGAGTGAAGAAGGCGGTTTTCAGTATTTTGAATACAATGAGACAGTGTAACATCTGTTGTGGTAAAACAGGGTTTTTATAGGCTCAATGAAACCGCTGATGTGGCCAAACATCTGCTTATATGAGCAGACGTGGCAATCATCTGATGGATGTAACATCTGGTGGAGAACAGCTGTTTTGGTAAACGACTGATACAAACAGCTGATGGATCCAACCGTTGGATTTTTTTTTTTTTTTTTTTTTTTTTTGATATAGTATATATATATATATATATAGGTGGACAGTTGTTTTATCTGAACAGATGTTCTGAAACAGATTTTTCAACTAACAGTTGTTTTATCTGATCAGATGTTTGGAAACAGACTTTTCAACCAACAGTGGAAATGAATGAAACAGTGGTTGTTTTATCTGATCAGATGTTATAAACAGATTTTTCAACCAAACAGCAATTTTAAGAAAATATTTAATTTCTGAACAATTTTATTTGAAAAAAAATTTTATTTGTTTAATCCATGTTTAACATGCCAATTCTGGAAATCAGATTTGTAAAGGTAGATGTGTCTAAAGCTTTTGTTAACACATCTGCCAACTGATCCTCTGTTGGAACATGGTGTAAAGAAATCAAACATTTTTCATAGCTGTCTCTGACAAAATGATGTCTTATGTCAATGTGCTTGGTAGTGGAATGAGAGACTGGATTCTTGATGATATTTTCAGCAGCTTGGCTGTCCAACATGAGTGGAGTCCTAAGTGCAGTTATCCCAAAATCCAGTAGTTGATTTTGAAGCCACATGAGTTGGGCTGTACAGCTTGCAGCAGCAATGTATTCAGCTTCAGCTGTTGAAGTTGAAACAGCTGCCTGCTTTTTGCTTTGCCATGAAACTAAGGCATTCCCTAGAAATTGGCACCCTCCTGAAGTGGATTTTCTTGTGGTGTGACAGCCAGCAAAATCACTATCTGAATAACCTGAAAGCTCAATGTTTCCATTAGCAGGATACCAGATACCAAGTGTGGGAGCACCTTTGAGGTATCTGAATATCCTTTTCACAGCAATAAGGTTTGACTTTCTGGGTGAAGCCTGGGATCTGGCACAGACACAGGTAGCAAACATAATGTCTGGCCTAGATGCAGTTAGGTACAATAAAGACCCAATCATACATCTATAATGTGTTTGATCAACCAGTTCATCCTTGTCATCAATAGTGAGCAGCTTGACTGTACTCATGGGTGTGCTACATGGCTTACAATCATTCATCTCAAATCTGGTTAATAAGTTCTTTACATATTTGTTTTGGTGAATGAATGTGCCATTTTGCAGTTGTTTCACTTGAAGACCAAGGAAACACTGAAGCTCACCCATGGCACTCATCTCAAACTCTGCTGTCATGAGTTTTCTGAACTCTTCACACATTTGGTTACATGTGGATCCAAAAATGATGTCATCCACATATATTTGAACAATCATTAAGTGTTTCCCTTTCCATTTAAGAAATAAGGTTTTGTCAATTTTACCCCTTGTGAAGCCAATGGATAAGAGAAATGTGGAAAGAGTTTCATACCAGGCCCTTGGTGCTTGTTTGAGTCCATACAAAGCTTTATTGAGCTTGTAGACATAGTCAGGATGGAATGTGTCTTCAAAACCAGGTGGCTGACATACATAGACCTCCTCCTGAATTTTGCCATAAAGGAAAGCACATTTGATGTCCATCTGATACACCTTTATATTGTGGTTGACAGCAAAGGCTAAAAAGAGTCTGATGGCCTCTAGTCTAGCTACAGGAGCAAAGGTCTCATCATAATCTATTCCTTCTTCTTGTCTGAAGCCTTGAACCACAAGCCTGGCTTTATTCTTGACAACAATACCCCTTTCATCAGTCTTGTTTTTGAAGACCCACTTTGTTCCTATAGGACAAACATCCTTAGGAAGTGGTACAAGCTCCCATACTTGTTGTCTTTTGAACTGAAGGAGTTCTTCTTGCATGGCTTCTACCCAACTGTTGTCTTTCAGTGCCTCTTGGTACTTGACAGGTTGTGTGAGGGATAAGAAACCTGCAAAAAGACAGATATTAGAGGATTGGCTTCTTGTGAGCACACCCTCTCTGATGTTGCCAATGATCTGGTCTGGTGGATGAGCTCTTAAGTAAATAAGATCTCCTTGATATGGAACAATGGCATTTTGAGGTGATGGACAGAGGTTTGGTGACTCTGTTGGTGTAACATCTGTTGGTACTTCTGTAGTGCCATCAGATGTTTGAAATGGTAATGGAGGAATGGGGCCAAGTGGTGTGAAACTTGACTGACTTTTGTCAACAGATGATTGACTTTTATCAACAGATGATAGGTCAGTGGTTGTGAGGGGTGAAGCAGAGGTTTGAGGATAGGACTGGCCAACAGTGGTTGACACAGCTGTGGCAGAGTTTTGACAATTGTTTTGAACAGCTGCTTCCTCTGATGCAGAATAGACTTTGTAGTGACTGGGAATCACAACATCTGTTCTGTAATCTTGCTGTGGAGACTGTGGAATACCTGCATTGTTAGTTTTAACAGTGATATCTTCAAATTTGAATTTATCTAAATCAAATAATTCAGCAGGGTTTGCAGGGATTTTCAGAGATGAAAGTTCATTGAACTTAACATTCAAGGTTTCTTCTATTGTCTTAGTCCTTGTGTTAAACACTTTGTAGGCCTTAGCAGTAGAAGAATATCCCAGAAAATAACCACAGTCTACTTTGGCTGCAAATTTTGAAATGGAATCTTTAAGATTTAAAATGAAACATGGGCAGCCAAAGATTTTGAAGAATGAGATTAATGGTTTGATTTTGAACAAAATTTCATAAGCAGTTTTTTGATGTCTGGGGTTGATCAAAACTCTGTTTTGAACATAGCAAGCAGTGTTTACAGCTTCTGCCCAAAAGGACAGTGGCAAACCAGAATCTGCTAGCATGGTTCTTGCAGCTTCTATAAGAGTTCTATTTTTCCTCTCAACTACCCCATTTTGTTCTGGTGTTCTTGGGATGCTGAACTGCCTCACAATCCCTTTTGACACACAGAAGTCATCCAACTCCTTATTTTTAAACTCTGTTCCATTGTCACTCCTGAAGACTTTTACTGGCAAGTCATACTGCTTTTCAACCTTGGTGACAAAGTCCTTCAATATACCTGCAGTCTCATCTTTAGAGTGTAAAAAGTAAGTCCATGTAAACCTAGAAAAATCATCAACTATGACAAGACAAAATCTTTTTCTTCTTAGACTCATGATTTTAACAGGGCCAAACAAGTCCATATGCAACAGTTGTAAGCACTGACTAGTTTTGGACTCATCAATGGATTTGTAAGAGCTTTTATGTTGTTTCCCTTTCAAGCAAGAAACACAATGCTCATCACATTTAAATTCTTTTGATGGTAAACCTCTGACAAGGCTTTGTTTTGAGAGTGTGTTGATAGTATTAAGGTTGGTATGACCCAGTCTCCTATGCCACAATTCTGTCTCCTTAGTGGAGGCAGCAGAAAACAGACAGACATTTGCCATAGGATTGTCCTTTAACATATAAACAACATACACATTGCCACTTCTATGAGCAACAAGCTGTGCTTTGCTCTCAGCAATAATGGTATCAATCTTTTTCACCACTTCTGGCCCAATAATCTTACAAGTTTTCTTTGTGAAGAATGAGCCATAACCTTTGTCACTCATTTGTGAAACACTCAGAAGATTAAACTTGAGATTATCAATAAGATTGACATTTTCAAACTTGAGTTTTCCTGCCTGTACAGTCCCTGAACCCAACACCTTACCTTTAGAATCATTACCAAAGGATATATCACCCCCTCCATGAGCCAAGAAGTCCAGAAGTAGGGCTCTACATCCTGTCATGTGCCTGGAACCTCCACTATCTACATACCAAAGACTATCTAAACAAGCAGAAGCTCCCTGCACATCAGTAAATGATTAGTTTTGGTGAGTGTCCAAAGCCAAATTGGCTTTGGATGGGTCCTCAGACCTTTCAGACTCAAGTTTTGGAAGGTGATCAGTGGTTTGGACCAATTTTTGAATTAAGGTCAACAACTGCTGCTGACCATTTGCCAGTGCTTGTATGTCAACACTTGGGGCAACAGTTGTTTGATCACTTCCTGACAGATGATAATACCCATATGGATTTCTGTTCACTCTTGGTTTAGAGGGTCTTTTTGGCTCCTCATAAACATGTGGCAGACTGTGACATGGAGGTTGACCATAACCTCTTGGGTATTTGCTTGTGGGTGGAGCATCTGTTACTTGGACATCTCTAGAAGCAGATGTTTCAAGCCTTTTTGTAACAGATGTTTGGGCAGGTGTGAAGGTCTGTTTGGGCTTTCCTTTTGGAGTACTAACCACAGGGTTTGCAAGAGTTTTTGCTTTGTATTCTTGTATTTTTACATCAAAATTTTTGAGATACAAGCACTCTTTAGTCTTATGATTCTTTTTCCCACATATTGAGCATGTGGCTTTTGAATCACATTCACTTGTTCCTTTGTTGATGTCATATGCTTTTAGAAGAAAACAGTTTTTGGTGACATGATTCTTCTTTTCACAGAAATCACAAAACAAGTTAACAGTCTTTTCTTTCTTCTTCCCCTTTTCAGTCTTCTTTTCAGCAGATGTTTGAGCATCTGCTGGAGAATCTTTCAGGGGAATAACTTTTGCCAAGGGAATGACCCTTGCCTGAGGAGCTGTCTTTCCCTCAGGAGTTTTAAAATCAACAGGTTTATAATTCTCAAGAGTATCACACTCATCAGACCAAGTAGGTTTAAATTCATACTTTTCAAGTTCAGCAAAAGATGAGGAACCTTCTGGTTTTTCAAGAACAATTTTCTTACCATTTGGTTCAGTGATTTTAATCTCTTGACCCTGCAGGTTTGTTGGTACTATCTCAACAGACTTTTGACTCTTTGTGTCAGTGTTTTCAAAAGCTGGAGCAGTGGTTGCAAAACCAAAGCCAAACTTCACATGACTTTTGGTTTGTTTGTTGAGTAGCATCTCAAAACCTCTACATGATTCCACCCATTTTTTACATTCAACTTGGGTGGACTCAAGCTCACTTTTACAACTTTGATATTTTGTTATCATAGTTTGGAGCTGGTCTTTGGTTATAGTTGCTTCATGTTTTAGACTGCTAATTTCAGATTCTTTTGCAGTTAAACTTGTTTTCAAATCTTTTGTGAGTTTTTCAAATTTAACTTCATCATCCAAAATTTTCTTTCTAAGGTTTTCATTCACCTCTTTGATGTTAGCAAATGCTATTACACATTTGTCAGAACACAATTCTTTAAGAATTTGAGGAGATACCTTAGCAGCAGCCATCAAAGCACAATCACACTTGCACTCACATTCATCAGATGCACCCCAGGGATCTGATAGATTCACAACCTCTTCTTCAGGTTTTTCACCTGCAACAACTTCACTAACAATATCATCAGTCACAACATCAGATTCAGTTACCACTTCCTCAGATTCAATCTCATCAACCATAGCCATGAAACAAAAATTTTCTGGTTCATTTTCAGCTTTGGCAACTAGTGCAAAATTCTCATCTGTTAGCTCATCAGGTAGACTGCTCCAATCAACAAAGCCTTGTGTAAAGAAGCTCTGTTGACTAGTCTCTGCAGGAGCAGAAGATGGAGCAGCAGTCGTTTGTACAGGTGGTTGAGCAACAGGTGTTTGCACATAATGAATCTGAGGAACAGTGGTTTGGACATACTGGACAGGAACAGTGTTTGAGGACTGTGCAAAATGAGCAGTGTTTTGCACATTTGGTCCAGGGGTATTATAGGAATTCTGATAAGTGTTGGTCTGTGGTCTTTGATTTGGATAGGTTATCATAGGTGTACCATGTTGACCCCTACATTCCCTAGCAAAATGACCAAACCTATGACATTTATAACACTTGATCTTTGATTTATCCAACCCAACCTTAGATCTGCCAGTCAACCCTAGAAACCTTCTCCCAGTTTTCTTGTAAAAATTATTAGTTCTTACACTGAGAAGGGCCAATTGGTGCATAATGTCCATTTCTTCCAAATCATCAGGGTCAAAGTATTTCAGGTCATCATACTCAAAGGATATGTTGTCAGATGCCTGTATATCACCACCACTTGCTGTGAAAGCATAGTTTGGTGAATAAGAATCAGAGTTAAAACCTGAGTTAAAACCTGAAGTTATGTCAATAAAATGATCATAACTCTGATCCTTTGTGTTTCCAGGCACCTCATCATGACCCAAAAGTGCTGTATTCCCAAACACATAGTCATCAGACACTTTTCCAGAGTCCTGGAGCTTCTTTTTCTGGTTAAGCTCTCTTTCATAGGTCAAGAGCTTACCATGAAGCTGGGTCAGTGATAGGTCTTTAAATCCTATTGAGTTTCTCATAACAATAGCAATAGTGTCCCATTTGTCTGGTAATGATCTTAAAAACCTATGGTTCAAAGTTGAATAAGGGTAAGTAAGACCAACCAATTTTAGTTCACTAATTAAGCAGTTAAATCTCTCAAACTGTTGAGTTAATGACTCTCCTTTGACATGACTGAATGTTTCATATTGTTGGTTAAGTATTTCACGGTTGTTTTCAATAACCTCCTCAGTCCCACCAAACTGCTCTTTCAGTGCATCCCACAACTCCTTTGCACTGTTACAGTGTAACAACCCAGCATATATATCATTGGGTAGAGCCATGGCCACAATACTGAAGGCCTTAGCATCTAGCTCAATTTTCTGAAAATCCTGGTCGGAGTAGTTTTCAAGTTTCTTTGGCTCAAACACTTTGGGATCTTCAGTACTCGGCACAGTCGGAACATGTGGTCCGAAGATAACCGACTTCCAACACCCAGTGTTTTGTTGAGCTAGAACATGGCTCATCCGACGTTGCCAGATATTGTATTCAGATCTGACAAGCATCGGTGGCTTGTTGTTCGTGCTAGTGTTATGTGGATCGTGATTGATAGAGGCCATTCTCTGATTTTTCAAAAAACAAAGTCTGTTTAACAACGGTTGAAACGAAATTAAACTATTACTCTGTTTTCAATCAAACTGACAAACGATATCAATAATTGTGAGCTGATTATTAAATTGATTTGTTAGATCGAATTTAATTGACCAAGCTCTGATACCAATTGTTAGGATCTGAGTTTGTTTGTTTTGATTGTTTAACTAAATGATGATAATAATGAAATGAAGATAGAATGAAAGTGCAGCGGAATAATAAACTGTAAATCAAAACAAGAGAGTAAATGTTTTTAGATCGAATGCTTTCATTAATTCAAAGATTACAATCGTACAAGTTACTCCCCCTCAGCCTGATCACACAGTTGTTTGTCAGAGAGAATGTTTTGTGTGTGATGCAATAGAACAGTACATGCACTGTTCTATTTATAGACTGACTCAAACCACTGATGACCTAGGCTGACGTCACCTAAGACAGTGACCTCTAACAGAATAACAAACTTAAACATCTGCTATACAAACTACTGTTACATTGAAAGCACTGATAATAAACAGCTGTTAAAGATAAACACTGATGGTCTTGTATCCACTGCTGGAGCCTAAGTGCTGTTGGTTCCAGCAGTGCTTTGGTCTTCAGTACTTGTATCAGCTGTTGCTCTTCATCAGACCTTTGGTCAGCAGTTGTTCTTCATCAGTTGTTTCCTCAGCAGTTCTTTATATCAGCAGTTGTTGAGCAGTTGTTTGGATAGAACAGTAGTTAGGGTCAGCAGCCTTTTGGGAGAAGCAAGATGTAACGACTGTTTATTTAAGGATCAAATAGATAGCATATTTTGGCTTTCCAATCATCTGTTCTTCTCCAGGTCAGCAGACCCAACAACTGAGGTCTATTATATCTGGTTCAACAGTTTCAGTGTCTTCAGTAGTTGCAGGTGCTGAAGCAGATGTTTGAGTTTGGCCTTCAGTATTTGTTGAATCAGAAGTTTGTGAAACTTCTGATGGTTTTGAAGTTGACTTAATGACTGTTTGAGGAGACCATGGTGCTGGATCCTCATCATCAAACCTTTGATCACCATAATAAGTAGGTTTGGATGAAGTGACATTCTTTACAGGTTCAAAATGAAAGTTGTCAAGGTCAAAGAGTTCAGCAGGATGTGCTGGAATGAGAGTGTGTTTTGACTCATTGAACTTGACATTCAGTGTTTCTTCTACTATCCTGGTTTTTGAGTTAAAAACCTTGTAAGCTTTTCTAGTTGATGAATAACCAAGAAAGTAACCTGAGTCAACTTTGGCAGCAAACTTTGAAATAGATTCCTTGATGTTCAAGATGAAACATTGACATCCAAAAGCCCTGAAAAAGGAGATAAGGGGCTTCATGCCATGAAGAACTTCATAGGCAGTCTTTGAATGTCTCTTGACAACAAGAACTCTATTTTGAACATAACATGATGTGTTAACTGCTTCTGCCCAGAAGTATAAAGGTAGGCCAGAATCAGCTAACATTGTTCTTGCTCCTTCTATTAAAATTCTGTTCTTCCTTTCTACCACACCATTTTGTTTAGGAGTTCTGGCAACACTGAATTGTCTAATAATCCCTTTAGACAAACAGAAGTCATTTAGAGTTTTGTTCCTGAACTCTGTCCCATTATCACTTCTAATGGTTTTGACAGGTAGAGAGTATTGCTTCTCTACTTGTAGAATGAAGAACTTGATGATTTTAGCAGCCTCATCCTTGGAAAATAAGAAGAATACCCATGTAAATCTTGAGTAGTCATCAATGATGACTAAGCAGTACTTCTTTTTACCAAGGCTCATGATCTTTACAGGCCCAAATAAGTCCATATGGAGTAGTTGAAGACATGCATTTGTTTTTGATTCTTCAATAGACTTATAGGAGGACTTATGCTGTTTACCCTTAAAAACAGGATACACAGTGTTCTTGACACTGGTATACTTTTAAGGGTAGACCTCTGACCAAGCCCATTTTTGTAACTTTATTTATGGTTTTAAAGTTCACATGGCCAAGTCTCCTGTGCCAGAGATCAGTTTCTGAAGTTGATGCCCTTGAGAAGAAACAGGCAGTGTTGTTCAGTACTTTGTCTTTTTCAATGTCCACTGCATAGACATTGCCACATCTTTTGGCAATTAACAAAGTATGATCTTCAATAATCTTCTCTATCAACTTCTGGCCTTCTGGTGATATGATCTTGCATGCTGTCTTTGTGAAAAAGGAAGAATATCCTTTATCACACATTTGTGACACACTAAGCAAGTTGTACTCAAGGTTTTTAACCAGATTGACCTTGTCAAACTGTATTTTGCCAGAGGAGACATTGCCATGTCCTAGCACATATCCCTTAGCATTGTTCCCAAAGGACACAGATCCATCTCTTTGACTGATAAAATTGTTTATCAGGTATCTGCATCCTGTCATGTGCATTGAGCCTCCACTGTCTACATACCAAATGCTATTCAAGCCTCTGGAAACTCTCTGCACAATGTAGCAAATTAGTTAGATTTAGGAACCCAAGCCAGTTTGGCTTTGGGTTTGCTCTTGAGAACATCTACAGTTTGTTCTTGACCAAGTTTGGAAATCCATGTCTTTTTGGCAATGGATTTTGCATTAAGTACAATGGTGGTATCCTTTTGAGGACCACCATCAACTTTGGTCATCAGTAGTTGTACCATATTCATAAGATCTTTAATCTCAGCAGTTTGTGAAACTGCTGATGATTTAGGTCTAACTACTGAAGGAGAATTTTGAGAAAAAGACTTTTGTTGAGATTTTGTCTTTTTCTGAGAAAGGGTTTTTGCTGGTTGTTGTTTCTTGGGATAAAAGGTTTTTACATAATCATTTTTGATTTGTTCCCCCACAACCAGTTGTTGTTTTTTCTTATTAAACTGAATACCCTTTCTATATCTGCAAAGTTCTGTTTTGTGGTTGAACAGACCACAAATTTCACATTCTTTTGTCTTTTCTTTCAAAGACAAATCTCTGACAGTTTTGATTGGTTTTAGGTCATCAGTAGTTTTCAGGTTCTCAACTCCTGATGTAGTTGAAACTGCTGATGACTTAAAGTCAGATTTTTGTAGAACTGTTAAGTCCTGGAAACTTCCTTCCTGACCTTTTGTAAAATTTATTTGTTTTTAAACTTAACATGGCCAGTTGGTGCAAAATATCCATTTCTTCTAGGTCATCACTGCTGAAACTATTTAAATCATCCATGATAAAACACATGTTATCAGCAGTTTGACCAAAGTCATTATTGTCATAACCTGGGAATGATCTTTCAGATGAGATCCCAGCAGTTATGTCAATGTGGTCAAAAGATCCAAAACTATTTGAACAAGTTGGTGAGTCTTGTCCCAATAGTGCTGTACTACCAGGTAGATAGTCATCAGCAGTTTTACCAGAATTTTGTAACTTTTTCTTTTGATCAATTTCTCTCTCAAAAGTAAGTAATCTCCCATGAAGTTTTGTAAGAGTGAGGGAGCTAAAATCTGGTGAAGATCTTAAGACTATTGAGTATGTTTCCCATTTATCAGGTAAAGACCTTAAAAATCTATGAAGCATAGATACAGTTGTATAGGTCTGACCATTTAGTTTTAGCTCAGATATTAATGAGGAAAATCTTTCAAATTGCTGAGTTAAAGTTTCCCCATTAATGTGAGCAAAAGTTTCATACTGTTGAGCCAAGATTTCTCTGGTGTTGGCAATCACCTCTTCGGTTCCTCCAAACTGTTCTTTTAGGCAGTACCAAAGCTCTTTGGCACTATCACAATGTAATAGGCCAGAATAGATTTCATTTGGGAGTGCCATTGCCAACATAGAAAAAGCTTTTGCATCAAGCTCAAGTTTTAGGAAATCATCATCAGTATAGTCTTTTGGTTCTTTTGGAATCTCTTCCTTAGTTTCAAGATTTATGTTTACTGGTTTATGAGGACCATATATCACAGATCTCCAACAAACCGTGTTGGTTTGTGACAAGGTATGTGCCATTCTCTTTTGCCATATGTTATATTCATTTCTTACAAGCATGGCAGGTTTAGTGGCAGAACCAGTATTATGAGGATCCATTTTAAGGAGTATTGATTTGTCAAATATCTCTTAAAGTTATGGATGTTGATAAAAGTGAGCTTATAATCCTTTATTGAATATCAACAAGAGCCTGTGTCTGATTCTCAATTTGTTAGATTGATATGTGATTAGATAAACCAGAGCTCTGATACCAATTGTTGGATCAGTATTAAGCTGCTCTTTTAGTTGAACTTGCTAGTTGACACTTAAGTGTTTAGCAAGTTCTTTGGTGAGTGATAGCACAGCGGAATGTTTATAAGTTTTATAGCTACACTTATCAACAGGAGTTATTACTCCCCCTGGAATCAAGAACTTAATAAATGAGAAGTGTTTATTGAGAATCTAAGTGTTGAATGAGAATGAAACACTTTAAAAGATTCTCAGTAAACACGAAATGGAAATAACAATAATAAGAGTTGAAGGATTTCTTGTATTAAAATCAATGTCTAAAACAGAAGGATGAATCCTTCTATTTATAGACTTTACAAATACATGAACCTTGCCAAAAAGCAAGTTCAGAAACAAGTTGCAACAAGTTGCAGTCTTGGAACTTGTACATAAAGCAAAAGAAATACTAAAGTATTGAACTGCGGTGGAAAAGATCTTCTTCAAGTACTGATGAATGACAAACTACTGATGAGTAGTTTGTCTTCAGTAGTTCTTCAGTAGAAGTGTCTGGTTTGAACTTCAGAACTTCTGATGACTTCTTCTTCAGCACTTATGAATCTCTTCTTCAGCAGTTTGATTCTTTGTCTTCAGCAGTTCCATACTTAGAGTATTTTGACAGAAAGTGAATTAGACTAAGGTTTGCAAAAGTGGTTTCACCAATCCTTTTTGTCCTAACAAAACATGGTTTTTACAGAGTAGTGGGTTATGGAGTTTGGTGTTCCAGTTCTTACATGTCTGGGAAGGGCAGATTCTGGAGTTCTAACGAATTGCTTGGATTAAAATTTATGGGATTCCTGCTTGCCTAGTGGTTGATAAAGTTATTATGGATATCGGTTCTAAGTTTGGTATCATTATTCAAAGTCCTAATGCTTCAGAAGCTGACGAAGATCGTTCGTATGTTTTGGTCGGGATTTTGTGTAAGTTTGCTGATAGACTACATAGAAAGGTTAATTTAAAATGGAAGGATAAGGTCTTTCCGGTGGTCGTTGATGAAGATATCAGAGATTGGGTACCAGATTGTTTGATCGATGTAGAAGAAATTTCTTGCGTTGATGAAGACGGTCATGACGTCAATGTGCCTATGGATTACGTTAGCCCGTTGAATAACGCTGAAGTGGAAAGTGACCCGCTTATGGAAAATGCGAATAACGAGGATTTTAGTCAACAAGCTTTGAATGTTGACGTGATTGAGGGGGTTTCCAAAAGTGTAGGAGTGGAGGGTGAAAGTAATGAGGATAATCAGGGGAATTTGGTATCCCAAGTTTTGGAAAGTTGTTATGTGGTGGGGCCTAATAATAAAAATAAACCTAAAAGATTTCGTAAAAAGTCAAGGAGGAATCTTTCTAATTCTCCTGTGGGCCAGGATAGGCCAAAAAAGCGGGCCAGAGGAGATGATGATCCGTTTGATTTGGATAGGTTCATATATACTGTTAGTAAAGGCCCAATTATCAGGGAAGAGGTGTTGGAGCATAATGTTGAAGCCCATTTGGTTCAAACTGATGTTGGTTTAGGTGATGGAGGCCCATGTGTTGAATTAGATAACCACGACGGGGTGTTGTGGGTAAGGAGTTCACGGTCCATACTCAGATATGAGAGGAAAGTGTGGCACGAACAGAGTTAGAAGAACAGCAGGAGGAGACTGTCCATACTATTAAGCTTGGCGTTCAATTGGGAGCTACTAATCTAGAGAAGTTTGAAGATCACGTCGCAATGTTGGTGAGGGAAGAAGGCTCTCGATTTAGTCGTCAATGAATATTCTCTCCTTGAATATTCGTGGGGTGGGTTCGGACAGAAAAGGCGAGTGGGTTCGAAGAATGTGTCGTGAAAATGATATTGGTATGGTCATGTTACAGGAGTCGCAGTTCACTACAATGGATGGGGTGGATATTGGTAAGTTTTGGTGTAATAATAATTTCTCGTTTGAATGGTTCCTTCCTCAGGGAGATCGGGTGGGCTTATTACTATTTGGGATCCTAAGATTTTAACTGATACGGTGGTGCATAAACAAGCCAATTTCCTAAGTGTTATGGGTGTTCTAAAAGATAGTGGTAAGGAAGTTCTTTGTGTGAATGTTTATGTTCCACATAAGCTCATTGATAAGCGAAGGGTGTGGGCTGAGCTTAAATGTTTGTTGAGGCCGCATGATAAGTATTGGTTTTTGGGTGGGGATTTCAATTGTGTTAGAAGTAGAGAGGAGCGTAGGAACTCGAAATTTCATGTGCTTTCTTTGGGAGAGTTCAATGATTTCATTGAAGATATTGGGGGATGTGAGTTTCCTCTTTGTGAGCGAAAGTTTACGTTTTGTTCTGGGGAAAAACTGAGCAGAATCGATCGGATTTTGGTTTCTAATAGTTTTCTCTCGGATTGGCCTAATGCGGAATATCGAGCTCTTATGAGGGAATTTTCAGATCATAGTCCGTTGATTTTTAAGATGGTGTACCGAAATTTTGGCGCGAAACCTTTTTAGTGTTATAATTCTTGGTTACAAAGGAATGGGTTGGAGGATATTGTTGTCAGAGTTAATTCTAATATGGTTATGTCCGATTATATTGATCCTCCAAATGTGTTTTTTATGAAGAAATTAAAGTGTCCTAAAAGTGATATCTTGTCTTGGGTTAAGAAAGTTAAAGATATAGAAGGCGAAGAAGAGAACAGTGTGAAGGCATATTTGAATGAATTACAATTGGCTATGGAAGTTGGAGATCTTTCAGAAGAAGAAGTTTGGGTTTTTGAGGAAGGTTCGAACCGGCTGAAGGAACTGGATCAATATCGAATTCTTGATTTGAAGCAAAAGTCTCGGGTGAGATGGGCGAAGGAGGGCGATGAAAATACGTCCTTTTTGCATGGCTTTATTAATAATAGGAAGGTGAATAACGCGATTCCGGGTCTCATGATTTATGGAGTTTGGGAGACTAGACCTACATTCATTAAAAAAGAAGTGCTTCGCTTTTTTCGTAATAAGTTCGCTGAAGACTTGGTTGAAAGGCCGAATCTGATTTGTTATGGCTTGAAGGTTTTGGACGCGGAGGATGTGGATTTTTTGATTCGGCCATTTTCAGAATTGGAGATTAAAGTTGCGGCTTTTAATTGTGGGAATGATAAAGCTCCCGGCCCCGATGGTTTTAACTTTCGCTTTATAAAAAAATTTTGGTCTTATTTTTTTGCAGGATTTTAGTGCAATTTTCCAAGATTTCTTTTATAATGCTCGGATTAAACGTGGAGCCGGTTCTTCGTTTATAACGCTTATTCCTAATCCGATTAGCTTGGGGGATTATCGGCCTATCAACTTGATTGGTATTGTTAGTAAGATCATGTCCAAAGTTCTTGCTAATAGATTAAAGAAGGTAGTGGATAAGGTGATTAATGAAAATCAAACGGGTTTTATTGCGGGGAGATATATTCTGGATGGCCCGTTGATTGTGAGTGAGGTGATAGCTTGGGCTAAGCAAAGTGGAAAGAAAATTTTCATGTTCAAGATTGACTTTGCCAAAGCTTATGACAACGTGAATTGGGGTTTTTTGATTATGGTTATGCGACAGATGAGGTTCCCTGAGGAGTGGTGCTCGTGGATTTATGGTGTTCTTTCTTCGTCTAGATCCTCTGTTCTAGTCGATGGCTCGCCTACATTCGAGTTTTCTTGTGGGAAAGGTATGCGACAAGGCGATCCTATTTCGCCTTTCCTATTTATTATCGTTATGGAAGCTTTATCGGGTTTAGTTAAGAAGGCTTGTGATGATAGGGTGTTTACGGGCGTCAAGCTTCCTAATGTTGGACGCATGGGAACTTTAAGACCCTTAAAAGAATTTTGAGAATTTTCTATCTATGCTCGGGGTTGAAGATAAATTTAACTAAATCCACTCTTTATGGTATTGGGGTTAATGTGGGAGATACAAAAACAAAAGCAGACGAGTTGGGTTGTGGGATGGGTGAGCTTCCTTTTAAGTACTTGGGGATTCAAGTCGGTGCAAAGATGGGTAGGATAAATAGTTGGGAACCTATTATTGAAGTCTTTCAAAAGCGCCTTTCGGGATGGAAATCGAGGGTTCTCTCTATAGGTAGCAGGGTTGTATTAATAAAATCGGTATTGGAGAGTCTCCCGGCTTATTATTTTTCTTTGTTTAAAGTGCCAGTGACGGTGAAGAATAAGCTCGAGACTATGATTAAAAGGTTTTAATGGGGAGGTAATTCGGATGTGAATAAAGTGCATTGGGTGGGGTGGGACTTGGTCACTAGACCAAAGAAATGTGGAGGGCTCGGGTTAACAAAGTTGGATATTATTAATAATGCGCTTTTGTTAAAATGGATATGGAGATATAGAATGGAAGCGAATTCTATGTGGCGAAAAGTTATCGATGCGATCCATGGTTCCAAGAGAAGATGGCTTTCGGTCCCGTGTAATCTTAATGTCAGAGGCGTGTGGAGCAATATCGTTAGTTGCGGGTCAAAGCTTATTTTGAATGGTTCGCCTTTCAATAATTTAATACAAGGGAAGGTGGGTGACGGTTCGGTTATCAACTTTTGGATAGACCCGTAGGTTAGTCGAATCCCTTTGAAAAGCGCTTATCCAGCTCTGTTTCGGCTCGAAAGAAATAAATGGTGCAAGGTTGCGGAGAAGGTTGGCCATGAGAACTTGTCGGGAGTTATGATGTGGGACTGGAGGGTTTATCCGAGTACAATTCAAGAAATGGAGGAACTGGTTGATTGTTTTCGTTTAGTTGCTGGTACTTCTCTTTCTCAACTCCAAGATTCTTGGACATGGAATAATGTCCCACTTCAAGAATTAGCTGTGCATGATGCTAAAAAGTGGATCACCAGAGATGAAGTGGGAGGAGATTTTGATCATTTTAGATGGTGTAAATGGGTTCCGGCGAAATGCAATATCTTTATGTGGAGAATTTGTATTGATAGGATCCCCACGAAATGGGCTCTTAGTAAACGAAACATATGGGTCGGAGATCTCAAGTGTAGCCTATGTGAAGATTTTGAAGAAACGCCAGACCATTTATTCACTTCATGCTCGGTGGCTGATGGTGTCTGGTCCGGGATCGCCCATTGGTGCCATCTTCCTCCTATTTTCTTGTTTTCGATAAAGGATATTCAAAATTTAGCATCGCAAACGAATTTTAATGCAGCCAGGAAAGATCTTTTACACGACATCTTTATTCTCACGTGTTGGAGGTTGTGGAAGGCCAGAAACAAGAAGGTTTTTAAGGAGGCGAAAGTAAAAATTACTCAGATTATTGCGGATGTAAAATCGCTTAGTTTTTTGTGGTTTAATAGTAGGGCCAAGAAGGATAGGGTAGAGTAGAAGGCTTGGAGTCGTTTTTCCTTTGATGTTATGTAACGGTTGTTTGTGTTTTGGCCCTCGGCTATCTCTATCTTGGAGATAGGCGGTTTGGATGGTGTTTAATGAAATATGCCCTTCCAAAAAAAAAAATAAAAAAGCAATCAAACATAAATAAGAAGAATTTAGTGTAATTACATAGATATATATGGAAATCTAATCATAATTTAAATATACATACTAAATCATTGTTGAACGTGTACTTTATAGGGCTGGCAATTTAGACACGAACACGATAACCTGATACGAATCTACACGATTTTAACAGGTTTTGTGTTTGGCCTTAACAGGTTTCGTGTCTATAACAGGTCGGCACGTTAAGACCTGTTTATTTTCGTGTAGTGTTCGTGTTTACCTATTTCGTGTTCGTGTCTTATCGTGTACGTGTCTTAACAGGTCTTGTCGTGTCTTATCGTGTTTCTTATCATGTCTTGTTGTGTCTTATCGTGTCTTGTCGTGTTTTATCGTGTCCTGTCGTGTTAACTTATTTTAGTAGGTGTTCCTTATCGTGTCTTGTCGTGTCTTATCGTGTTAACCTGTTATACATAGGTTCGTGTTCGTGTTTGAAAAAATTACACGATTAGATTTCGTGTCGTGTTCGTGTTTACAAGTTTCGTGTTCGTGTCTTAACAGGTTCGTGTAACCTGTTATGCCAGCCCTAGTACTTTATGATTACTAAGTTAATTAATTCAACCAAAGAGGCATTGCTTTAGCGGTATCTGGATAACTTTTCTATGGAGGTTGTCGGTTGTTGTCTCGTTCATGACAAGATGTCATGCGTATGGGGTTTTAGCTCAGCGTGCCTTTAGGGTTTGGGTTTCCTCTGGAATTGGTGACGGCTCGGGTCACCAGCGCTGTCTGCGATCACGAACCTGGGTAACGTTTTGCTTATAGATGTATCCGGATGGCCAGACTTTGTTGGCCGTTTAAAAAGAAAAGAAACCCAAGTATGGTTTTTCTTTGAAGATTTCATGGAAAAATAAAAGATGGTGACTGCATTCAAAGATCATTTGCGTTCTCTATTGGACTGTGTATGGTTTCTAAAAAGGTCCAATGGATTAAATTGATGGGCTAAAGAATTGGGCTAGAGTAACTTTGTGACTGGGAGAAAACGAAAACAAAAGCCACGAGGAATAAATGGGTTCAAGTCGGCAACTTTTGACATCGAGGGTTTTTGAGCAGTGGTTTCGAAGAGGCGCAGCGTGACAGCGGTTAGTTCTTTTTCCATGATCATAACTTGGACTACGGTTTGATTGCTTGTTCAACTTTTACATTTGGTATGCGTAGTTGAAATTTGAATTTATGTTGAATTAAGGCAATTGAAGAAGTCATTTGTTCTCGTGATATAGATAGGCTTTAGTTAAATTTACTGATGGTTTAGAGAGACCTTAATTATGTAGTAGATGTCTCGTGGAGTCGTGGATGTAGTTTGATATAATTTGTGTTTAAAGGGAGTCAATGAATTAATGTAGGTTTTGTTAGTGTAACCTGTCGAATACCTATACAAAATATCGACACATGAATTAGTGATCTAGTGGCAGGGCTGGCCGCATGGGTGGGTAGACGTGAGCAAAAAAACCGGTTCGCAAACCGGGACCGAAGAAACCGACCCGAACCGGTCCGAGGAAAAACCGGTTCCTACATGAACCGGTGTGGTTCCTTATACAAACCACCGGTCCTAGCATCGAACCCACATATTTTGAAGAGGAACCGAACCGAACCGAACCGGTTCCTGCACGAACCGGTTCGTGAACCGATCACAGAAACGGGTTTGGAACCGGTTTTGACCGTTTAAAACAATCTGAACGTTAATTTGACCGTTGGGCTCGATTTTTAAAGTTTTTGACCGTTAATTTGCACCAAAAATCACCATTTTGCCATCCCAAGTTAGTATAAATAGGTTTAGATGTTTTGGGTTGATCACAACACTCAAAAACGCAAAAAACGAACCTGGAAACCGAAAAAACGCAATAGTATTCGCTCGTTTTTTTTTTTTTTTGCTTTGCTTCTTTGCTACATTCCATGGCTTCATCAAACCCATCTCAAACCGGTTCCTCAAACCAACCCACCATTGTTAGTATTCTTGAAACGACACGAAACGCCGAACTATTTGGACAAGAAACCGGTTTTTTTCGACTTGTGTCTTTTGTCGAATGGAGAAAAAAAGGCGCGTTGTAGAAAGTGTGGTATCTTTCTCCAACCAAACGCAAACTCTACCTTGAGAAATCATAAAACTAAGTATTGCAGGATTGTTAAAGAAAATCCGCTCGAAAGTTCTCAAACGACTATTGATACTCAAGGTGGGATTTTTTTTTACGACTTTAACAAGGTTCAAGACCGAATGGCAAAGGTTGTTATTAAAAAAGCTTTACCTTTCAACCACTTCGACGATCCCGAGTTGACAAGCTTGATTCGTGACACGCTCCAACCTCGATATAAACACGTAAGTCGATTTACTCTAAAACGCTATTGTTTGAAATTATGGAAACAAGCAAGAAAAGATTTAATTGTATTTTTTTCAAACTTACAAACCGGTGTGAACTTAACCACCGATGTTTGGTCGGCACCTCACGGTTTACCGGAATCGTACCTTTGCCTCACCGCTCATTGGATCGATCCCGGTACGTGGCAAATGATGAAACGTACGATTGCGTTTGAGTTATTTGAGTATCCACACACCGGTGAAAATATATTTTATGTTTTAGACCATGTAATACAAACTTTTCACTTACAAAACAAAATATTTTCAATGTCGTTCGACAACGCATCAAACAATAATGTCGCGGTTGAAAAATTAAAATTCAAATATAATCCGATTTGCAATGGTATTTTTTTTATACTCGATGTGTTGTACACATTATTAACTTATGTGTGCAAGATGGGCTTGGAATTCCCATTGTTGAAGATTTCAAAAAAAAAAATTTGATTTATGTTACATGAAATTTTTAAAACAAGTCGCGAAAGATATAGAAAATATAAAAAATATTGTAACGATACGAACCGTCCCTTTTTAGGCCCGAACTGGGACGTGCCGACTAGGTGGAATTCAAGTTTTACAATGTTCGAAAGTGCCTTGAAACAAAGAGAAACTTTACAATATTTTCATAATAGGCTTGCTAGGCATGGTAAAGTAACGGAATTTCCTAATGAGGGTTGGGATTGTATTGAACAACTTACGGAATATCTTGAGGTTTTTAAAAACGCTACTACAAAATTATCGGGGGTTTATTAAGAAATGAAGCATTGCAAGAATTATATTTAATGGTTCAAAAAATATATAATTTTGATGAAAAAAATTAGTTGTTTGAGAAAATTATACCACCAATGTTTGAAAAATTTCTTAAATATTTTGAAGAAATCCCACATATTTTTATGTGTGCATTGGCTTTAAACCCGTTCTTAAATGCTATGGGGGTTTACACTATAATCGATGAAATAAATATGGCTTTACGTTTTTTATATTTCAAAACCAAATTGGTCACAAGTCATGAAAGATGCTTTTGATAAAGATTTTCAAGCATTGTATGATACTTATTTAGAAAAATATGGTCCCAACTTGCAAATGGAATCAATGGGAGGGGAAGGAAGTCGTGCTAGCTCGAGCCGGGGTAACCTTAAATTTAATTTGTTTAATATTGTCAAAGACCAAACGGCTAAAAGACAAAGGGGCGAGGCCCCAAATAGAGATCTTGCAAGGTATAGAGGCTCGAATTTTACGGCAACTTTCACCGCCAACGAATTTGAAAATTTTGATATCTTGGCTTGGTGGAAAGGAAAATAAACCGAATTTCCTATCCTTTCCGCTATAGCCCGTGATCTACTAAGTGTCCAAGCTTCTACGGTAGCTTCGGAATCGGCTTTTTCTCTTAGTGGCAGGGTGCTATCGATACGAAGAACAAAATTAAATCCCGAATCGTTGGAGATGTGCATATGCTTAAAAGATCACTTGGACGCGGTGGATCGAGTACAACATATAACTTCTCTTGAAGACCAAACCGAACTTTGTTGGATCAGTTTGCTCTTGTTTGCTAAGTAAGAACTTGCTATCTTGACACTTAAGTGTTTAGCAAGTCCTTGTAAATCAGATTATAAGCACAGCGGAATGTTATAAGTTAAAGCAACACTTTTTATGCAAAGGCAGAGTTGTAACTCCCCCTTGATGTTTGAAACAAGATAAATGACAAAGTATTTATTATGAATCTAAGTTGTAAATGAGAATTAGATACTTAGAGAGATTCACAATAAATACAGAAATGGAATATAACAATGAGAGTGTTTGAAGGATTTTTCTGTTAAAAATCAATGTCTAAAATAGAAGGTTGAAGCCTTCTATTTATAGACGATTACATGCATGTATCTTGCCTGAAAAGCAAGCACAGAAAGTCCAGTTACAAGTTGCACAAGTTGCAACATTGAAAGAAACAAATAAAGCTAAAAGTAATATTAAACAACAAACTACTGATGCAAAAGGGCGGTGGCAAATATCTTCTGCTAAGTGCTGATGAAGGACAACTACTGAAGAGTAGTTTTGTCTTCAGTACTTCTGAAGTGAACTTGTCTGGTTTGGACTTCAGAACTTCTGCAACTTCAGCACTTCTTCATATCTTCTAATCAGCAGTTTCTTGTCTTCTATTCAGTACTTCTATACTTAGCCAAAAATGACAGAAGTGAATTAGACTAAGGTTTACAAAAGTGGTTTCACCAATCCTTTTTGTCCTAACAATCTCCCCCTGGATTGATGAAGCCAAAACCTTACTAATTCCTTATGTGTTTCTTCTGTCTTGAACAATCTTCCATATCTCTTTGTACATGGTGTTCTTGAGCTGGTTGTACAGATCATCAGACAGAGATCCTCTCTGTGGGTCTAGATGTTGAATTGTGAGCAGGTCTTGTGTTGACAGTTTCTTCAGATCACTGATCTTCTTGTAAGCCCTGCTTGAGAAGTCTCTTCTTGTCAACAGTACTGAGTTGTTATCAGTAAGTGACCATCTGATGATAGGGATCTTTGACTTGTTAAAGTCAGAAGAATAGGGAACCAGACTTGTCCCTTGGGTTGATGGTCCTGAGTGCTGGATGTCTTCAGTTTCAGATAGCCTCAGGTGGGATTCTCTTCCTTGTTGATGTTGTTGCATACCAGGCATCTGAACAGTTGGGAGATGGTGTTCAGTCACTACTTTGGTATGCAGCTTTTCTGTGATGGTCTTTTGTATTTGATAAGCGAAAGTGGAAGGATCCCTGAACTGTGTTAACAGAGGTTTCTCCTCAATGTCAAAGTCTGAATGGACTATTGAGCTTCCCTCAAGTAGTACCATTTTGAAATCAGTTTTGATATTGTCCTCTGCCTTCTTCTTCTGAGCAGCAGATCTTCTAGATACACCAGAAGTTCTAACTACTGATCTTGAAGGATCAGCAGTTTGAAACTTCTCAGGATTTGCAGCCTTGGCAGCCAAATATTTTCTATATGTATCCATTAGTCTTTCTTCTTTCCATCTGGATACAGAGGCTTTTGAACCATATCCTTCTGCTACTAGCTCTTCTATTATCTGGGCTCTCTTGGCCTTTCCTTCTTTGCTTGTGGCCATTTTGTCTGCAAGCAGTTGTGCTCTTCTTGTCAGCTCTTGCATAGAGAGTCCTTTGAGTGTAAAGGCTTTAGTCTTGCTGTTCTTGGTAATATAAGACACCAGTTGTTGTCTTTTATCCTGTTCAGCAATCTCATCAAGGCTAGCCTGCCTTTGTAGTTCAGCTGCATAAGCCTGAAGTTTTTCTTCATGGCTTAGGTCCAAATCATCCCTTTCTTCCAGAGATTTCCAAATCTGATCTTCTCTGGCCTTCTTGTTGGCTGCAATTAAACTCTTCTCTAATAGTTCAGCTGAATGAGAGATGGGAGAAGGGTTTAATACAGTCATTGTTGTGGTTGATGTAGGCCTGATGGGATCAGATGTTGGTTGAATGGGAGCAGTGGTTCTGGAAGGTTCAGTTGTTTGAGGTTGGGAAGTGTTAACTTCTGAAGTGCTGACAACTGCTGATGGTTTGTCAGCTACTGAAGGATTGTCTTCAGTACTTTCTGATTCTTCATCAGAAGTTTGGTCATCAGAAGTTTCTTCATTACACCTTAGGGAATCATCAGAACTTTGGGTCTCATCTTCTTTCTCAGTAGCTTCAATTTCTTCAATAGAGACACCAAACTGTTTGGCCAATCTTTCTTTCCTGGCCTGATCTTTCTGATCTCTTTCAAGGAGTGCCACTCGTGCCTTTACTCTGGCTTGGAATGACTCCTTAGGTTCCCTGATCTTCTCCCCCTTTTTGGATTCATCAATTCTAACCCTTGAAGCAGAGGGTTGGGAGAAGTGTCCTTGAAGATGAGCAATCTGTTGACTGTTGAAGTCTATTTTGTTTGACAGATCGTTCATCTTGGTCTTGATCACTCCAAATTGGTTCTTGATTGACAGCTCCAAGTCAGCTGTATATGTTTGGAAGTGATTTCTGATGAGTGTGTTCATCATGTGGTACAGGGGACCCTCTGGGCTGCATAGCTGGTTCAGGTCTATGCTTGTTTGCCCAGGGAATTGGGTAGGCATTTGCTGTGAAGGGGGTGTTTTTGGGAGATCCTCATGTTGTACAGAGGATGCCACTCTAGGGGTTTTAGGGATTGAGTGGACTTTAACCTGTGCAGAGGTGACTGGCTTCTTGAGCCTGGATACCTTTGCAGCAGGACCTTCAGAAAGTGCCGTCAATTCAGTAGTTGGAGTTTTTGAAACATCATCCAAATTAATGGAATCATCTGTATCCCTGATGTTGCCCTCAGAGAGGACTGTCTCAGTTAAATCATGAGCTGAGCCCAACTCAGTTCTCTCATGAACCTCTGTTTCTTGGTACTGAGGATTTCCTACTTCAGGCATTAAGCCTTCATCAGTAGTTGCCACATCTGAGGTCTTAGCTATGTTACTTCTGTCCTCAGATCCACCACTGGGTGGTAACTGAGTAGTAGCAGCCTCAGATGCCCCAAGAGTCTCTAAATTTGGGCTTAAAGACTCTGGTCCACCCTCATCTCTTGGGATAGGGCTAATGATGTCCACATCCATGTCTAAAGTAGTAGTTATGTCCCCTGTTTGTTGTGGTTGATGGGGACTGACATGATCAGATGGGACAGTCTCTCTTAGCCCAGAGAGAAGTTTGGCAATTTCAATTGCCTCTTGTTCAGAAATTTGTGGGGAAGGTTCAGTAGTTTGGGCAATAGTTTGTTGTTCAGCAGTTTCAAAAGAGGAGTGTGTTTGATATGTTTTTCTAAGTCTTTTTCTTTTGAAATGAACAGATATGGGTGCTCTTGGTGGGGTTTGAGATGGATGAGACTGAGAGGGTGTTTCAGTCTCAACAGTTTGAAGAGCAGAATGCTCAAGAGCATGTTCAGGCATCTCAACCTCCTGAACAACTTTTCTTTTGGGTTGGTGGGTTACAATTTTTGTTGGCTTGGGCTTTTTGGCTTTTGGTGGTGTGGGTGTGGAAGATGTGGGCTTCAGGGGGACTTGTTGTTGTTCTCCCTGATCATCTTCTGGCCAGGCAGCCGGTTTGTTCAGTCTTGAGTATGCTTGTGATGTTAAAGGGTTTAAAGTTGAAATTTTTCCCACAAGCACCTCATTACCCAGTTCCCCTATTATGCATTGCATAATGAACCTTGGGTACAACAAAAACTTTTTCTTGGTATTATTGTGATGTAACACCAACTCATGGAAAAACAGTTTTGATGCCCTGATTTTGGTTTCATTCACAATGGAATGAAATATTGGTTGAAAAGTGGAGGGCATCTGGTCATATGACCCTGTTTTTGGACTCAAACACATAATTATATAATGAAACAAAAGTTTGTATTTTGGTTCAAAATATTTTTTGAATATTGTTGCATGGGAGAGAGTACCTTGATAACCACACTCAGTCATGGTTAGATGAATATCTTTGTTAGCAACATGGTCAGGGGCAGCTACATCATCCAGACCCAGTCTTGTTGCTAGTGTGGCCGGTGTGATGGTCAGTTGTTTCCCCTTTATCTTTGAGTTGAGGGAAATGACCTCACCACCCATTGTAACCGTCTCAGCATTTTCCCAGAACTCATTCAGAGTTTCAGTGTGAATTGGTGGGTTAATTGTGAGAGCAGTAAAGTATTGGGATTTGACGACAAGATCAATGATCTCATCGTATTGGGACCAGCCTTCTTGTTTTTCAAGAAAAGCTCTTTGATTGTGTCCCTGTTTTAGAACTAGAGCCATTGTGGTTTGGGTATTTTGATCGAACAGTGAATTTTCAGGTGTAGGTTTTGAGAGAGTTTTGAGAGAGAAGGAGGGATATTTGTGAGTTTAAAAGGATAAGTGTGTAGAAAAGGTATTTATTTGGAGTTTTAACCGCTTGAATCTTCTTTATTAGAAGTTTTAAAACCGCCTTTGGTTAAAAATCTCTTTATCAGAGGTTTTAAACTTATTAGGTCAAACCTCTGATGATGGGAAAAGTCAGATTTGCCCTTTTGACTTAAACTGCTGATGAAGGATTACTTCATCAGTAGTTCCCATTTTCTCTTCAGTAGTTTTAACATCTGATGAGAAATGTTTTTATAAATACTTTGTTCATAACTTCTGAAGTTTATTTTATCAGAAGTTACACACTTTTTCAGAAAGTTATCCCCATACTGATGAGAAATGTTTTTATAAATACTTTGTTCATAACTTCTGAAGTTTATTTTATCAGAAGTTACACACTTTTTCAGAAAGTTATCCCCATACTGATGATTTTTGTTCATCAGTAGTTTCTCTCAAACTGTTTTTGTTTTTCAGAAGTTTTGTTTCAGACTTTTGACATTTGTAAGTGAAAACCAGAAAAAAGATGGAAAAGGTTAACCTGAAATCCACCAAGGTAAACAGGATGGAATCAGGGGTGGAAAAAGGAAAAATAGTTTTTTTTTTCATTTTGATTCCACCATGGTAAACAGGATGGAATCAAGGATGGAAAAAGGAAAAAGAAAAATTTTGATGCATATCAGTAGTTATTGATGTAGAAGTTTGCTGTAGAGTTGGGTAGAATCAAGTGTTAACTTGGATTCTAACTGATATGCAGAAAAAAAATAAAATAAACACTTACAAATTTAGCATTCCAAGCATGGAAACTAACTTCTGAAATGTTGATGTGTCAAGGGGCTTAGTGAAGATGTCAGCTATCTGATTAGCTGTTGCTACATGCTTCACCTCAATCTTGCCTTTTTCATAGCAATCTCTTATGAAATGGTACCTGATCTCAATATGTTTAGTTTTTGAGAACTGTACCGGATTTTGAATGATGCTAATGGCAGATTTGCTGTCTACAAACAAAGGTGTCTTGGTCTCTTTGATTCCATAATCAAGAAGTTGATATTGGAGCCATTGTATCTGTGATGTACAACTTGCAGCTGCAATGTATTCAGCTTCAGCAGTTGAAGTTGCAACAGATGTTTGCTTCTTTGATTGCCAGGACACTAGACAGTTACCCAGGAATTGACAACCACCAGATGTTGACTTTCTTGTCATCTTACACCCTGCATAGTCACTATCTGAAAATGCTGATAACTTGGTATTGCTTGAAGCAGGATACCAGATTCCCAGCGTTGGAGTTCCTTTCAGATATCTAAAAATTCTTTTGACTGCAATAAGGTGTGATTCCCTTGGTGCTGATTGATATCTAGCACAGACACATGTTGAAAACATAATATCTGGTCTAGAAGCAGCTAAGTATAAAAGGGAACCTATCATGCATCTGTACATGGTTTGATCAACCTGTTTTCCTTGATCATCTGGTTCAACTTGTGTGATAGGTGTCATGGGAGTGGAACATGATTTACAGTCATTTAAAGAAAATTTGTTTAATAATTCTTTAACATATTTTGATTGATGTATAAAAGTTCCATTTGTTTGTTGTTTGATCTGCAGTCCTAGAAAGTACTGCAGTTCTCCCATGGTACTCATCTCAAATTTTGATTGCATGAGTTTCTTAAAATCATCACACAATTTTGTGTTTGTTGAACCAAAGATGATATCATCAACATAAATTTGAACAAGTAAGACATGATTTCCAACATGTTTAATGAAAAGTGTTTTATCAATGGCACCTCTTGTAAAGTTATTTTTGAGTAAAAAGGTGGAGAGTGTATCATACCAGGCTCTTGGAGCCTGTTTGAGCCCATATAGAGCTTTATCCAGTCTGTACACCCACTCAGGATGAGAAGGATCCTCAAACCCAGGTGGCTGACAGACATACACCTCCTCCTTGATTTTACCATATAAAAATGCACTTTTCACATCCATTTGATAAACTTTTATTTTGTTGGAAATGGCATAGGCCAGAAATAACCTGATGGCCTCAAGCCTTGCAACTGGAGCAAAGGTTTCATCATAGTCAATTCCCTCTTCTTGAGAGTACCCTTGAACTACCAGTCTTGCCTTGTTCTTGATTATCATACCAGCTTCATCTTGTTTGTTCCTGAAAACCCATCTTGTACCAATTGGTTGCTTGTTTTGAGGTAAGGGACAGATTTCCCAGACCTGTTGCTTGTTGAACTGTAGTAGTTCATCTTGCATAGCCTGCACCCAATTGTTGTCTTTGAGGGCTTCCTGGTACTTCTTTGGTTCCAACTGTGAAATAAAGGCTGAGATTAGGCAAAAGTTGGAGAGCTGGTTTCTGGTCAGAACACCTGTAGCTATATCACCCATGATTTGATCAAGTGGATGATCTCTGTGTTCAATCAGTTGTTGTAAACCACTGACAGGTGTAGGTGGCTCTGGTTCTTCAAACAAACTACTGAGGTCTATGATATCTGGTTCAGCAGTTGCAGCTTCTTCAGTAGTTGCAGGTGTTGAAGCAGATGTTTGAGTTTGGCCTTCAGTATTTGTTTGATCAGAAGTTTGGAAAACTTCTGATGGTGTTGTAGTTGACTTAATGACTGTTTGAGGAGTCCATGGTGCAGGATCCTCATCTTCAAACCTTTGATCACCATAATAAGTAGGTTTGGAAGAAGTAACAGCCTTTTCAGGTCCAAAGTGAAAGTTGTCAAGGTCAAAGAGTTCAGCAGGATGTGCTGGAATAAGAGTGTGTTTTGACTCATTGAACTTGACATTCAATGTTTCTTCTACTATCTTGGTGTGAGAATTAAAAACCTTGTAGGCTTTTCTAGTTGAAGAGTAACCAAGAAAGTAACCTGAGTCAACTTTGGCAGCAAACTTTGAGATAGATTCCTTGATGTTCAAGATGAAACATTGACACCCAAAAGCCCTGAAAAAGGAGATAAGGGGCTTCATGCCATGAAGAACTTCATAGGCAGTCTTGGAATGTCTCTTGACCACAAGAACTCTATTCTGAACATAACATGCTGTGTTAACTGCTTCTGCCCAAAAGTACAATGGCAGTCCAGAATCAGCTAACATTGTTCTTGCTCCTTCTATCAATGTTCTGTTCTTCCTTTCTACTACACCATTTTGTTCAGGAGTTCTGGGAACACTGTATTGTCTAATAATCCCTTTAGACAAACAGAATTCATCCAGAGTTTTGTTCCTGAACTCTGTCCCATTGTCACTTCTAATGGTTTTGACAGATAGAGAATATTGTTTCTCTACTTGTAGAATGAAGAACTTGATGATTTCAGCAGCCTCATCCTTGGAAAATAAGAAGAATACCCATGTGAATCTTGAGTAGTCATCAATGATGACTAAGCAGTACTTCTTTTTACCAAGGCTCATGATCTTGACAGGCCCAAATAAGTCCATATGGAGTAGTTGAAGACATGCAGTTGTTTTTGATTCTTCAATAGACTTATAAGAGGACTTATGCTGTTTTCCCTTTAAACAGGATACACAGTGTTCTTGACACTGGTATACTTTCAAAGGTAGACCTCTGACCAAGCCCATTTTTGTGACTTTATTTATGGTTTTAAAGTTCACATGGCCAAGTCTCCTGTGCCAGAGATCTGTTTCTGAAGTTGATGCCCTTGAGAAGAAACAGGCAGTGTTGTTCAATACTTTGTCTTTTTCAATGTCCACTGCATAGACATTGCCACATCTTTTGGCAATCAGCAAAGTATGATCTTCTATAATCTTCTCAATCAACTTCTGGCCTTCTGGTGAGATGATCTTGCAAGCTGTCTTTGTGAAAAAGGAAGAATATCCTTTATCACACATTTGTGACACACTCAGCAAGTTGTATTCAAGGTTCTCCACCAGATTGACCTTGTCAAACTGTATTTTGCCAGAGGAGACATTGCCATGTCCTAGCACATATCCCTTGGCATTGTTCCCAAAGGACACAGATCCTTCTCTTTGGCTGATAAAGTTGTTTATCAGGTATCTGCATCCAGTCATGTGCATAGAGCCTCCACTATCAACATACCATATGCTGTTTAAGCCCCTGGAAACTCTCTGCACATAAAAGCAAATTAGTTAGATTTGGAAACCCAAGCCTGTTTGGCTTTGGGTTTGCTCTTGAGAACAGTTACAGTTTGTTCTTGACCAGGTTGAGAAATCCATGTCTTTTTGGCAATGGATTTTTCATGAAGAACTATGGTGGTATCCTTTTTAGGACCACCATCAACCTTGGTCATCAGTAGTTCTACCATGTTCTTTAGATTTTGAATCTCAGCAGTTTGTGAAACTGCTGATGATTCTGGTCTAACTACTGACAAGGAATTTTGAGAAAAAGATTTTGGTTGAGATTTTATCTTTTTCTGAGAAAAGGTATTTTCAGGTTGTTGTTTCTTGGGTTTAAAGACTTTTTCATAATCATTTCTGATTTGATTTCCCATAACCTGTTGTTTAAATTTTTGATTGAACTGAATTCCTTTTCTGTATCTACAAAATTCAGTTTTGTGGTTGAACAGGCCACAAATTTCACATGCTTTTGCCTTCTGTTTTTGTTCTGAAGGCAAATTTCTGACAGTTGTGAAAAGATTTTGCTCATCAGTAGTTTTCAGGATCTCAACTCCTGAAGTAGATGAAACTACTGATGGCTTATTGTCAGTTTTTGTAAATACTTCTGAAGTACTTTCCTTAAAAATGCCAGGATTTCTGTTTAGAAAGTTTTCATGGAAAGATGTGCATTCTTTCCCTTCAGAAGTTTCATTTGAAACAATTCTTCTCCCATCTTCAGTAGTTTTGGGAGAAAAATCTGTTGGTGTTTCAACATGATGGTATCCTATGCCAAACTTTACATTTGAAGCACTTTGTTTGTTTAGCAGTAGTTGATACCCCCTACAAGATTCAACCCATTTTTCACAAGTGATCCTGGTGTCAGCAAGCTCTTGTCTGACATCTCCCAGGTCATTTAGCATCATTTTGATTTGTGCTTGGGTTTCAATGGCAGAGTCAGTTAATTTAGAAACCTCTTTTGTTTTAGCACACAGTTTTCTTTCCAAATCACATTTTATCTGTGTGTATTTTCTTTCTAAATCATTGGCTTTGCCTTGTAGGTGCACGTTTGTCTCTCTTATGAGAGCAAAAGTTTCTTTGCAAGAGTTTGAACATAGTTTTGTCAAAGATTCTTTTGATACCTGAGACAATGCAGATTTTGAGGTACAGCCTTCAAATGCCATTAAGGCAAAGTTCTTTCTGCCATTGTCTGGTTCTCCCCAGTTGATGTCAAACACTTTGTTGTCTGCATCAGGATTACACTCTGTGGTGTCATATGGGAGACTGCTCCAGTCAACATACCCTGAGGTAAAGAGGCTTTGTTGAGGGGGTTGTTGAGGCTGTGGAGGAAGTTGAGCAGCTGGAAAGGGAGGGATTGATTGTTGGCTCTGCATCTGTTGAGCAGGCACTTGAACATATTGTACTTGAGGCATATATTGCTGTTGAGGAGCTTGTGCCTGTACAAAATGAGCACTCCCTTGAGTTCCATTGTTCCTATTATAATTGGGGTTATAGTTATTTCCAGATTGTGATTGGTTAAAGCTAGAGCTTCTACACTCTCTAGCAAAGTGTCCCAACTTCTGACACTTGTGACATCTCAGTTTAGATTTGTCAAAACCAATTTTTGTGTTACTGGTCAATCCTGGAAATTTCCTTCCTGACCTTTTATAAAACTTGTTAGTTTTAATGCTTAGCATGGCCAGTTGGTGAAGTATGTCCATTTCTTCCAAGTCATCACTGCTAAAATTTTTCAAATCATCCATGATAAAACATAGATTATCAGCAGTTTGACTTTGGTCATCATTGTCATAACCTGGGAAAGATCTTTCTGATGAGATCCCAGTGGTTATGTCAATATTGTCATAAGATCCATAGGAACAAGTTGGTGAATCTTGTCCCAAGAGTGCTGTACTACCTGGTAGGTAGTCATCAGCAGTTTTACCAGAAGTTTGTAATTTCTTCTTTTGATCGATTTCTCTTTCAAAAGTGAGTAATCTCCCATGGAGTTTTGTAAGAGTGAGGGAGCTAAAATCTGGTGAGGATCTTAAGACAATGGAGTAAGTTTCCCATTTGTCAGGTAGAGACCTTAAAAATCTATGTAACATAGATACTGTTGTATAGGTCTGACCATTTAACTTTAGCTCAGAGATTAATGAGGAAAATCTTTCAAATTGTTGTGTCAAAGTTTCCCCGTTAATGTAAGCAAATGTTTCATATTGTTGAGCCAAAATTTCTTTGGTGTTGGCAATCACCTCTTCAGTTCCTCCAAACTGTTCTTTAAGACAGTCCCAAAGTTCTTTGGCACTTTCACAATGTAAAAGGCCAGAGTATATTTCATTTGGGAGAGCCATTGCCAACATAGAGAATGCCTTAGCATCTAGCTCAAGTTTTAGGAAATCTTCATCTGTATAGTCTTTGGGATCCTTAGGAATCCCTTCTTTAGTTTCAAGGTTTATGTTTACTGGTTTGTGTGGACCATATATCACAGATCTCCAACAACCAGTGTTGGTTTGTGACAAGGTATGTGCCATTCTTTTCTGCCATATATTGTACTCATTTCTCACAAGCATGGCAGGTTTAGTGGCAGAACCAGTATTATGTGGATCCATTTTTAAAGAGTATAGATTTGTCTGATGACTCTTTTAAGTGATGGATATTGATAAAAAGTGAACTTTTGATCTTTTTATTGAATATTAATAAGAGCTTTGTGTCTGATTCTCAATTTGTTAGATTGATATGTGATCAGATAAACCAAAGCTCTGATACCAATTGTTGGATCAGTTTGCTCTTGTTTGCTAAGTAAGAACTTGCTATCTTGACACTTAAGTGTTTAGCAAGTCCTTGTAAATCAGATTATAAGCACAGCGGAATGTTATAAGTTAAAGCAACACTTTTTATGCAAAGGCAGAGTTGTAACTCCCCCTTGATGTTTGAAACAAGATAAATGACAAAGTATTTATTATGAATCTAAGTTGTAAATGAGAATTAGATACTTAGAGAGATTCACAATAAATACAGAAATGGAATATAACAATGAGAGTGTTTGAAGGATTTTTCTGTTAAAAATCAATGTCTAAAATAGAAGGTTGAAGCCTTCTATTTATAGACGATTACATGCATGTATCTTGCCTGAAAAGCAAGCACAGAAAGTCCAGTTACAAGTTGCACAAGTTGCAACATTGAAAGAAACAAATAAAGCTAAAAGTAATATTAAACAACAAACTACTGATGCAAAAGGGCGGTGGCAAATATCTTCTGCTAAGTGCTGATGAAGGACAACTACTGAAGAGTAGTTTTGTCTTCAGTACTTCTGAAGTGAACTTGTCTGGTTTGGACTTCAGAACTTCTGCAACTTCAGCACTTCTTCATATCTTCTAATCAGCAGTTTCTTGTCTTCTATTCAGTACTTCTATACTTAGCCAAAAATGACAGAAGTGAATTAGACTAAGGTTTACAAAAGTGGTTTCACCAATCCTTTTTGTCCTAACAAACTTGAACAAAGAATACATGACGAAGAGGTCGAAGAAGGACTAAGTGAACCCCTATCGGACGAGGAACTCGCATACGATGCTTCGTTGCACCAAAGTAGTTCAGACGAAGCTTAAAAAAAATTGATTGTAGTATTTTAAATTATGTTTTATGTATTTCATTTTCCTAGTTTCTTATTTCGAAAACCGAAAAAAAAATAAAAAAAGTCGAATTTTTAAGTTTATATTTTTTCTTATCGCAATTTTTTTTTTCAACTTGTACGCGAAAGAACCGAATAAGAACCGAAACCGAAACGAACCGAAACCGAAATGAACCGAAACCGAAACTGGTCTTACGAATCGACAAAACCGGTCCAAAACCGAACCGGTTTGGAACCGAAACCGGTTCGACAAAAAAAAAGCGGTTTGCTCACGTCTATGGGTGGGTGAGCCGCACCCACAGTTGAGGCCCATTTTTCCTGAGGGTCTATATGTATGTGTGTGTGTTTGTGTGTGTATGTATATATTTTTTTTAAATATGAAACCAAAAAAAATTATTGGGTCATCTCCGTAAAAATTTAAAACCTTAAACTTATTTAGCCCTCTATCTGAAACTATATACTTTATTGGGTTCAAATAAAGATATGTTAAATTCATAATCCAATAACCTAAATAATAATAAGACCATGCGTAGTGGGGGGCTTTATATATAAAGCCCCCCTCTCTGATTGGTTCACGTGGTAGCTGAGTCAGCATGGAGAGAGAAACTGAAAAAGGGGTGTAGTGGTAGGGGCTTTATTTATAAAGCCCCTATTAATATTTTATTATATTTTTTAAAGTAAAAAAATAATAAGAGAGAGAGTATGATGTGACACAATTTGATTGGAGGGTGAATAATTAGTCCGGTGCCATAAATATAACGCTAAACAAAGTTTTTGAAAAATAAAGCCCCCCGTAGCAGTGTGGGGGCTTTATTTTATAAAATAACGCCCCATTTCTTTACCACTACGGTGGGTCTAAAAACAAAATGAAAATCAATAAAACAAGAAAAGACACATCGGCGGCAACATTAACCGTCACACATCCAACTGTGACAGTCGACCACCATTGCCCACCGGACACCACCTTTGCACCACTCAAGGGTTTTTTTTTTTTCAATTCCTAGATCCACACAATGTAACCTTATATAATTGTTAATTTTAGGTATGATGTCTAAGATTTTTTAGCCATGGTATTTTATAGTAAAACACCAAACGTAACAATCTAAAACGCAATGAAATATTTTAGCCTTCTTGGTGTATATTATAAAACATAACACCAAACCGGTTAAGTAGTGTGTTTTATTTTTCATGTCTAAAATACATTTTATTTTGTTTTAAATTGTTACATATGATGTTGGAAATAAAGTCACAATCATAGGTCAACCAAAGTCAAATAAAGTTTAAGGGCCAGTTCTAACAATATGGCAAACTTGTTATAAGGCAAAAGTGGAGTTTTTGCTTAAAACGAATAAATGAATGAAAGTGAAGGACTGAAATTGTCAACTTTTAAGTTGAGTTGTTAAGATGATCAGATTAAGGCTAGCTTGTCTATAAATTGGGGCTATTCCAATTGAGTTGTAATATTTTTCAATTCATTCAATTTTTGTATTCAGTTCTAATCATTCAATAAAATCGTTGGTAATTCTTTGTTTATTGTTCTTGATTTCACTATGTTATTCTAACAACTGGTATCAGAGCCTCGTTAGCTCGATTGAGTGAAATCTTGTGATTAATTTCGCAATTTCTTGTTTCAATGGTGTCGACGAAGTTTGAATTAGAGAAGTTCGACGGGAAGAATGATTTTAGTCTATGGAGGGTCAAGATGAGGGCTCTTTTGGTTCATCGGGGCATAAGTGATGCCATGTTTGGTGAAGCCAATATGCCTGCTGGGTTGACAGACAAAGAGAAGAAAGATACGTTAGAGAAGGCTCATAGTGCAATCATATTGAGTCTGGGTGATCGAGTTCTCAGGGAGGTGTCAAAGGAAACAACTGCAGCAGGGGTGTGGACTAAGCTTGAATCCTTGTACATGACAAAATCATTGGCTAACCGTTTGTATTTGAAGAAAAGATTGTATACTTTTCAGATGAATACAAGTAAGTCATTGGAAGATCACACAGATGAGTTTAATAAACTCATCTTGGATCTTGAGAACATTGAGGTTGAATTGGATGATGAGGATCACGCTATAATTTTCTCACATCATTGCCATCTTCGTATAAGCATTTTGTGGATACTCTTATGTATGGCAGAGAAACTTTAACCATGGAAGAAGTTTTGGCTGCATTGAACTCAAAAGAGTTAAAGAAGAGGTCTGGTGTGAAAGAAGATGGTGGAGATGGGTTATTTGTGAGAGGAAGGCCTGATTAGAGAAGTTTTAGATCAAAAAACAAGGGTAGATCAAAGTCTAAGTTCAAGAGGAGGTGTTTTGTGTGTAATTCAGATAAGCACTTCAAGAAAGATTGTCCAGAATTCAAGAAAAGAAATTGAGAGTCCAATGGTGGGTTCAAGAATCAATCAAGTCATGTTTCACAAGATGATTTGTCAGAAGGATATGAAAGTTCTGATGTTTTGTGTGTTACAAGCACTATTGTTGATAAAGAAGTTCCTGTAATAGACTCTAGATGTTCTTTTCACATAGTTCCTGTAAAAGAATACTTTAAAGATCTCAAGATGGAAAATCTTGGATCTGTTAAGCTTGGAGATGATATGCCTTGTAAAGTTTTGGGTAGGGGAATTGTAACTGTGAAGATGAATAATGGACAAGAAGTTGATATAAGGTGTAACATTTTGAAAATTTTGAATTAACAAAATTTCCGCTTTTATTCATTCAAGTCCCATTCACATTTATCTTATAACATTATTACCTTCCATTCCTATGAATTTTAGACGAGTCAAAGTTTTTATTACTTTTTTTTTAACACAAACCTTGCTCGATGAAATTAAATATTTGAACCCTATAATAATAATAATAATAATAATAATAATAATAATAATAATAATAATAATAATAATAATAATAATAATAATAAAATCAGATTTTTATTTTTCAAAAACTATGGAGTTTATCTATATATATACATGTTTATTTTTTTTTAAAAAACCATAACAAAAGTTAATCAAAACCAATCCCTAAAGCCCAAATTTACAAGTTTCGGAGCCCACCAGAAGCCCAGGCCGTTAGGCCCAATAACAGACCGGCCCACTATTACTCCTTCCCTCTCTATTATGTTTAAAAATAAAATAAAATAAAATGTTTGTCTGGACCGGGAATCGAACCCGCGTCCAGACCGGCCCAAGGGATACGAACGCAGCAACCAGCTGAGCTAACAGCTTCTTTGTGTTTTTATCCAGCCCAAAACATATATATACTCTCCCTTATTTCCACACCATTGACTTCTGAAAGTCAACTGGTGCTACCACGATTCAATTAACGCGTCCCAATTCAAATCAGACCCGAAATCATCGCTCCTGGATCTCTTCCTCTTTCCTAAATCAACAATACGCGTGTTTGACCATGACACAGCTTTGAATTAGCGTATAAATGCCATTATGAGCATTCCAAAATAACCCGGATTCGAACTCGTATTTATACGTGATGATAATTGAATCAAACCTGCAAAAACATTCCTAGAGGGCCGATTTCTAGAACCCCCAAACAAACTTTCACATTCAAACACTATGCAATTCGGAATTAGAAGCTTTTGGTGCGGCTTTGGCTTGTTCGCGACTGCACACTTCTGGTCACAATTAGCTTCAATTAAATGTATGTTTTGTTTTGTTTGTTAATGTAGAACAAAAGCCCCATGGGTTCATTCAAGATCTGCAACGAATCGTTGGATAATTAGAAGCTTAGGATAGGTTAGGGTTTATATAGTTAATTTGGCGATTGTTATTGTTTCAGGCTTCGCATAATTACATTCTGATTATATTTCAAACAACAAAAGCACTCCCAGACCAGTTGGTCTGGGCATGGTTTTCACATGTTGCTGTTCCCGAGTTCGAACCTCATAAGGGACAGTTTTGGTGTTTCTTTTTTTTACTATTTCTTTATATATGTACAATGTGTTTATAAATACAACTAATTATTTAAAATAGCAAACCTTGTCCAATTTTTTTATAAAAATTACCTCAGGTTCACAAAACCATAAAGTTCATATCCATTATTTTATTTTTCCGAAAAATGTTTATTTATAATTTTTAATATATTTATTTTGTTTAAATCTCAATTAATTCATAAAAAAATCATTTTTAACCATTTTAGTACCAAAATTTTTGTGGAGACATTTCTAACCATATAAAACTTTTGGGTAATTTTATTTCTGGTAAAAATATTATTTTTACGTGTTTTTTGATTAAATTCAATTAAAATTTTGTTTTAAATAAAAATGATATGGAAAATAATTTATACAATTATTTTCCACTTATACCACATATAATTTACTGTTAAAAAGTGAAAATAATGTTTTTGCACTTTATTTATATTTATTTCTTAATTATTTTATTATTAATAATAATAATAAATCAATTTAAAATATTAGAATATTAAGATTTTGGAGTTTAAAAAATTCTGAAATACTGTTTTTATCTCGGAATAAACTTGGAATTTTTATATTTATTTGGTTTATTTGTATTCCACTATTAATTCATATTTATTTAATTAAAACCAATGATGGTTTGATTCAAAAACCCTAGAATCCCCAAATTTAGACTATGAAACCCTAAGTGCCTATCCCAATAACCCTAGATTTTAAGTCCTCATAAACTTAGACTTTGTGTTTATCGTTTAGGTGATTTCTTTGGGAATCTCACTATTATCAACTCATCATAACTTGGGTGATTACTTGCTTAGCTTAAGGTGAGTTTACATAGCCCTTTTTTTTTTTATTTTACATTTTGGGGTGAAACATGTTTAAACATTTTATACACTATCATTTACTCTTTTCTTACATTGTTGAAACTTGTAATTCAACTACACTATCATTTACTCATTCTATCATTTGACTGTAACAAAAAGACACAGTACAATCATTAACATTGATCAAGCCGCCTGTTTAGATTATAGCGCTATAGGTCTGACAAACCCATCCCCCCGCATAAATTCAGGGATACTCGATAATAGTAACAACATTTAACTAACTTGCGAGTTAGGTCTCAGTCGACACAAGGTTTGATTGTACAAAGACGCATTGTTACATGTCGGACTCATACTCTATCATTATACAACTGTGATTGTTGTACAAACTATTGTTATCAATTATATTCGAAAAACCTATGTATTCTCACCAACTTTTGTTGACCCAAAATATTTTCAAACTTAACATGTTTTAGGTTCTACTTGCTTGAAGATTAGAGTTAATGCTTGAAGATGTGTAGCTAGTATTTTTCATCTTGAGATGTACAAATTCTTAGAACAATTGTATATAATTTATTTAAAACATTTAATGAAATTTATTATTCCCATGAGCTACTGAACAATCATCAATACGTGACATCCCGATGTTTCCGCCATCGGTTGGGGTGTTACAGATTGGTATCAGAGCCATGGTTATAGGGAATTAGGTTATTAGAAAAATAATCTAGTCTATAACCATAGGATTATAACCAGTATTTGCTCCTTTTACTTGCTATTCTCTATCTCCCTCCTACTTCTTATCCCTACTTTAAATCCCTACAAGCAGATTGCTCTCCATCACTAGATCTACTCTTAGACTAATAAGACAAAATCCTCAGGTTTAGCCTGAACCACCTTGAGATCTCGTCGAAGTTCTAGATTTTAATAACGAACACGTGCAATCTGGAAGGGTGAACGCCTGTATTCTGAGTCTTCTGTCAAGGCTGGCATTGCGCATATATCCCAATCAGACGAGGGACCCGGATGCCTACCTGGGAATTCTCGGGATGAGTGTTCACTTATAGGCTAAAGCATGTCTTCACTATGTTATTAGAATCTAGAATCTTTGATAAGTCAAAGTTTTCGTTTATTCGTTTTAATTAATGGATAAATGATTACATTCCTTATATTACCTCATTCATTTCATTGTGTCTCTTACAGATCATGCCTCCACGTCGCAACGCTCGCCTTAACAGTGGTGACAATCATGATGAAGGGAGTAGCAATCACAACCACAACCACGACACTAACCACCACAATGGAGGTGATGCCCAACTAGCTGCGATCATTTCTCAACAAATGGCGGAACAGATCGCAACTCTGGTTCCTAACTTACTGGCTCAAGTCATCCAAATGAATGGGAACGGCAATGGAAATGGAAACGGCAGTGGAAATGGAAACGGCAATGGAAACCACAATGGGAACGGGAATGGAAACGGGAATGGTCTCCCAGCCTGCACTCTCAAACACTTTAATACCTGTAATCCCCCTAAGTTCAGTGGAGATGAAGGAGCTACTGGTCTCCTACAATGGTTCGAGGGTATTGAGAATACCTTCATTAACAGTGAGTGTCCCAATAACTTTATGGTCCGTTATGCTATGAGTGTTCTTCACAAACGAGCACTCACTTGGTGGAATGAGGAAAAGCGCACCCGAGGAGCTGAAGTTGCACTTGCTATGACCTGGGATCAAGTCAAGGAGCTAATGAAAGCTGAATTTTGCCCAATTAACGAGGTCAAGAAATTAGAGGACGAGTTCCACACCCTTGCTCAGGATAGTGGGGAAAACCTTGCTTATAATACCCGCTTCCATGAGCTCAGTCTGTTGTTGCCCCATAAGGTCACTCCCCTACTTGTAGCCATCGAGAAGTATATCGGTGGTTTGCCCATGCAGATTCAGGACACGGTATGGGGAAGGAACCCTGCTACCCTCGAAGAGGCCAAGCGTCTAGCAGCTACCTTAACTGACAATCACGTAAAGAACGGGACCTTAGTTCGGAAAGGCGAGAAAGCAAGTATTGTAGCCGCGGTAACTACTGAGGACCAGAAGTGTAAGACCAGGGATCCTGATGCAAACCTCACTACACAAGCTTCTAACAAGAAACCTTATACAGGAAACCTTCCATTGTGTAACACATACAAACGACATCATCCCACTGCTTCAGCGTGTCGCTTGTGCACCAATTGTGGTAAGTATGGCCATCTGGTCAACACATGTCGTGAAACCCCAAACCCTAATACCAACCAACCAACCAACCAACCCTGATCAGGCTGCTAATCCTAATCGTCCTGGTAGATACAACTATGGTCAATGCTATGAATGTGGAGACCCAAATCACTTCCGTAACCGATGCCCTAAACTGAACAGAGATCAAGACCCTCCAGCTACCTAACAGCAAGTCCCCCCATTTGAATGTTGTTTGCTTTTTAATTCTATGTATTGACGCTTTTGATTCAAGTAATAAATTCTAGTATTACCATAACACCTGGATGCAAGCTTGTCTGAATGAGAACTAATTGCTATATCAATATCTAAATCTATACAACTACAACTCATATACTATATTCGTTATACTTATAAACTTGCTTGTATAAACATATTATCAATTTGCAATTTATGTGTATAATAAATGCTACACTTAATAGAGGATAAAGTACTTGCTCAACAGTTAGTTGAGTACCAAATAACCTACTCAACGATTGGTAGAGGTCATCATGCCTTTTCAACAGTCGGGAGAGGCCCTACAACCTGCTCCACGACTAGTGGAAGCTATCGAATCTGCTCAGTCGGGAGAGGCCCTACAACCTGCTCCACGACTGGTGGAGACTATCGAACCTGCTCAACAATCGGTAGAGGTTCCTACTCACTAACTGGTGAGAGTCTTTTCCCTGCTCAACAGTTGGACTCATTATATACAAAGGTTCAACCACATGATTATTTCTGCATTTCTTACATGTGAGTTAGAGTAATAGAAGGACACAAAACCCTAATGTAAGGTAAATTGGTGATTGCGGTCCGGAACGTAATCATGAATTTACAGGTACGTTAAGGTAGTGTGAAATTCTATCAAGGCTTCGGGAGATAACCAAATGTAAGCTCTAGTTATCTGGTAGTTCATTTAGTCAATCAACTCACACATAACACGTCTCTTATCCAAACTATTCGAGACAGTTTATTCTATTCATGTCATGCTATAACCCAAATTTTTCAAATCACAATTATTTTCATTTCTACCCAATCACCTCCAACCCAGTGTTTTCAATAAACTTCGGGACGAAGTTTCCAAAAGTAGGGGAGACTGTAACATTTTGAAAATTTTGAATTAACAAAATTTCTGCTTTTATTCATTCAAGTCCCATTCACATTTATCTTATAACATTATTACCTTCCATTCCTATGAATTTTAGACGAGTCAAAGTTTTTATTACTTTTTTTTAACACAAACCTTGCTCGATGAAATTAAATATTTGAACCCTATAATAATAATAATAATAATAATAATAATAATAATAATAATAAAATCAGATTTTTATTTTTCAAAAACAATGGAGTTTATCTATATATATACATGTTTATTTTTTTTTAAAAAACCATAACAAAAGTTAATTAAAACCAATCCCTAAAGCCCAAATTTACAAGTTTCGGAGCCCACCAGAAGCCTAGGCCGTTAGGCCCAATAACAGACCGGCCCACCATTACTCCTCCCCTCTCTATTCTATTTAAAAAAAAATAAAATAAAATGTTTGTCTGGACCGGGAATCGAACCCGCGTCCAGACCGGCCCAAGGGATACGAACGCAGCAACCAGCTGAGCTAACAGCTTCTTTGTGATTTTATCCAGCCCAAAACATATATATACTCTCCCTTATTTTCACACCATTGACTTTTGAAAGTCAACTGGTGCTACCACGATTCAATTAACGCGTCCCAATTCAAATCAGACCCGAAATCATCGCTCCTGGATATCTTCCTCTTTCCTAAATCAACAATACGCGTGTTTGACCATGACACAGCTTTGAATTAGCGTATAAATGCCATTATGAGCATTCCAAAATAACCCGGATTCGAACTCGTATTTATACGTGATGATAATTGAATCAAACCTGCAGAAACATTCCTAGAGGGCCGATTTCTAGAACCCCCAAACAAACTTTCACATTCAAACACTATGCAATTCGGAATTAGAAGCTTTTGGTGCGGCTTTGGCTTGTTCGCGACTGCACACTTCTGGTCACAATTAGCTTCAATTAAAAGTATGTTTTGTTTTGTTTGTTAATGTAGAACTGTTGGGCCATGTTATTAGAGGTTTGCGTTTGACTTGGGCTTGTTAGTATTATTGTGTTAGTTAGATTTCGGCCCAAGAGATCCATGTAACATGACCGCCCTATATTCATATAAATAGGGGGTTACTTAGTTGTTTTGGGGTTGCTAGTCTATTGTTCTTTTGCTTTGTTATTCTCGGCTAGTAGGTGTACCAGACGGTTCATTGAAACCGTGTGCACTCGATTAATAAAATCATTCTATTCAAAGTCTCTTTCTTGTTCTTCACCATTCAATCTTGTTTTCCGCACTCGATTGTTTGTTTGATACCCGGTAGAGAAGATCTTGGACTTACAATTGGTATCAGAGCCTAAGAAGTCTTTCGAAGGCTCGGTTGTTGGTATCAAAGGAAGAAGATCAAGGAAGTTATTTTCACGAACAAAGGTTGATTTTAGTGTTTCAGTTTATAATGCCTTCGTAAATTTTTTCTTTCTAATTGATTTCGTGGCAGATGAATTTTTTGGTGTTTTGATCCATCTTGGAAAGGCTCAATGTGTTTGCTACAAACAAGGAGATTTGTTTGAGAAAGTCTTTTCTGATAATTTTTTTAAATATTCTCAACGATATCTATTTCCATATTTTGTGGAAAACTTGTTGCATCTTAGCAGGTTTACTTTTCAGCTGAGTTCAACCAAATAGCTGAGTTCAACCAAATTTCTGAGTTCGACATCCTGAGTTCAACCTTGGGGGAGTTCAACAAACTTGGCTGAGTTCAACCTATCTGAGTTCGACATCCTGAGTTCAACCTTGGGGGAGTTCAACAAACCTGGCTGAGTTCAACCTATCTGAGTTCGACGTCCGGAGTTCAACCTTGGGGGAGTTCAACAAACTTGGCTGAGTTCAACCTTGAGTTCAACCTTGAGTTCAACCTTGAGTTCAACCTTGAGTTCAACCTTGAGTTCAACCTTGAGTTCAACCTTGAGTTCAACCTTGAGTTCAACCTTGAGTTCAACCTTGAGTTCAACCTCGAGTTTACTCTTGAGTTCAACCTCTTTGTTGGGCTGGACGTTCCAGACTTTTGGGCTGGGCCTTTCAATTATTATTGGACTGGACATCTTTAGATTGCTGGACCTTTTATCTGTTTAAATTAACTCAAACTAATAAAGTTAACTCTTATTTTCAGAAATGGATCAAATTGTTAATCAGGCTAACTTAAATGGACTAAACACTGACCAGCTACTTATAGCTGCACAAGTAGACAAAGCCATGGAATCTGTCATTGGCACTCATCAGAAAATCCCTGTTCTTCAACTCGGAATGTCTTATTCTGAGTGGAAGTTCAGGTTCATTCAAGTCATGAAGATAAAGGATGCAAAAGCTCTCAGATCTATTCTAAATGGACCTTGTGTGATTACCTACGTGGTAAATGAAATAACTGGAATCACTGCTATCAAACCAAAGAGTATGTACACTGATGAAGATCATGAAAAGGATGATGTTGATGAAAGGGCAATTGCGCTTCTTCATCAAGGACTCTCACCTGAAGTATCAATTGGAGTTCGTGACAATGCCACGGCAAAAGAACTTTGGGAAGCTCTTGAGAATCTGTATGAAGGGAACGAAGAGATGAAGGAGAGCAGGAGGGAGATGCTGAGTCAGAAGTTTAACGCTTTCAATCACATTCCGGGAGAATCACTTGAAAGTCAGATACAACGTTTCGTGGCCTTAGTGAGTGAAATGAAAGCAAATGATATGGTAGTAGACAACTCCGTCATGAATAAAAAGCTGCTCAATACTCTTCCAAGAAGTTGGGATTCAAATGTCACCCTCATCAAGAGAACTAAAGATCTAGCAAGACTCACTCTTTCTGAGACCATCTCATTAATCAAGTCCTATGACCTTGATGACAGACAGCGTTACATGACTCAAACTGCTAGTTACAACAATGCCATTATTGCAACTCCCAGCAATGCTTTAATTTCTTAGCAAGAAACTCAACGGCCATCACTGTACTCTTATCCAGCAAGTGGGTCCTCGTATCCACCCATGTTTGCCCCTAGTGCCTCAAAAGGGTCAACTGTGCTCCCTTCTTCTGCAACCACCACTGCTGGATCTTCGTCATCTGCTCCACCTCCAGCTACATCTATGGCAGCAAAAATTCCCAAGGAGCTTGAAAGTAACCTAGGATTATTTGCTGGATTTATGAACTGTTATAATGCATTTCTGACAGGTCAACTCACTTCAAAAGATGTTGGAGCATGTGATTTAAATGACGTTAATCAAGATGATATTGAAGAGATGGATCTGACTTGGCAGATAGCTATGGTTGTGCACAGAGCCAACAAGTTTGTGAAGAAGACTGGTAGAAACGTGTGGGAAAACCCAACAAGGAAACTAGGTTGGGACAAGATGAAGATGCGCTGTTACAACTGCGATGAACTTGGTCATTTTGCTCGTGAGTGCACCAAACCAAAGAAAGAAGGAGAAAACTCTACTCCTGCAGCTGCGTCTTCCAATACTGCTCAAGGAACTCAATCGGCGCCTGCACACACTGGAACTGAGTCCTCTAACTCTAGCCAAGCCATGGTTGCTCAATCAGGAGGTGGATGGGATTGGTCTTCTCAGATGGCAGATCTTAAAATTGTTGAAGATACAGTGTATAAGGCTCTCATGGCACAGATGGATGATGACTATATTCCATCAGCAGCTGAGGTACATTCTGAAATTTTAGCTGAATCATGCTGCACTGAAAGGTGCAAACGAAAAATAAAAGGTTTTAGGGAAGAAACTCTCTCCGCATTCAAACAGCTTGAATATGAGAAAATGGCCTCTTGGGACATTAAAAAGAAATTCAACTCTTATAAAGAAATGGTTGAAAAACAAAAACTTGACATCAAGCGTTTGCATCAGGAGGTGAGTGATCATAAATGTCGATACTTGCACTTCAAACGACTTTCTGATACCTTGACCACGGAATTGATCGATTTAAAATCAAAATTTGAAAATGCAGATTTTCACTTTAAAAAATTTGACTGCTCCAGTCCTAAAGTTGAAAAAATGATCAATACCCAGTTAAGGTTCAGACCAAAGGACGTGAGGAATAAGGGAATTGGATTTGTGGAAATACCTCCACCTTTCAATGAAAACTATTCTTCAATTCCTATGTCAGATGAAGAACTATTGGCTCTTCCTTTGAAAGGATATGGTCCTCCAATAGAAGAGCCAACTATTCGACCATCAAGGGATCAAATTGAAATTACTAAACCTGCATCGATCCCAATTAGAATCTCTAAACCGAAACAAAAACACTCTAAACCAGAGATTGCTCCATCAAAAACCTTTGTCAAATCTCAGGATGCTTCAAAGCAGACTGAGACGTTAAATTTTGAGAAAAATAAAGAGGTGGACAGAGTTTTTGAGGTTAGCAAAGATGAGGTTCCATCCTCATCTGAATCAGTTGAATTTGTAGGAGTGTCTAGAGAGTCTAAACATGAAAACTTAACAGAGAAAGAACAAATTTCTGATTCATCCACTCAACAAAACTCTAGCGTGGACTATGAGTTTGATTTCATGAAGAAAATTAGAGAACTGTGTCTAAAGCAAATAGCAGAAAGTGAAAATCAAATGAATAACTCTGAATCAACGGGACATTCAGCAGAGCCACAACATGTTTCTGACTTAAGTGGCTCATCTGAATCAAATGTTACACTCTTGACTGAGCCAGAATCTGAAGAATCTGTGTGCTCAAGGCCAGTCAAGATTAAACAGGAAGGTAAGGATTCATCATATTCAGATGATTCAAAGAAAACTGCACCTGAGTCTGAATCTGATTCAAACTCAGAAAAGACCGACTCATCTAGTCATCAGTCATGTGAGATCACAGAATCATCTGAAGACATGCTAAAAGACAGTGAATGTAACTCCGTGTTCACTTCATGCTCTTTTAGTTCAGCACAAACATGCTCAATATTTTCTGAATCTTTCACTTCTTCTGTGGATGAAAATTTTTGCACAGAAAATTGTCTGAATGTTACTAACAATGAGAACACTACTAATTCTGTTAATTCTTGTGCAGAAAATGTGATTGTTGAGGATTGGGTAGATGATGGGGAGGAAGTTGCTGACACTGATTTACTTGCATTAAATAATAAAAATCAGAAAAACGATTTCTCAATTTCTGATAATGACAACAATATTTGTGTGGGCTCGTTTGTTTTGAGCATAAAACCTTGTGACTTTTCATCTGATTCGTTGTTTCTTCATTCAGATTCTGTTATTTTGCCACATGCTTGTGATAAAACTAAAAATCTTTTGGTTAAACAATCAAGTCAGGGCAGGACAGAGAAATATGTCCCACCAAAACAGGTTTTACCAAAGTATAAATAGAACCTTTCAAAACAAAAGCCTCATTGTTTCAAAACTGATTCACACAGGTATAAAAGTGTCTCTAAGCTTTCCGAGTCTGGAAAGTATGCAAAATCTCAGGGGGATCCACATGTCAAACGTCAAACATGTTACACATGTGGAATCCCAGGACATATTGCCAGAAATTGTCCAACTGTTCAACAACATCTTGCAAGCTGGAAACATCAGAAGGCTCCAAACGGGAATCATAATCATACCAAGCCTATGCGGGTTGAAAAATCTAAGGCAATACGTAATGACAACTCCAAGGTGAAGCCTTCTGATGGTGATTGGAATAGACATAAACTGATCAAACAATCTAATAAAAGATTATCTTCAAAATTCAAATCGTACTGGAAGCCAAAATGTTCTATTCCAATCTCTTCCCCGTCTGTAGGCTCCTCGTGTTCTGTGAATGATAAATCTTATTATTGTGCAAATGTTTCAAACGTTGATATGCAATGGATCAAAGTCCAATATACAGATGCCAATGGTGCACCCAAGATGACCATGGCCTGGGTACCTATGACTAACTGATCCTGCATCATGTGCAGGAACGGCTGTGGAGGACTATCATTCGTCTCTGGTACATTGATAGTGGCTGTTCGAGGCACATGACAGGAGACTTGTCCCAACTAACTGAGGTTGAATTTTTCAATGGCGGATTTGTCTCCTTTGCAGGAGGTGAGAAAGGTCAGATAACTCAAAGAGGAACGGTAAGAAATGGTGCTCTTCAGTTTAATAAGGTAAATTATGTTCCTGAATTAAAGCATAGTTTGCTTAGTGTATCACAAATCTGTGACAATGGCTACTCAACTCATTTCACTGATAAAGGATGTTTGATATTGAAACCTGGAGTAGTCATTCCAGATGAATGGGTCTTACTGAAATCGGATCGTCGAGGTGATGCTTATGTCATTGACATGAACAAACCCCCTTCCGAAAATGTCACATGTCTTTTTTCTAAAGTTTCTCAAAATACTGCTATTCTTTGGCATCGTAGTCTTGGACATGCAAATGCTAAAAATCTGAACAGAGTAGCTAAACTGGGATTGGTAAGGGATTTGCCTGTGCGTGATTTTATAACAATTGAAAAATGTGTTGCTTGCGCGAGAGGAAAGCATCATCGAAAACCACATTATTCCAAGTTAGTAAACTCTATTGACTCATTACTACAGCTACTTCACATGGACCTATTCGGCCCAGTGAATGTACTTAGTATTTCTCGTAAAGCGTACTGTTTGGTAATAACTGATGACTACTCACGCTTTACCTGGGTTTTCTTTTTGGCTAACAAGAGTGAAACTGCAGAAATAGTCAAACATTTTATAATTTTGATTGAGAATCAGACCAACTCGAAGGTGAAAGGTATTAGGTGTGACAACGGGACTGAGTTCAAGAATGCTGAGTTGAACTATTACTGTGCTCAAAAAGGAATTGCCCGTCAATTCAGCTCAGCAAGGACGCCGCAGCAAAATGGAGTTGCAGAAAGAAGAAATCGCACTTTAATTGAAGCTGCCCGCACAATGTTGTGTGACTCACAACTTCCAACTTTCTTTTGGGCAGAGGCGGTCAACACAGCTTGTTATGTGCAGAACCGCGTTCAAGTCAACAAAGCTCGGATGAAGACACCCTACGAAGTGCTGTTTGGCACTAAACCCTCCGTCAAGCATTTTCGTGCTTTTGGTTGTCCATGTACACTGCTGCACTTGGACGCTATACCAAAGTTTGATGCGAAAGCTGACGACTGCTATTTTGTCGGTTATGCTGGCAAAACTGCATATAGGGTCTATAACAAACAAACTAGGCAAATCGTAGAGTCGTTTGACGTGCGTTGGCTTGAAGAAAATGCAACAGATGCTAGAGTGGGCCCCGATTGGTTGTTTGACTATGAGTCTCTCTTTCGATCATTTCATGTTTTTGATAATGTCTCTAGTAGTGTAAACACAGGTTCTGCAGATTCCTCAACTTTCAATGCTGAACCCACATCCTCCATGACTGATGATGCAACGGATGAGGGGGATGGTGCATCCACATCTCAATTACCACAGCCACTTCCAGCTCCTGTCGATCCATTCATTCACTCAGCAGATTCTATACCACAGGTTGATGATGAAGATGTGTCTGTTGAAACTTCGATTCCCTCATTTCATGACCCTATTCCTACTGACTGCATGGTGGAGCATACTGATGCAGTGGCAAATGATCATGACTCTATGGAAGAGCCGGCAGTAGGCAGTATCACCGTTCTCCCGCGAACCTCCTCAGTTCCAGACATTGTTATTCCCACTAGCATTCAACGAGATCACCCTCTGGAGAACATCATTGGTCCGGTAGATGCAGGTGTTCTAACAAGGAGCCAAACTGGTGACATCAACAGATGTCTGTATTCATGTTTCATCTCTCAAATTGAACCAAAGTCTATTGCTACGGCCATGAAAGAAACAAGTTGGGTGGATGCAATGCAAGATGAACTGAACCAGTTTGAGAAATTGAAAGTTTGGAAGTTAGTTGAATTACCTACAGGAAAACGACCACTTGGCACACGATGGGTCTACAGAAACAAAAGAGACGATAGCGGGGTCATTGTGAGAAACAAAGCTAGGTTAGTCGTACAAGGGTTCCGACAAATTGAAGGACTCGACTATGATGAAGTTTATGCGCCGGTGGCGAGATTGGAAGCAATCAGAATTTTTCTCGCTTACGCTTCATTTAAAGGGTTTACGGTCTATCAGATGGACGTCAAAACCGCATTTCTGTATGGAACAGTGAAGGAAGAAATTTATGTTGGTCAACCACCGGGTTTCACAAATCCAAAGTACCCAGAGCATGTGTACAAACTTGACAAAGCGTTATATGGTTTACATCAAGCACCTCGTGCTTGGTATGCTACCTTAACTGAACACTTGCTTGTAAATGGATACACTCGTGGTGTCATTGATCAGACTCTATTCGTCAAGACAGTAAATGAAGATCGTATACTGGTGCAAATTTATGTGGATGATATCATCTTTGGTTCTACTAATGATGCTCTGTGTAAAGAATTTGAGGAGGTGATGAAAAAGCAATTTGAGATGAGTGCTCTTGGTGAAATGACCTTTTTCTTAGGTCTGCAAGTTCGTCAAAACTCCAAGGGTATCCTGATTCATCAAGGAAAATACGTGGATGACATTCTTGCAAAGTTCAGCTTCAATGATATCAAGCCAGCCGATACACCAATGTCTGAAAGACCAGGTCTCACTCAGGATCTGGAAGGGGAGGCCGTAGAAGAAACACTTTATCGTTCAATGATTGGTTCGCTGATGTATCTGACAGCTAGCAGACCAGACATCATGTTCGCTGTGTGTCAATGCGCACGTTATCAGGCTAATCCTAAAACTTCTCATTTACATGCTGTCAAGAGAATCTTTAGATACCTTAAAGGGAAACCTAGATTCGGTCTTTGGTATCCTAAGGATTCTCCTTTTGATTTACATGCTTTTTCTGACAGCGATTTTGGAGGTTGTGACATTGACAGGAAATCTACTTCTGCGGGGTGTCAATTCTTAGGCGATCGGCTTATTGCATGGCAATGTAAGAAGCAGCAAACAGTATCCGTTTCAACAGCGGAAGCTGAATATGTGGCTGCCTCCGCATGCTGTTCTCAGGTTATCTGGATACAACACCAACTGGTGGATTACGGTTTGAATTTCTCTCTTACTCCCATTTATTGTGATAATGATGCAGCTATTCAAATTGTTAAAAATCCAGTTCAATTTTCTAAAGTAAAACACATTGCCATCAAAGAACATTTCATCCGCGACTCGTTTAACCAAGGTTTAATTGTGCCCACTCACATTCATACTGATGACAATGTCGCAGATCTTTTTACAAAACCTGTTAATCGAGCGCGTTTTGAAGCTTTGTCTGAACTGCTCAAAATGGTCCATTTCGAGGACTGAACTGGTCTTAAAAAAAAAAAAAAAAAAAAAAATAAATATATTTTTTTCATGTTCTTTTCTTAGTCTTTGATTTAAAAAAATTTGTTCTTTAAAATTCTAAATTTTAAGCACAAATTTAGGGGGATGTATCCTAAGAAAAGATCAAAACAATTTTGGTCTCAAAACGAGAGATGAAATTAACTTTCACAAGTTGGATTAAGGCTGACACACATAAGACGTGTATCGAAACAGTCTGGCTCTAATGTGATTTGTTGGTAGGCTTAGTCCTGAAGGCTCAAATGTTAATGATCTTGTGAAGCACTTAAAGATAAAGATACGACCTCAGTAAGGAACATCACTTAGAATCAGGTACAATTTCTATTTGAATGCTTGTGTGATGTCCTGAAGCATAACACTGTGGTCTAGGTCTGAAACCTTTTCTGAAAAACTCGTGTATCTCCTCTGTTTTGCGTAAGCAAGGACCTGGAGATGCTAGGCAACGAAAGCTTCTGCTGCATCCAGATATATGCTGACCTAGTTTTTCGTTGTCGTGCTTTAGATCATCCCTCACCTAAAAGGAGACCTCAGTGTCCAAAGATGTCCTGACTGCTCCTCTGCTGCATCCAGATATATGCTGACCTGGACACAGTCAGGATGTCATAAAAGAGACCCTCAAGAGTCCAAAACCCAAAGGCCTTGTTATTTGAGAAATCATCTGACTTGTACTTTAATCCAAAATCTCTTACTGATCTATTCTTTTCTTTTCTCAATCTAGTCCCAGTCAAGGTTTCAGAATTCTAGAACAGATACTGTGAAAAATATGTTGTAGGGAAACTGCTGGCATGATAGAGTGTACCACTAAATATTCTAGGATTTGGTTGTGACTTGCTTGAGTGTTCGTACAAACATACCAAAACATGATAAATAATATCACAGATCACTATACGAGAAGGCCTAAGGAAATAAGTTTAAGTGGACAAATATACTGGCAATTGCTATGACCAACTGGAGTAGATTAGAGTTGATAAGTGTAGCTCGGCCTGAAACACAGTGATTTGATCTCGTTTGAATAGATTATTTTTTTAAATATTTTATTTCAATATTTTTTTTTTAAGTTTAAGTTAAGCCAGTTTACGATTTGAGTTGGACCCGGTTACAAAATTTATCTAATATTGCTTTTGAAATGGGCATTGAGATATGAGAAGGGCCCACCACACGTTTGGTGGGCCACCTAAATCTTGGGTGAACAAAAAGGTGTGAGAGACGGTTGCATCACTCTATCACAAATCAGATTTTTTATTTTTCTCTCTAATCACCACACACAAACCATCATCGTGTTCTTCATTTTTTCACATGTCTTCTTCAACGAAATCAAAGAAATCAGGTAAACAATCTTTACCTTGTTTGTTTATCTTTAATAATGTTGGTGGTGAGTCACTTGCAGGGATGATCGCCGGTTAAATCAAACGTTTTTGAGTTCAATGATGACTTGAGAGGAGTTTGAAGAGTTCAGTCGGCGGCGCGTGTACCACACGCGCCTAGAACTTCGAGTTCGAGGTGGTGCGTGACCTTCACGCGTCTGTGAAAAAGAAAAAAATTACCGAAATGTCCTTGAACTCTCCTGACAAATGACCCTTCTGCCCTTGAACTCCAATCAGTGTTATGAACATTTTCAAAAATTACCAAACTGCCATCGAACTCAAATGGAAAAGACCATTTTGTCCTCGAACTCATAGTTTTCACTTGAACTCAGACGACAAATGACCATTTTGCCCTCGAACTCATTGTTCTCACTTGAACTCAGATGGCAAAGGACTATTCTGCCCTCGAACTCGTTGATGTCACTTGAACTCAGACGACAAATGACCTCTTTGCCCTTGAACTCATTGAGTTCACTTGAACTCAGACGGCAAATGACTACTATGCCCTCGAACTCAAATGGAAAAGACCAACATGCCCTCGAACTCTCTGTTTTAACTTGAACTCATGCAACAATTGACCAAATTGCCCTCGTACTCAGACTGTCTACTTGAACTCAGATGGGAAAAGACCAAAATGCCCTCGAACTTAATTTTGATCATTGAACTCAGATGTGTTTTTACTTAATTAACCCTGAGATCTCATGAAAATTTACCAAAGTGCCCTTGAACTCTCTCGTGGAGTTCGAACTTAATTTTTTTGGGCCCGTCAATCTTCTGAAGCCCATCTGAGTTCCTGTTCCTACTTTTATTTGGGCTTGTTGATCCATATGATATTTCTAAATTATTTTAGTCTAATTGTTCTCTAACTTAATTTGTTTCTTTTTCAGGAAAAACGACTCCTCACGTGCCGACGTTTGAAAACAATCACAATGTGGTGTGCTATCTCGCTGATCCCCCTGAAGAGCACAAGCAGGAGTTCAAGTCACTGATTGTGGGTCTTAACACGTGTAGGACTGCACATGCAATGCGAGAAAATCCAGTAATTTGTTCTGACTGGATTAAAGATTTTTGGGATAATGCAGATGCCAAGAAGGAAGACAAGCTGATTCGTTCTAAAGTTAGAGGAACTGATGTGACTATTTCCGAACAAGATATAAGAGATGTGTTGCTGTTTGGTGACTCTCCAAATGATCCAACCAGCTTCACAAAGGAGAAACTCAGTCCAGTATTGAGGAAGATGGGATATGAAGGTGAACTGCTAATACCACCATATTCGAAGAAACTATTTCCAAGTTACTGGAGGCTTTTGGTTCACATGTATCTGGCTAGTCTGGGAGGCAACAGGAGTGGACTAGATCAGATGGGATTAAAACATGCTTCTGGAGTGGTTGCCTTGATAGAAGATTGGGATTTTAATTACTCAAGATGTGTTTTTGAAGATATGATTGTGAATGTGAGAACCCTGAACAAGAATTATTTCTACAAATTTCCTAGATTTGTGCAAATGATTCTGGAGTCCAAGTATCCAAATCTGGAGAAGACTGTTGCAACTTATGACAAGAAGTGTATGGCTCATCAAATTTTTGGCTTGATTAGACAGGTTCGTAAAGATTCAAGGCAGATTTTTGAAGGTAGATTTCCACTAGTTAAGTTTGGGAAATTCAGTGAAATAGTTGAAGAAGTACCGGTTCCTCCATCTGCTATAGTTGCTGAGGATCATGATGTTCAGATTGTTGATCCTCCACCAGCTGAACAACGATCCCCTCCTGAGAAAGTTGACTTGACTGAGGTGGAAAGTGAAGATGATGTGGAGAGTGAGGATGAGGAGGAAGTGAGAGATGATCAACTGACTACAGGAAATGAAGATGATCAGTTTGAGAACTTTGAGTTTGATGATCTGAATGATGATGAGATAGATGACTTTATTCTTGAGAATGCTGAAATAAAGTCTGTGACTGATACTGAAAAGGAGATGAGTGAAGAAGGAACCGTGATTCAAGATGCTGATGTTATCACTTCTGCATCAATTATTCCTCAAGTAGAGGTGTTATCTAGCATCTTAGAAACTGTTCGAGAAGCTGAACAAAGGGTTCCTCCACCCATTGTTGCAGCTGAGACAGTTGTTGGTGATGAAGGTACTGTAGATCTGGGTTCTGATTTACGACCAAGAAAACGAAGTAAGAGAGATCCACGAATGAATGTTATTGTTGAAGAGTCTGTTTCTGCTGCTGCTGATGACATTGCTATGACCGATACTGATCCTTCACCTGATATTCCTACTGGCACTATTAGTTCTTCTATCTCACCAGTGATTGCAACAGAGGCTTTCTCTCAGTTCATGAGCAAGGCACCTATCACTGGGAGACTTAGTGAGGAAACTGGATCCTCAGGTGCATCTGGCACTGGAAAGGTTTTGTTTGATGAAGAAGCCTTTCAGAAAGCTCAATTGGCGTTTCTTGCAGACAAAGAACAGGGAAAGAAGGTGGATGTGGAATTTCTGACAACTGAGGAAAGAGAGAAAAGTCAAGAAGAGGTTGAAAGTGATGAAGATTTGTTTGCAGAAGTGGACGTTCACAGATTACAGTCTAAAGTGCTGAAACTGGAGACTGAAAATGTTTGGTTGACAGCTCAGGTGCAGAGTTTGATGGAGACAGTTACTGAGAAGGAAAAGAAAATTGCTGAATTAGAGACGGGATTGGGAGATGTTTCAGCAAGATTGCTTAACTTGACTCAGAAACTTGAGAACAAGTTTGGAAAGGAATTCTCTGAGACATCTTCTTTTGTTGACAAGGTGTTGACTCCAGCTGAACGTGAGAGATCAGAGAAAGAGCATGAAGAACATATGAAGAAGTATTTTGAAGATCAAGTTCCCAGAGTTAGAGATCGTCGACCTGGAAGTGCATATGTTCTCAAGAATTTGGCTGAACCGTCTATTGATCCAATGGAAGAGCATCCTGAGCGATATGTGACGATTACCAGTGATAGATATGATACATATGGTAATCGAACTGGGATAGAGTGTTGGAGGTATAATGATGATAAAGGAGTATTCGTGGTTCATAGAAAGAATGGAGCTGTTGAGTATTATGCTTCTACTTCAGCTTTCAATTCCTGGACGAAGATTGACTTGGCTGAACTTGCTAGATCTCCTTTTATCAACCAAACAAGGAATCCAAGGAACAAAATAGGTCTCACGTTTCATAAGAGGATTCAGGAGCAGGCTAAAGTGAATTTCAGAGATATGAAGACTGCTAGCTCGATATTGGTGGAATATAAAGGTGTACGAGGTGCTGATGGAAAGCCTTTTAAGACTGTACAGTGGCCACCAACTGAGAAATTGAAGACTATTCCCTTGTCCAAGCCAATGGATAGAGGTTGCTTAAAGGACATGAGATTTTGGGTATATGATCCTACCTCTTCATCTGCTGTAATTGTGTGTGATACGGATGAGTTCAGGATTTCTGATGCTAGAGATTTAATGAGTTTGCATTCTGAAGATGTTCAAGTTTTGGCTAGGCATCAGATTCAATGTGACCCTACTTATGAAGTTTGTGCCAAATCATTCACTAGTGCGGTGGCGCAAGTGGATAGACTGGGATTGGCCTCTGACAAGAGAGGAAGGGTGGAGACAGAATTATTTGGACCCTATGTCGGTAAATCACCAGAAGAATGGAAAAGGGCAATGGAAGCAAAGAAGAAAGAATCAAAGAAGCGCAGCAAAAGCAGCAAGAAGCGCTAAAGTAATCACAAGTCAACACAAACCTAGGGGGATATTGTTGGGCCATGTTATTAGAGGTTTGCGTTTGACTTGGGCTTGTTAGTATTATTGTGTTAGTTAGATTTCGGCCCAAGAGATCCATGTAACATGACCGCCCTATATTCATATAAATAGGGGGTTACTTAGTTGTTTTGGGGTTGCTAGTCTATTGTTCTTTTGCTTTGTTATTCTCGGCTAGTAGGTGTACCAGACGGTTCATTGAAACCGTGTGCACTCGATTAATAAAATCATTCTATTCAAAGTCTCTTTCTTGTTCTTCACCATTCAATCTTGTTTTCCGCACTCGATTGTTTGTTTGATACCCGGTAGAGAAGATCTTGGACTTACAAGAACAAAAGCCCCATGGGTTCGTTCGAGATCTGCAACGAATCGTTGGTTAATTAGAAGCTTAGGATAGGTTAGGGTTTATATAGTTAATTTGGGGATTGTTATTGTTTCAGGCTTCGCATAATTACATTCTGATTATATTTCAAACAACAAATGCACTCCCAGACCAGTTGGTCTGGGCATGGTTTTCACATGTTGCTGTTCCCGAGTTCGAACCTCATAAGGGACAGTTTTGGTGTTTCTTTTTTTTTTTTACTATTTCTTTATATATGTACAATGTGTTTATAAATACAATTAATTATTTAAAATAGCAAACCTTGTCCAATTTTTTTATAAAAATTACCTCAGGTTCACAAAACCATAAAGTTCATGTCCGTTATTTTATTTTTCCGAAAAATGTTTATTTATTATTTTTAATATATTTATTTTGTTTAAATCTCAATTAATTCATAAAAAAATCATTTTTAACCATTTTAGTACCAAAATTTTTGTGGAGACATTTCTAACCATATAAAACTTTTGGGTAATTTTATTTCTTGTAAAAATATTATTTTTACCTGTTTTTTTGATTAAATTCAATTAAAATTTTGTTTTAAATAAAAATGATATGGAAAATAATTTATACAATTATTTTCCACTTATACCACATATAATTTACTGTTAAAAAGTGAAAATAATGTTTTTGCACTTTATTTATATTTATTTCTTAATTATTTTATTATTAATAATAATAATAAATCAATTTAAAATATTAGAATATTAAGATTTTGGAGTTTAAAAAATTCTGAAATACTGTTTTTATCTCGGAATAAACTTGGAATTTTTATATTTATTTGGTTTATTTGTATTCCACTCTTAATTCATATTTATTTAATTAAAACCAATGATGGTTTAATTCAAAAACCCTAGAATCCCCAAATTTAGACTATGAAACCCTAAGTGCCTATCCCAATAACCCTAGATTTTAAGTCCTCATAAACTTAGACTTTGTGTTTATCATTTAGGTGATTTCTTTGGGAATCTCACTATTATCAACTCATCATAACTTGGGTGATTACTTGCTTAGCTTAAGGTGAGTTTACATAGCCCCCCCCCCCCCCTCTTTTTTTTTTTTTTTTTCTATTTTACATTTTGGGGTGAAACATGTTTAAACATTTTATACACTATCATTTACTCTTTTCTTAGATTGTTGAAACTTGTGATTCAACTACACTATCATTTACTCATTCTATCATTTGACTGTAACAAAAAGACACAGTACAATCATTAACATTGATCAAGCCGCCTGTTTAGATTATAGCGCTATAGGTCTGACAAACCCATCCCCCCGCTTAAATTCAGGGATGATCGATAACAGTAACAACATTTAACTAACTTGCGAGTTAGGTCTCAGTCGACACAAGGTTTGATTGTACAAAGACGCATTGTTACATGTCGGACTCATACTCTATCATTATACAACTGTGATTGTTGTACAAACTATTGTTATCAATTATATTCGAAAAACCTATGTATGCTCACCAACTTTTGTTGACCCAAAATATTTTTAAACTTAACATGTTTCAGGTTCTACTTGCTTGAAGATTAGAGTTAATGCTTGAAGATGTGTAGCTAGTATTTTTCATCTTGAGATGTACAAATTCTTAGAACAATTGTATATAATTTATTTAAAACATTTAATGAAATTTATTATTCCCATGAGCTACTGAACAATCATCAATACGTGACATCCCGATGTTTCCGCCATCGGTTGGGGTGTTACATAAGGAATGTAAGATATGTTTCTAATTTGAAGAGAAGTTTGTTGTCCCTTGGTACCTTTGAGAAGGAAGGATGTCATATAAGTCTAAAAGATGGTAAACCCAAAGTGATCAGAGGTTCCATGGTGATCTTATCAGGAATTAGAAGTGGAAAAAAATACTTACTTACTGGATGGTAAAGTGATGATTGCAGCCTTAGTAACAGTTGCTCTGGAACAAGGTAATTCTACTACTTTGTTATGGCACGAGAGACTTGGTTATATTAGTAGTCAAGGATTTGTTGAGCTTAATAAACAAGTAATTGATGAACTAAAAAATAGTGATTATGATATAAGTTTATGTGAGAGTTGTGTCATGGGAAAACATAAAAGGGTAAAGTTTAGAAAGGGCAAACATACAACAAGGGGTATATTGGATTATGTACATGCTGACTTGTGGGGTCCTGCTAAAACTGAATCATTGGGGGGGGGGGGGGGGGTGCAAGGTATTATTTGTCCATAGTTGATGATTTTTCAAGAAGAGTGTGGATATATATCATCAAGAATAAAAGTGATGCATTCAGTAAGTTCAAGGAGTGGAAAACTCTGGTTGAGAATCAAACTGGTAAGAAAGTGAAAAAGTTAAGAACTGATAATGGTTTGGAATTCTGCAGTAATGAATTCAACCAATATTGTAGATCATTTGGTATTGATAGGCATTTGACAATTCCTGGAACACCTCAACAAAATGGTCTAGTTGAGAGAATGAATAGGACCATTTGTGAAAGGCTGAGGTGTATTTTGTCTCATGCTGGAATGCCAATGAAATTTTGGACAGAGGCTACAACAACTGCTGTATATCTGATAAATAGGTCCCCATCCTCAGCTCTGTCAATGAAAACACCCATGGAGGTATGGACAGGAGAGAAACCAGATTATAGTGATCTAAAAGTGTTTGGTTCTTTGGCTTATGCCCATATAAATCAGGGAAAACTTAATCCCAAGGCTATTAAATGTGTTGTTCTAGGATACACTGATGGGGTTAAGGGTCACAGATTATGGAGGATGGATGGGGAGAGGCCTGGAGTGTTTAACAGCAGAAATGTAAAATTCAGGGAAGAGGTGTTGTATAAAGATTTACTAGGTAACAACTTGAAGTATGATGATGAGAGTTTTGATGAAAACAAGGGAGTTCAAGTTGAGGTGGAGCCTAGTGAAAATGTACAAGAAAAAGTTGAGAATGAGGGCATTTCTGGAAACAAGAGTGCTCCTGGTCCAAGTATAGCAAAAGATAGGCACATGAGGGAAATAAGGGTTCCTATCAGGTATAGAGATCATGAAGATAGTATATCAGCCGTGGCCTTCATGGCAGCTGAGTTTGAAAGCATGTTTGAACCTATGACTTATGAAGAAGCAATTAATTCAGAACAAAAGGAAGAATGGTGTGCTGCAATTAATGAAGAAATGGAATCATTGTACAAAAATGATACATGGGAGTTGGTAGACAAGCCTCCTGACAAGAAACTAGTCTCTTGCAAATGGATATATAAGCTAAAAGAAGGAATGAAAGCTGGTGAGAATCCAAGGTTTAAAGCAAGGCCAGTGGCTAAGGGGTTTATTCAGAAAGCAGACAAAGATCATATAGAGGAGACAAAGTATTTGTTAATGAAAGAGTTTGACATGAAGGAATTAGGATAAGGCAAGAAAATTCTGGGTATGGAGATTATCAGGAATAGAGTAAAGAAGGAGTTAATACTGTCTCAGTTAGCTTATATTGAGAAGGTTCTTAAAAGTTATAATATGGCTGATTGCAAACCAGTAACCACTCCTTTGGCTACTCATTTCATGTTGTTAAAAAGAGATTCTCCTCAAAATGATTGTGATAGGGAATACATGAGTAAAGTTCCCTATGCAAACACTGTTGTTAGTCTTATGTATATCATGGTCTGCACAAGACCAAACATAGCATATGTAGTAAGTATTGTAAGTAGGTACATGACTGATTCAGGGAAAAGTCATTGGGCAGCAGTGAAGTGGATTTTGAGGTACCTGGCAGGCACTAAAGGGCTTGGTTTAAAGTTTCAAAGCGTTTCTGGTGAAAAAGGCAATAAGGTCAAAGGATTTGTTAATTCTGATTATGCCAAGGATAGAGACAATGGAAGATCCATTACTGGTTATACATTTTCTGTTTTGGGAAATGTTGTCAGTTGGAAGTCTCAGTTACAACATGTTGTAGCTTTATCTACAACTTAGGCTGAGTTTATAGCCTTAACTGAAGGGGTAAAAGAGTCTTTATGGCTTAAAGGAATTGTGACTAATCTTGGTATACAACTAGACAGTGTGGAGATTTATTGTGATAATGTAGGAGTTGCACAACTTTTAAAGAACAGTGTGTTTCATGAAAGGACCAAGCACATCAATGTGAAGATGTTTTTCATAAGGTATGTGATCAATAATAAAGAAGTTGAAGTTAAATGGGTCAGTACAAAAGACAATCTTGCAGATGTGATGACCAAGGCTTTGCCTGGTCCAAAGTTCATTTTTTGTGTTGATTCATTGAGATTGAGATGAAATAATTGTGACTTAGGTGGAGATTGTTGGAAATAAAGTCACAATTATAGGTCAACCAAAGTCAAATAAAGTTTAAGGGCCAGTTCTGACAATATGGCAAGCTTGTTACAAGGCAGAAGTGGAGTTTTTGCTTAAAACGAATAAGTGAAAGAAAGTGAAGGACTGAAGTTGTTAACTTTTAAGTTGAGTTGTTAAAGTTCGTTGATGATCAGATTAGGGCTAGCTTTTCTATAAATTGGGGCTATTCCAATTGAGTTGTAATCTTTTTCAATTCATTCAATTTCCGTATTCAGCTCTAATCATTCAATAAAATCGTTGATAATTCTTTGGTTATTGTTCTTGATTTCACTGTGTTATTCTAACATATGATGTTGTGCTGTATTATACCATGTTAAAAAAAAAACTAAAACATCATACATAAAATTTAAAACACAATCCCAACATAAACTTCTCATGTTTTTTATGAGTTAATGAATTTATAGTCGAACCCTACCCTATTTTTATAATCAAATAGCATGTGTAACCACATTCTCTTCGTGGATACGATACAATACGATACTCGAGTTACCTCACTTACCTACCAAGATTATTTAGTTTTTTGCATGAATTAAACGACATTCATCAAAATTCTTCACTTTACATTCTTCTAAAAGTTTTCTCTATATTTTATGTGCCTAAAGATGAATCATCAAGTTCTTTGTTATAGTCAAAACCAAAACTTCTGAAGGTGGAATTCAATCACCATTAAGCATTAATTTACTGATTAACATTCTCAAAGATATATATGTTTTCGATATATAATGACAAAACTAAGACTTATTTGTGGTTAGTGTGGAGTAGTGTGTAATAACTTCTTAGATATGGTGAGCGTGAAAAGCAATTAGTCAGCTTAACCCAATTTTTTTAACGGTAAATTGGGATCATTGACGGATTACTGGAGTATCATCGTGCCACAAGCAGAATCACCCGATCATATTTATCTCCACTAGGCAATAATGTCTATACACAAATTCATGCAGAAACCCAATAACTCTAGGAAAACCCCCTTTGTTGGAATCGAACCCAAGACCAAATGGTCACTAAGTCTGCACCTTAGATGCGACTAGCCTATAATGTCATGGTCAGCTTAACCCAATTTAACAGGTTAATCTAAACATTATCGGCTAGTAACAGGAGTCTATTCATCGCATATAGACTGCAGGGACATCGTGCGTGGCATAACCATCGAGTTGAAGTCGAGACCTAAAAGATCGAATGGAACAGTACATAGACAAGTCAATTTATATAGTCCGTCACATGCAGACGTAAGGAATTTCCAAGCCATTCACATCGAATATTGCATCTAATACGCATACGTAGGTGTGGAGTAAAACGCAAGGAAAAGAACTTATGTAACATTATGGCTCCTTTATGAACTCCTTACAACTTTGTTCACCCATTTCTTTCTTTCAAGTAAAGCACCTGGTTGGCTGGTTTTTAAAATTGATATGTTTTTCACCTTATTACCATTTTTGAACATAGGTTAACTCCCCAAAAAACACTCATCAAGAACTACATATTACTGCCGATTAGATATCTAATATATATAATAATTATCTCATCAATATTTATTCATCAACTTAGAGAATATCCTCACACGGGCATTGAACTAACTCAAGTTGATCACTACTTTTGAGTTGACTGACAACCTATCTTAGGTTATGTGTTTGTGGTTTAAGATATATGACGTCTCTGCCACGTAGACAATAAATTTTAACCAACAACCCTTTAACTATAACGAGGTTTAATATTTTTTTAAGCATAGAAGAAATGTGATTGTTGATCAAATGGTGGCCCCCATATTTGCAATTGCTAATGCCTGTGAAGTAGTGCCGGCTCAACTATTTTGATGGCCTAAAGCAAAGTTAAAATCTAGGGTCCTTTCAGGAGGGAAAACTTGTTGGTTGTTGCACACTTACACTTTGAGTCCCACAACGGTACAACATGAATAATTTGGTGGCAGTTGTTCTCTGCCCATCCTTGCACAACCCAGTTCACTGTTTAAAAAACAAAAATTGTGGCCTTATAGATTTGGGGGCCCAAAGCCATAGCCTCATTTGGCTTGGGCTTGAGTCGGCCCTGCCGTAAAGGGCATGACATCCCCTTGGTTAAAGCCCCCTATAACGTTTTTGGGGCGATGTATAGCCATGTTAACGGTTGATGTGAACCCACAACGGAGAGCCTTAGCATTGGTGTCCAACTCTAACTAGCATATAGGTTAACCTTGAGCCATAAGTTGCTCAACAAACCATCAACTTTGGTCACATTTTGAATATTCCCATACCAAAAATGATTTTTAGTCGCATTCATAGAAAAAACTAGAAACGTGAGTTACAGTCGCCAAATTTCTTTACTTTTTTTTTTTTATTTTGACTAGCGGGAAACTAACCTACGAAGTTTAAAAATATATCTAATGCAAACCAAACACCAATTGTAACCTCGTCTAGTTCTAAAAATGCTTAACATTATCTATCTATACTACATTATAAAGGAGGAGAGATAGCTAAAATAGTCACTTCATGTCAATTTTAAGATGACATACAAAAGGTCACAAGGTAAACAACTATCTTTTTGCCAAATTCTTCCCTTTATGCCCCTATGTGCAACATTTGATTACAAACATTATAAAGGAGGAGAGATGGCTAAAATAGTCACTTCATGTCAATTTTATGATGACATACAAAAGGTCACAAGGTAAACAACTATCTTTTTGCCAAATTCTTCCCTTTATGCCCCTATGTGCAACATTTGATTACAATTATACAAATGACTAATGCAAGTCATCTCTATTATTATTTGCTTCACCTTTTGATTTTCTCATCTTTAATGAATTCAATTTGAGATTTAATGTCTCACATTTTCCTTTTCTCATCTTCAATGATGAATTAAAATTAACATCAGTCAAGTTAATCTCTAAAACCCCTCATACCATTGCCTTATCACACTAGTTTCTTTATTTCTCTTGGAAGTTGTCATCGAATGATATTGTTCAACACTTGTAGTTTTGCACTATCAATTATTATGTTGGTAAGCCAACACTTGTAATCTTGTATATTCTTTATGTATATTTATTTATTTAGTTATTTAGTTTTTAAGCTTTTTGTTAGTTCTTATATATGGTTTTTTTTTCATTATTTTGTCCGTGTTTTCTTTTACATATTTTGTAATAACTTTATACGATAAGTCGATCAATACGAACCAAACTTTAAGGAATACATGTTTGTCGACAGGATTTACCCGCTACAATGCGCAATGGGAAAACTGCTAGCGTATTACAAGTTATTTTGAATCCCGCCGTAACGCGCGGGTAAACCCACTAGTTCTCAATGATGAAGTAGATTAGTTAAACAACTAAAAAATATATTTAAACCACCTTTTTTTATTAACACATAATTACGAAAAATTACATCAAGATAGCGGGCAGGCGGGTAACAAGCTGCGCCGTCACCCATTTCTGGACGGCAAACCCTAGCCTACTAAAAACGAACCTATGCCCCTCGGAGTCGAGACACTGCTATGAATAACCTGTTGGGCTCTGTTCAGGAAATGGATGGCTTCCGATGCCAAGGAACCGAAGGTATCAAATGCCAGGGGTACGAAAACGTATTGGTTCTCCTCACAAGATTTAGCATGCTTCTCAACTTTCTTCGCCTCTGCTTTCCGCACCGCTTGCCCTATTACAAAACCACTATCCCCCAAACCAGTCAGGAGAGATACACCTATTAGGTCGACACAGACGTGTTTTCCCCCAGCCCACCTAAAAACAAGCAGGTCTGCTAGACATATATGATTTATGAAAATATATATATTCATAAATGTATATGATTTTAATTAAACTGGTGCACTCAAAACATGTCTTTTGTCAGGTGTAGAAAATATTCTAAACGTGATTGGTTTTTTTACTAAATACAATTTGATAAAAATCATGAAGTGGACGATTGTATTTCAAAAATTAACATTTAACAAAAGGGTTTTGTTTGGAAGTTTCCATAAAGATAGGGGCTGAATATGTAAATAGAAGAGGTGTGTCAGTGTATGAGTTGGAAGTCGCTTTCTGGTCAAAGAAGTTGGAGACAGCTAGCAAACTAACATGCAGGCAGATCACAAACTTAATCCACAGCTTTGCCTTTCTTTAACCGCTGAAACGTGCATTCGTCTTATTCTCTTAAGTCTTAAATCAATTGATTATGGCTTTGGTTATTAGGCTATTCGTTGTCGCTCAAGGTGAGCGGATGCTTTATCATGTTAAAACAGGATAACTGGACGTTGACATGGTACTGGCTAAAGTGTCAATCCTGCTCCCTTAATCCTGTTGTGGCTCAAGGTGAGCGAGGACTTTATCAGGTTTTTATTTGTTTTAAATTTTTTTATAAAACATTTCATTGCATCAATATTAAAATAAACACTACATAAAAAAGCATAAAATAACATCACGTTCCATAACATCAAACCATTATTTAAAAACATAAAGTAAATAGTAGAAAGACGATTATATTAGAAATCGTCCTCTCATAAGTCTCCAAATCTCAAGCCTTCGGTAGTTATCATTGTGTATGGTTCGGTATTCGTTACGAGCCACTTCAATCAACTCATCATCGTTTAAACCCGGGTGCTCGTTCACCGTATTTACGTAGAAATGCTCAAATATGGTGCACTTCGCCTTTAAAGAACAATATTTTTCATATATCGCGTCAATTGAACGATGGTTTTTACCAATTTGTTGATTGAATGTTGTGACAACCGCTCGCCAAAAACTTTGGCTTCGCACGAATTCTCCTTGCTCTTGAATATGAATACAACTATTGACCAAGGCGAGTTCTTCCTCCACAGTCCACATTGGTGGTCGCACACGTTTTAGTGGGGCCGGGATTGGATTTGAATTTGGGTTTTGGTTTGCTATTTTTGATCAAGTGGAAGATAAAAAATTGATAGATAATATTTTTGGAACAACTTGCTCCATATATATATATATATATATATATATATATATATATATATATATATATATATATATATATATATATATATATATATATATATATATATATATATATATATAGGATCCTGTACAAAGTACATTTTTCGTGAGAAGTGTGAGAAAGACTAAGAATTGACATGTAGACATCATGTTTTGGATTTAGGAATGATGTTTTAGGTTGTTTTAACTTGAAAAACACTAAACACAACAATCTAAAACACAATACAATGTATTATAGTCATTAAATTTAAAAAACAGCTAAAACACACTACTTAACGCTTAAAACACACTGCTAATGTTCTTAGCATGGTGTTTTAAGTTTTAAGCCTAAAATACATTGTTTTCGGTTTTTAATTGTTATGTTTGGTGTTTTTATAAGCAAAACAATCCAAAACATCACGACTAATTTCAAAAAATAATGCCTAAGTATCAATTTTTAATACTTCTCACACTTCTCACGAAAAATGTACTTTGTACAGGATCCTGACCCTATATATATATATATATATATATATATATATTAAAAAAATAGACCGTTGGCTGTCTATATATATATATATAGGGTCGAGATCGTATACAAAGTGTTTTTTTGTGAGAAGTGTGAGAAGGATTAAAAATTGATACTTAGGCATCATTTTTTGAACTTAGTCGTGATGTTTTGGATTGTTTTGCCTATAAAAACACCAAACATAACAATTAAAACCCGAAAACAATGTATTTTAGGCTTAAAACTTAAAACACCATGCTAAGAACATTAGCAGTGTGTTTTAAGCGTTAAGTAGTGTGTTTTAATTGTTTTTTAAATTTAATGACTATAATACATTGTATTGTGTTTTAGATTGTTGTGTTTGGTGTTTTTCAAGTTAATCAAAAGTTCATTATTTATCTAGTTTTATTAAAGTTTTAAACGTTGTACATATGACGTATAAATCTTTTTTTTTTTTTTTTCAAATGACAGTTCGGTATTTATCTGTTTTATTAAAGTCTTAAACGTTGTACATACGACTTATATACATATTACCCTTTTAATGTTTTTCCCAACATACATTGTATATTTATCCGTTTTATTACAATTTTACATGTTGTAATGTTTAACACGACAAATATTAGGTTTTTTTATATGTTTGTTCAATATTATCGTTTTTAACAAGTATTATAAAAATGTAAGTAACAAACCAAATCACAATAAAAATAAAATTACGTACACATAACCAAAATATAAATATTCATTAATAAGTTGGGTTTGTATGTAACAAATAAATAAAAAGTACAACCACACCATACAATACAATATTTAAAAAAAAAAAAACAATCAATCATCATAATCCTTACTCATCGCGCCCTCATCCAAATCCTCTGGTAGCGGTGGTATAGGCACAGGGACGACACACTCTATGTGCGCATCCTGTCTATCTCCTGGTCAACTAGCCAACAAATTGCTCGACCCGGGCGACCCAACGAGTAGTCGACCGGATCGAACATGTATCCTAGTCGGCAAACACGTCGTAAGTGCAAGTCATTTTTGGTGTGTGCGGACCACTCTACCTTGCTTGGCGGTTCTTGTGAATGCTTCTAAAACAATCTTATGACGAAGGCCTGGTAGTGGACCACTACCATTTTTTTGGCGGTTCGCTATGGGCTAAAAGACATAATTATTCTATTTTGTTCAAGTTTTTGTCCAATCTTCAATCAAGTCTTGATTTCTCCTCGAAACATAATGTTTCTCTTCACCAAACAATCAAATAAGTACCATTTTCATGTGCAATTGCAATGGAAAACCAATCAAAATGTAAGGATAAATAATGTAAAAATAGGTATCGTTTTTAAGCATATTACTATGCACTTTTCATATCGAAAAAGCTTTGTACAATAACCGAACATCTGTGTGTATCCTTAAAGTCGAAGCTCCGTTTCTAAATTGAGAATTCTAGCGTCAACACCAAGCATAAAGTTCACACTCGGTCATTTAAAAATGTTATGTTGATTTGAACAAATTATCTATCTAAAAGTTCTCAATTGCGTATGGTGCCACTCGTTTGATGAGTCTATCGAACATCTTTTAACGGGATGTGCGATAGTGTCTGGGGTGTGGGACAAGATTGCGTCATGGTGTGGGATTCCAAGACCGTTCATTTTTCATGTGAAGGATGTCGTTTTGATCCATGAGCATAGTGGAGTTGCGGGAGTCAAGAATGAGGTTTTGCATGGCATCATTATCATTACGTGTTGGAGAGTTTGGAGAGCGAGAAATGAGAAGATTTTTAATGGTACCGATACAGATGTGGTGAGAATGGTAGCGGACATAAAGGCGTCGGGGTTTCTTTGGTATAAAAATAGGTTTAAGGGTAGGATAGTGGATTGGGCGCGTTGGTGCTCTTTTGATGTAACGTAACTATTTGTACTGTTGGTTTTCCCCGGTTTTTGGCTATGTTCTCTATCTTGGAGAGCGTAGTTGTTTGGTGTGGTTTAATGAAGTTCATTTTTAAAAAAAAAAAAAAAAAAAAAAATCTATCTAAAAGTTCTTTAAAGTTCTTTTGTTAGAATAAAAATGACATTTAACTTTTACGTATACACATCATATCATATATTTATATAATGTTTGATACATTCTTTTAATTAATCTTAGTTGACCCTCTTCTAACTCATGAATAGGAAACACCTAGGAAAGAGTTAGTGCTTGTTTGGTATGGTTGTTATTGATGACGATCTTTTTTTTTTTATTTTTCTTCATAGACCAAATTGTAACATCAATTACAGATATTATAAACAATAGTAGATAGAGTACCTTTATATGAATTGAATTCAATTAGCTCTCAAGCCTCACCCACAGTATTATATATATATATATATATATATATATATATATATATATATATATATATACACAACTAGCAACTTGGATCACCTCACAAAGTCGCCATCCTTCCTCATTACTTGACACCATTTCACAAATTAGTTATAGTTGGGTCACCTTTAAGAGTCACCACCCTTCTCAATCACTTGGCATTGTTTCACAAATTAATTAGTTGGGTCACTTCTAAGAGTCACCACCCTTCTCCATCACTTGACACATTTTCACAAATTAATTATCAACATTAATCTCCTCTAAGAGTCATCACTTTTTCTACAATTAGCTATTTGGGCAACTTCTAAGAATCACTACACTTCCCCATCACTCCCCACCGTTTTACAAATTATATACATACAATTTGCAACATCATATGACTCATGCTTTACTACCGCTTATATATATATATATATATATATACATATATATTTAAATTGGAAACAATACTTATAAAAAAACAATACATATCACAAAGCATTGATTCCGACTTGCAAGGTGTTTTTTTTTTATTTCCAAATCCATTTGATTTTAATAACCTGCTCCAACATGTGTCCTTTCCACATCTTAATTTCACCAACACAATTTATGATTGTTTGCAACCGTTTTCCAGATTCATCTTTCATGTAAAGATTCTACTTTATTGTTCCTTTGAATAACGAATAAGTTCAAAAAACCAAAGAAGAGACACATTTTATTGTAAAATCCTAACCTATGTGTTGCATCTTTTATGGAACTGTCGTTTGTTTCTGTCACACCCTCAAATTTCCACTTGCGGAGTTTTACCGCGAGGCGCATGACAAACCAGGATCCAAGTCAACGGTCACAATAAACAACACTATATGAAATACGTAAACTCAAAACATAGTTCTCAATTTATAAAACCATAGCGGAAGCATTTAACCAGTTACAAACCGTGTACGACAATGTTCAAATTATTTAATTCAAAAACATGAAACTAAGCCTAGACGCCATGCAGACTCGTGGGCCTAGTCCTCTGTTGCTACCTTAGCGACTTGAGAAAAACATGCCAAAAAGACGTCAACATATAATGCTGGTGAGTTCACAGGTTTGTTCAATATGTTACTAAAGTTACCAAAACGTTACCATGTCCATACTATACCAATGTCACCAAGTACGCTAGCTAGGCGTATGTTTTATTACTACTACGATTGGAAACCATTACTGGACACGTTTAGCAATGTTTAGCATATGTTTAAGCAGCCCGAATAATGTTCAGCACGTTTAGCAAAGTTCGAGACAACATGCACCCACCCGGCCCTCCAAGCCGTCGAGTGGGGCAGGTCACGCCCAATAGATCTATCCACATTTCCCCCGTTGTGCATCCCCGCACATTCATGGTTTCCCCCGGGACTTCCAATGATCGTATAGCAATACAAACTTAAAACCATAGTATGACATATGTTACCAAAATAGTTTAGCGCATGTTTTCTCCCCCAAAAGTTAAAGCTATAAAAGTGGGGTCGTGAACTCACCTTAGATAGCGTTCTTTGGTAACTAGTAAAATGCTAAGCCCTTGATAATCCCTCTACTGGAGATCTATCAAAATGTTCACATAAGTGTTCCGACTAATAACCATAAGGTTATCTAGTCCCCGATTGTCCAGATCGTAACCAAGTATGTTTTAAAGCGTGTTTAAATGTTCAACCGACACACTAGACCGACCCGACATCCCGTTGGTGACTCATTACCCTAACTAATCAAGTACACATAGATTACACACAAGGTTCAAGCATAACACACTTAGTTTGTATCAAAAATCTCATTTTTACATCAGAACGGTCGAACCAGGCAACTAGTTCTCCTTCGCCCCTTTTTAAGTCTCCTTTGCCCGTTTAGTGTCACGTTCGACCGTTTGATGCCATGTTCGACCGTTTTATCAGGTTCGCCCAAACATTTCCCAGGTTCGACCCTGGAATCTCTCATTCGACCACTCGTTTGGTCGAATGAGCCCAGGTTCGACCCTGTCAGCTAAGTTTCCCCAAAAACGCTTCAAACACATTCAAAACACCCCGAAACATCATCAAACACAGCAGTCATGCATGAATAACTTATCCCTACAAAACCCCACCAATTTTGCCCCAAAACCAGCTTGTTTTAATACTTTCCCAAAATGGCAAAATTATGGAAATGTCACATCATGCATGGAATTCTTACCCAATTTAGAAACTTTTTGAAATCCTTTCATATTCATCTCAATAAGCTCTGTTTAATGTGTTTATGAAAACCCCCAATACATTTATTAATAATAATAACATGCAATAATCCTTAGGTTTATCAAAATCCCCAAAATACCCATAATATCACCACCTATCTAGTTGTAACCCTAAACAACAATAAACCAACATCAATAGCAACCCTAGATCATGTTTCTATCATTAGAACAACAGCAAATCATTAAACAACACATAACACATAATTAACATATGTTTATTGATACAAAACCTATGTTTAATGATAGGATTTAGATTTAGAAAGGTGTTTAAAAGGTTTGTATTGATAAAAACATCCTTAGAACAGATCTGGACATTTAGGGTTAGATGAAAACGAATTAAAATTCCTTAAAAAGGTTTAGGATTAAGAACACACCTTGGATTCTTGTTTAGATGTTGTAGATAGGTTAGATTATGAAAAAGAAGAGCAAAAACTCATTCCTTAGTGATTAAAATCGTTTGAGAGTGTTTTGAGACGGTTAGGGTTTGTGAAATGGTGAAAAATGACAAAGTTTGGTATTTATACCAGTCTACCTTCGACCCTTGTTCCTGGTCGAATGTAGCCTCCTTCGACCCTTTCACAGGGTCGAATGTACCCTGTCCTGGTCGAAGGGAATTCTTTCAATTCCACATCCCAGGTTCGCCCCTTTGCAAAGGGTCGAACCAAAACATATTTCCACCTTCGACCACTCGAAGTGGTCGAACCAGGACCTATGTTTTTCTAGTTTTCCAGTTTGTCGTGTGTAACACCCCAACCGATGGCGGAAACATCGGGATGTCACGTAGTGATGATTGTTCAGTAGCTCATGGTGAATAATAATTTCATTAAATGATTTAAATAATTTACATACAATGATTCTACAAGAATTCGTACATCAAATTGAATAAAACTATGCACATATCTTCAAGCAAATCTTCAAGCAAGTAGAACCTGAAACATGTTAAGTTGAAAATATTTTGGGTCAACAATTGTTGGTGAGAATTACATAGGTTTTTGAGAAATAGTTGATAACAATAGTTTGTACAACATTCAAAGTTGTATGATGATAGAGTATGATACCGACATGTAGCAATGCGTCTTTGTACAACCAAACCTTGTGTCGACTGATGACTAACTCGCAAGTTAGTTAAATGTTATTACTGTTATCGATCATCCCTGAGTCTATGCGGAGGATGGGTTTGTCAGACCTATAGCGCTATAATCTAAACAGGCGGCTTGATCATTGTTAATGATTGTACTGTGTCTTTTTGTTACAGTTAAATGATAGAATGATGATGTACTTGAATCACAAGTAAATATGAGTAAATGATAGTATAAAATGTTTAAACATGTTTCACCCCAAAAATAGTGAAAATAGAGAAAAGGGGCTATGTAAACTCACCTTAGCAAATGTTATACTTCTTGAAAAGATGAAATAATGGTGTTGCCCAAATTAATGCCAAATATCACCCTATAATAAGGTAATAAATAATAAGTCTAAGTCTAACTAGTTTGTAAGTGTATCCTAGGGTTTCGATTTGGGGATATCCAATTGTTTGAATTTAAAATAAAATGTTAATTAAATAAGGGAAATTTGATAATTAAATAAAAGAAAGCCTTTTTATAAAATTTGAATTTAGAATGCTCACCATAATGTGTTTGAAATACAAAAATAATTTTTATAAAATTATTTCATTTAAAATAGATTTTTAAATCTATTTATTACAAATTGCCAATAATTAACTTTAATATTCAAAAATACTAAAATTAAAGAATTACCATTTTAAAAATCATATTTCTGTTCTAAATATTTAAAAATAAATTGTGTAAAATTTTGGTGCAAAAATAATGAAAATTGAATTTATTATGATTTAATTATGATTAAATCTAACAAAATTTATTAAAAATATAAAATAAATGATTTTTCTGAATTAAAAATTATTTCAGTAAAGTCTAACTCTATATAAACTCAGGATAATTTTTGTAGAATTTAATAAAGTTGTTTTGATATTTTAATGGATTTTTATAAATATAATAGTATAAAATTGATTTAATTATTATAAATATTAAATAAATGAATTTTTGAAAAATAAAAATTGTAAATAAAACTTTTATCTCAGATTTAATAAATATAATTTTTTTAGAATTTATAAAATAGTTTTAATATTTAAAAACGAATTAATAAAATTATATATAAGTATTTGATTTTAAAAGGATAAATGAGGAAAAAAAAAGAACAAAAAGATGCCATGCCGGGACTCGAACCCGGGTGGCTCACGAAGCAACCCTCAGTCACAACCACTTGGTCCAGACCAGTGGTTGTGATTAATTCTGTTATATTTAAAATATATACACTATGTAAAATTGAGTTTATCCCCAAATCAACCCTTCGAGCCCTAGATTCTGCAATAGGTTGATTCACACATCAATGGCTCAATTGATCTTAGGGCTTTTGATGTGTGAAAGCCGGAGATCAAAACCCACTAACAACATCAAACTTACAGTGCTGTAACGAATACGATTGCTCGGTCAGATCAAAAAGTCAAACCCGCTACAATTAACAAGCACAGAGGTCTGTTTGTGAAGAATTGGGGATTAGGATAGGATGTTCGGCGATGTGTGATAGTCCAGGAACCTTCAATTTATAGTATTATGGCTTGAATGTTCAAAAGGGTAATTGTTGACCATGACGCGTAATTTGGTTAAAATTGGTAAGATTGGAGAGGTAATTGATCGTGTATTTACTTGTGATAGACCGGTAATCAAGCTCCTTAATCAACCCTTAATAATTAACGAATAATTGATGTTGATTATGGAATGTCGCGGATCTCAGTTGACTTTCTAAGTCAACTGAAGTGTTTTTAAATGTCGTTATATAATTATATCCTGACCGGATACAAACAATCAGGATGGCTAGCCCAGATGGTTGTGAGGGAGTGTTGTTTTGGTTGACCCGGGTTACTGCTTGGGTTCGAGTCCCAGCAGACCCATTTTATTATTTTTTTACACAATAAGGAAGGGGTTAGTGGGCTGGGCCGGATTTAGGGTTTGGGCTTCTGATGGATTGGGCTCAGGTGGGGGTAAATTAAAAGGAAGGGATATTGGGTTTCTTGCTAGACACAATGAGGAGTGGACTACCATTTGGACTAACTAATTGGGTTATTTAACTACATAGTTTTTATTATTATTATTATTATTATAAACCTTTATATACATATATATATATATATATATATATAAGTTGTGCGGTAGTAAATGAGGATTTAAGCACATTATGAATGTTAAAATACACGTATTAGATATTGGGGAAAAATTCGCGATGTTACATCGTGTTTAACGCATTTTAACACATCTTAACATATGAGCATGCAACCTTAGTCTATGTTTAACATATTTAAGCATGGATAATCATCTACACATCATTTAAACACATCTATGTATATAATCCACCACACGACCAATAATCTACACATACACTTAATTAGTTTATGTAATTTCACCAACAACGGGACCCGGTACTAGTGTATTCCCAAAATGACTCCAATGATCCTCCAGATCATTGAACCCTGGACAATCCTAACTTGACCCGACTCAACTAACCTAGTTAAATCCGTTTATAAACGTTTCTCGCTAAGGTAGACTTAGATGTTACTAAAATGTTTAAGCCAAATATGCCGGGTGTCACAGTTTCAGTAGCATCCTTTGGAAAGGGACAATGCAAAAAAAGATAAAAATAAAAAGATTTAGGAGTATTGTTGTAAGTTAGTGATAATACAAAAAAAGATAAGAATAAATAGGAACGATAGTTTGAATAAAGTTTAAGAATTTTCGTATCTCATATGGTAATACTAAAACATTCATAATCAAAATCCTACTGCAACGTGCGGGCAAGCACAACTCGTTATAAACAAATGAAAGATACTAAAAGTAATTAAATTACAATTGCTCGACATAAAAAATCTTAATCCCCCTACACCCCAAGCATGATTATAGTCACTAGAATTCCTCAAGAGTCAAGATATAAAACATTGTATTTTGCTGAAGTTTTTATTTAATCTTTATTTTTTATTTGAGTCGGTCCACCCATTTTGTGTTCTATTAGGATTATTATTTTTATTTAGGTTTATCCAAGTATAGGAGATAAGTATTATTTATTTGAGTATTTAAATTTGAGTCAAAGTTGGTATCTTTGTAACTCAAGGTTTCCTAGTATTATATATAGATCTATAGGCAGGGGTTGAAAAATCAATCTATCGAGTTTGTAATTGGTTTTCAGTTTCCGTTTGATAATATAAGAAACATCCGTCATTCCGTTTCTAACAATTGGTTATGGTTTGAGTTATGAAAGGAGTGGTAAAATGGAACCAAGAGGATATTGTGTGTGTCAAATACCGTAAGCTACCGATTAATTTTCAATAATCGGTCACATTAATTTCTTCACCACCTTCGTCTTGATCTAGATATAACCGATGCTCCAGAGGATAGCGAGATCGGATTACATTGAAACAGGCATCGTATGCAAAGAAGATTCTAAAACTTGGTGGAATGTCCGATTGTAATCCTACTCGTTATCCTATGGAGCATTGGTTTATATCTAGATCGAGACGAAGGTGGTGAAGAAATTAAATATTGAGTTATGAAAGGCGGTAAAACATATCTTGCGTTACATACGAGGAACCGTAATCCGATCTTGTTATCCTATGGAGCATCGGTTATATCTACATCGAGACGAAGGTGGTGAAGAAATTAATGTGACCGATTATCGAAAATTAATTGGTAGCTTACGGTATTTGACACACACAAGACCCGACATTAGCTTTGCGGTTGGTTTAGCTAGCCGATTCATGCAAGAGCCCAAATTATCACACTTAAAGGCGGTAAAACATATTTTGCGTTACATACGAGGAACCGTTGATTATGGTTTGAGTTATGAAAGGAGTGGTAAGATGGAACTAAGAGGATATTGTGATAGTTCTTACGCAACGGATCAAGTTGATTGAGAAAGTGCAACGGGCATGGTTTTCTATCTTGGTGAAGCGTTAATATCTTGGAATTCTCAAAAGCAACAAACAGTGGCGCTTTCTTCGTGTGAGTCTGAGTTTATGGCGGCAACCACAACCGCATGTCAAGCATTGTGGTTAAGAGGTTTGCTAAGTGACTTAATGGGTCGAAAGGAAGAAATGGTGTTATTACGAGTAGACAACAAACTGGCTATTGATCTAATTAAAAACCCGGTGTTACATGGTAAAAGTAAACATATAAAGACGAGGTATCACTTCATTAGAGAAAGTGTTAAAATGAAGAGATTAGTGTTGAGCATATTGAACGAAGCAAGCAACGAGCTGACATCCTAACTAAGGCAGTACCTCGTGTGAAGTTTGAAGAAATGCAAAAGTTACTTGGTATGGTGAACATTGGTGGAACAAACAAAGATTAAGGGGGTGAATGAAGTCTTAATATAATCTTTATTTTTTATTTGAGTCGGTCCACCCGTTTTGTGTTCTATTAGGATTATTATGTTTATTTAGGTTTATCCAAGTACAGGAGATAGTTATTAATTATTATTTGTTTGAGTATTTGAATATGAGTTAAAGTTGGTATCCTTGTAATTACTCAAGGTTTCTAGTATTAGTGGCGGATCTAGACCAAAATTTCAGAGATAATATTCGATGATATTTAGGGGTAGCGTAATACGAAAAACGTCCAAAAAATACCAAAATTTTCTACTATGCCGGGAAAATTGAGGGGTAGCGGGTGCTACCCCTCCTCCCAAGGTAAGTCCGCCCCTACCTAGTATTATATATAGATCCATAGGCAGGGGTTGAAAAATCAATCCATCGAGTTTGTAATTGGTTTTCAGTTTCCGTTTGATAATATAAGAAAAGGCCGTCGTGAGGTTTGTCCATCTCACAAAATCCGTGCGTTCATTTTGATACCGTTATTCCGTTTCTAACATTTGCAACTACATCTTCCTTTCTGTTTCTATGTTTTTCTTTCCTACCAATATTAGTTGTTTATTTACCATATATGCATGCTTTATTTGCCCAATTCCTAAATTTTACGTGAAAGTGTTTTTATTTAGTAGTTTGATTACGTTTTTTTCCCTGATTAATTTATGTGGCTAAGATTATGTGCATAAATGAAGTGTGCAATGTGCTAAACTGCTAATTAATTCTGGTTCTTGTTTTCTAGATATTTTGTGCTAGTGTTGGGTTGAAAGTTGCAAGTAATTTTGATCCAAGAGTATAATCTTGCCCTCATTAACTTCAGGACTTGCTATCACAAAAAAGTGAATTTAGATTATTCGATCCTTAACATGTGTGGTCTGGTTTCTCACCTATGTGGTTAGGAATGCGTATTATTGTGTGAATGTGTTTTTATTGTGAAAAATATCCTGGCAGGGTTGGCATTTATATCTATGCATAATACTTGATTGTGATTGAGTTTGGATTACATTGTGAGGTAGTGCTAAGTTGAAACTTTTATGTAATGCTGATTTTGATGGTTATTTGTTCCTTGCCGACTTGAGGACTTGCTCTTACATTAGTTGAATTAAGATAATTTGATCCTCAACAACTAGGGTTATTTACTGTAATTTGAATTACATTTATTCTTGTCACTACTAGAAAACTAGAATTTTCCGACCTCATTTCTAGTCGAAAAACAATCACAATTGTCCTCTTGCGACTGTTTTACGACTGGAAATGAAATCGGAAAAACACCCGGCGCAAATGACCTATTGCGACTAAGCTGTGACTGATGTTACTTTTTGCGACCCACATTTTGCAACTATAAGAGCGGTCACAAATATTGCGACCCTTTTCTGGTTATGTAAAACCTGGTTTGTTTTGACAAATCTAAAGTCATTTTGGGACCGCTTGCCTTGCGATAGTTTTGTGAGTGCTTGCTTTGCGATTGTTTCGCACCCGCTTGCATTTTAAAAAATTGCGACCCTTTTACATGGCCGCAAAGTGTTTTTCTTATTTATTTGTTTGTTTATTTTTCTTTTAGCTTTTTTTAGCATTTTCTATACTAACCTGCTTATAATGGTCATATGTATAAAATTCATCGAATTCTCAAAGTTATATATAGAAAACATTCCACTTGAAACATCAAATATTCAAGTCATCATAACAAAACATATATTCAAAATAAAGTGATTATTACATAACACGATAATTAGACGTTTTAAAACCTAACGTTTAGCATAACTTCAACTATTTTAAGATGTGCGTAGCTAAACAATGAGATGTACAAGTTGTCCTTGAGCCAATCTAAACCTCCCTACTAGAGACAGGCAGTAATAAAAAGTAAGTACTTTCTTACTTCTTAAAAGTAGCATGATGATATGTATGAACTATGAATTTTTTTTCTTTTTCAACTTACATCCTGTTGCTACAACAAATAATAGCCTAACACTAGTGTTGAGTCACAAGAAGGGTTAAAGGGCTCAAGGGTTTAAATCTGCCTAACCCAGGTCGTGGTGTCCTCCTACGTTGCAAAACGTAGAAGGAGGTTCAAGATAATATTATTTTTGAGTATTAGAATTCTAGTTTGAGAGTGACTCAAGACTAGAATTGATATTCTCTACTCAGGTGATGTGTTTGTGTGATGGAGATATTCTCCTCACATGTGTGTGGACCAAAAGAATAGAAGATTGAGTGTAAGAAAGAATAATCAGGGATGGATCAGATCTGTGGGATTGATTCTGATTATATAGAGAAAGCATCTTCTAATTTAGGTAAGGATATTATTTTGGAACATGATGCAACAAAAAGACAAGCCACTTTAAGCCGGTGGTGGCTTTGGACCTGCGGTCCGAGTAGTGCAGTGTCTATACGACAACTGCTTTGGGCTGACCGAGGAAAAGATGACAAGACAGGTCATTTTTTGATCTGTGCTTCTCCGTCCTTTGAACCTTCGTTGGTTTCAACCCTTCAAGCGTAGATTTGTGATAGTTATTAATTTTTTGCTTTAGGCTACCCACGTCATCAGCCCCCCAAGTCAGGAGTCTTTGTGGCGTAGCTAAAAGGCTTCTGACTATTTGCTAGTTTTTGCTATCGCTTGAAAGGTTCAAAGGTTCGTCGGTTTTGGGCAGTTGTTTTCTCTGGATTTGAATTGTGATTTGACTGTTGACATGACAGGTGTCAGTCGTGCAGTCTTTGTATTAATTGCAAGGCATCATTATTGTTTATTAATATTATAAATGCTTTTATATTTGGATTATTTCCTTTTTACCACACAAATTACTTTAATCTTTTTCTCCTTCTTCAACGATTCTCTCCAATTCTTCTTAGGGTTTCGCTTTGCAACTATCAGGTTAGTCTCTTCTTCCTTATTTTTTCTTGCCCTTGATCATCCTTCAAGGCATTATGGATGCTAAGAAGGATATGTCTATTACTTTCTCTTCCCTTACACAAGAGGAAGTTGAAGCATTTTGCTTGGAGTGGGACATTGATCTGTCCTTTTAGCCTGCTGCTCCTGGTCTTACAGACCCTGTTTCTCGTTATCCTGATGGTTCGATTGCGTTGTACTGTCGTCATTTCGAGCTTTCCAACGTTCGTAATCCATTTTCTGTTTTCTTGCTAAATGTTCTTGAATATTATAGGGTTTTGTTGGGTCAGATCCATCCTCTTGGGGTTGGCCGTATTTTGCATTTTGAAATCTTATGTAGGGCTCTTGGTTATGACCCAACTCTTCTTATGTTTAGGCGTTTCTTTCGCCTTGCCAAGAATGGCGATTGGTTTACTTTTGAAGGGTCTTCAGTTGAAACCAACTTGATTTCGTCTCATGTGACAACTGTTGGACAATGGAAAACAAGGTTTTTCTGGGTTTCTGAATCCATTTTTCCCTTCAAGCCTGTGTGGAGACATCCCGAGGCTGTTCTTAATGAAGCGGAACCGTTGGAGTCTGAATTAGATGAAAATTTTCTTAAGGCTATTCGGGCATGTCCTTCAAGGCTTCGTCCCTTTGGCAAACCTTTTTTGGTTTTATCTAATATTAGCACTCGATGGGACAAACATGGTAGAGACCCTGTGTTGATCAGGGTATGCTTATTTTTATTGCTGCTTTAATTTCTTTCCCTTTGCATGTTGTTTATGTTCTTGTTTTCCTTATTGTTTGCTTTGTAGTTATGTCGGCCCTAGATTTCATTAAAGGTGATGATGCTTCAGAAGTTGTTTTTAAGGATGCTGAAGCTGTAGAAGGTGAGGATGCTCTAACTAGGTATGAGAAGGGGAGGTATGATGGTAGTAATTATGTTGATGTTCCAAACGTTAAGAGTTTTTCTAAAACTGCTTCGACTAGGAGGTCTAGTCGGCGTTTGTTAAAGGCTGCAAAGCCTGCTGATATTTCTGAGGCGGTGCATGTTAGTGATGATATAGAGGATTCGGAGGAAGAGAAAGATCAGGATGTTGAAGATGTTGCTGATGAAGTTCTTGGGAAGAAGATCAAAGGTAAGAAGGTGGCTACTAAGGTTGTGATGTTGAAGAATACTGAGGGTTCCACAAGTGTTGATGGTGAAGGGGTGTATACCCCTGGTTGGAATGTGAAGCCTACTGATACATTCAAGTCTTCTTCTGTTTGTGAGGATATGCTTGCACATCTTGCTACCCCGGGTGCCAAGGCTTGCTTGGAAGGGTTGGATGATGATGCCTTGTTGACCAAGATGATGGTTGGGACCTGCAACTTGGCTGCAATGCTTCCTGAAGGTGTTAGTAGGTTTAGAAAGATGACGGGAGAGTATGGTGATTTTTCCAAGAAGATAAGAGAGATGAAGCAGGCTCTTGCTTCTTTGAAGAAGGACTCTCTGGAATGGGCTAAGAAAGAAAAAAACCCTTGTTGGTTTAATTGATGAGCTGAAGAGAGGGCATGAAGTAGAGGTTGCTAAGCACGAGGCTGCTCGGCTAAAGGTTGAGGTTGACAGGTTGGCACTTGAAGCAGAGAGGAAGGTGTTTGAGGATGAGAAAATTGGGTTGGAGGCTTCCCTTGCTAGTGTTTTGGATGACAATCAATGACTGATTGAAGAGTGTTTTCAGCAAGTTGTCACTTATGTGCTTCATTCTGCTGAGTTCAACTCTGCTCTTGGGGAGGTTTACACCAAACTCCTTATTCATGGTAAACATGCAGGTTTTGTTGTTGGTTTTAAAGCTCATGAGGCGGGTGAAGTTATGGAAGAGTCTCCTTTATATCAGCCTAAGTCCATGGATGTTTTCAAAGAGACGGTTTTGAGGATGGAGCAAAGATCCTATCTTTATGTTTCCCAGGTGTCTTCTTGCTATGGGAAACCTTTGAAGGTGCTGAAACAGATGAAGCCCGTGGGATTGAATGAAGCCGTGTGTGCTAAGGTGCTTGAGTCAATTTCCAAGAAAAGGGCTCATTTTGGTGATAGCAAGGAGACTTTGGATGTTGACGAGATGTCGTCCAAGGATGCTAGTGTTGAAGCCTCTAAGGCTGGAGTTGTTGCTGAGAAGCTATCGAAGAAAGGAAAGAAGTCTAAGAAGGCAAAGGAGGCGAATGTGGTTGTAGAGGATGAAGCCTCGAAGCCTTCAGGGTCTGGTGGTATTGCTTAACTTCTCTTAGGCCTTTATTCGTAGCTATCTTAGCAATCATTCTGTAAACAGTTAACTGATGTTTCAACAGCTTGTCTTTTGGTGGGATCTAGTAGGTTCCCTTCTGGTGTTGGGCTTTACTAGCCTTATGAACAATTTGTAGTATTTGGCCTGTCAAGGCCTTTATGTTTAATGTTTAAGCCCTCAAAGCTGTGTTAGGTGTCCTTGCTTTGTTGGCTTTCATTGTTTGATTTTTAACTATGTTTGTCTTATGGTGTTTGTCTTTGTAATGTTTGGGAATGTTTAACCGGTAGCACCTTAAAAGGTTGAATGTTGCAGTCATTCATCCTAAAGGTAGTCTAGGCAAACAAGTCACCAGCTATCCTATATACACTACTTAGTGTTTTTGGTTTTTCGTAAGTTTTGTTTAAAAACTTAAGGAACAATTGGTGTAGGCTGCTCAAACCCGTTGATGATACATGTAAAGAAAAATTTTGTAAGTCTCATGGAGTTGGATTGATCTAGGAACTCACCCCTTATATAGGTCCATTCAACCTTTGAACCTATTGAGCGATGTGGCCTGGGAGCTCATCCCCTTACATGGCCCTTGCCATGGAGTTTCTTGCAAGGTTCTCAACCTGAAGGTAGGATAGAAAGACAAATTTTCAAAAGAGGATCTGCTTATCCTTTCATTGATTTAACATGTCATTGTTACATCATTTAATTTGTAAAGGACAACGTTTCTTGAAAGACTAAACAAAGAACCTTTTAAGGTTCTTGCCGTTCCAGTGGCGTGGTAGCTTCTTGCCTTCCATATTGGCAAGTTTATAGGATCCTCCTTTGTGGGACTCTAGGATGGTGTAGGGACCTTCCCATTTGGGTCCCAGCTTCCCTTGGCTTTCTTTCTTACTTGCTTCATTATTCCTTAAGACAAAATATCCCAGTATGAAGTATTCATGCTTTACCCTAGCATTGTAGTAGGACTCCATCTTTTGTTTGTATTGAGCTTCTTGAATTGCTGCTGAGTCCCTGGTTTCTTCTAAGAGGTCTAGGTTGAGAAAAGCTTCTTCTTCATTAGTCTTAACATCAACATGAAGTTTCCGGGGTGTGGCAACCCCAATCTCGGCCGGGATGACTGCTTTGGATCCAAAAGTAAGGCTGTAAGGCGTTTTCTTGTTGCTTATTTTTTCGGTGGTTCGGATGGCCCATAAGACGCTTGGGAGCTCATCCAACCACTTTCCTCCTTTCTTGCCGAGCCTAGCCTTGATCCCTTCAACCACACTTCGGTTCATTCTTTCGACCTGGCCGTTCGATTGTGGGTACGCCACATAACTGAAAACTTGCGTTATTCGATATTCTTTGCACCAAGAACTGAAGGGTTTTTTCTGCAAACTGCTTCCCATTATCTGTGACAAGTACTCCGGGCAAGCCATACCGACAGATAATGTTTTTCCAAACAAATTCGATGATCTTTTTTCCGGATATCTTTCCTAAAGGCTTCACTTCTGGCCATTTTGTGAAGTAATCAACAGCAACCAACAAGAACTTGACTTTTGTGGGGATCTTTGCACTTTTCCGACTAATGGAGATGGTCATGTTGAAAACCACCACGCCAGGTCTGCCGATGATAACATCATAATTGGATGGCAAGTCTAAGACGATGAAGTTTAGTGGTTCAGTTCTTTTCATTTTTCCATCGGAGAAATTCACATCAAGTTTTATTTCTCCTAAGGGCTTGATGGGAATGTCTGCAATGCCTTTGATAGAGGCTTCTGTGGGTTGGAGCTTGGAGCGTTCCTCCGGACTCAGGGGGTTAAAGTATTTTACAAACATGATCTCGGTGGCTGCTCCCGTATCTATGTAAGCCTTTTGTGTTTTTACTGAACCGACGAAGGCTTCAAGGAGGAGGGGATCACAATGTTTGTCTTCTTTAGTGTGAGGAAAACAGACGCCTTGATGCTCCCAAGCTTCCAACCTCTGACGCTTGCTTGGTGTTCCTTGCTCAGACAAGACCATGGCAACTTCTTTCTTTTTGCTGTCAGTCATGTTTTCTTTTACACCTTTCACCAAGTGGGCTAGTTCCCCTGATTTAACGGCTTCTTCAATCCCCTTCTTAAGTTGGAAACAGTCATTGGTGTGATGCCCCTTTTCCTCATGAAACTCACAATACTGGTTGGAGTTTTCATTTCTTTTGCTCTTTGGCAAGGGACGGGGAGGTCGAAAGGTGTGTTTAACTTCTCCTGTCGCCAGAATTTCTTGAGGAGTTTTGGTGAGGACTGTGAAGTTGACATTTCTGTCCCTGCTTGGAGGGTTCCTGCTTTCTGACCTTCAAGACTCAGACCCCCTGGGTCTTCTGTCGTAGGTCCCATAGTTGCCCTTCTTTTTGTTAGGACTGTTGCTTCTCCAAGTAGAGCTCCTTTTTCTTTGCTCCTTGATGTGTACAGCCTCTTCTCCTCGGATGTGGGCTTCAGCCCTTTCTAAGGCTTCTTCAAGAGTTCGTGGGAGACTCTTGTTGAAGTCTCTTGTAAGGTATTTCGAATTGATAGCGTTCATGAACCCTGCAACCTTCATCTTTTCATCTGCACCGACATAGGTGAGGCCTTCTTTCTTGTATCTTTTGATGAAGCTTCTTAGGCTTTCATCATCTTTCTATTTGATCTGAAAGATGACTGTTGCGTCCTTGACACAACGCCTTTGTTGCGAGAAGTTGGCCAGAAATCCTTTTCCTATGTCGTTGAAGGTTTTAATGCTTCCCGCAGGTAAATCATTAAACCATATCCGAGCATATCCGACCAGGGTTTGCATGAACATGAGGCAAAATTCGGGGTCACCCCATTTTTCTATTCGTGCAGCCCCGGAGAAGATCTGCAAATGGTCTTCAGGATCATCTGTACCATCATAGGTTCTGATATGAGCTGGCATTTTCAACTTGTTTGGGAACTCGAAATCTGCTATCTCTTGGGAGAAGTAGGATAGGTTGTTAGGTTTGTACGGTTGACGGGTAGTGTGTTCTACCTTGCTGTTGTTGTTCCCGTTAGGGTTCCCCTGTTGAGCAGCAATATCTTGGCTGATGAGTTGTTGCCAGGGAAAGTGAGCCATCATTTGGGATATCATGTAGGGCATGAGGTTAAAGCCTTAAAGGCTCTCAGTTTCCACTACGTTGTTTGCTACCATGGGGACACTCATGGAGGCACTACGAGCCATGGGTAGGGTAGCCATGGCCTGCGCCTATGAGGTGGTAGCTGGTGGTGGGACACTAGCAATGGGTGACTGCAACAGTTGATCCAGAGTGAGTTCGTACCCAATGGGTGCACCGGTGGTGGTGGCTTGGGTAGTGAACAGGGGAAAGGTAGTAGGACTGGGCCTTGTTTCCTGATAGGCGGTAGGAAGCATGTTGCTTTGTAAGACCCAAACCCGTAATCACGCGATCAACGCCCAAATCATATGGGTTTTGACCTTACTTAAACCACTCCCGATTAAAACTTAGATATTTAAGAAAAACTTAAATTATCGTGATAAATACTTTTTGATTTCTACACTTTAACTATTACAACATATGATGAGATTTCGCAATTTCACGGGAGACTCTTGAATTCTATTGCGGAAGCTTGATGAGTGTTCGGGCGTGTTCGGTTCTTCTCGTGACTTGATCCTTGCTCCGGGACGTCCATCAAATGTTTACCTAGCACCACCACACAAAGAATGGTTAGTGGGTTGTCAATAATACAATTAAACTAGTATGGGAGTCATTACACGTCGAAACAGAACGAACCAGGCCAAACGGCCAATATTCAGGAGAACAAACTACTGCGACTTTTGCGCAGCAGCTGTTCGGATCGCTTTTACCCCTTCTAAAACCCAAATTTCGACTTCGACTTTCAAATAAGAATTGTTCTACGCTCCGAGAGCTTTTCAGGCATATAAAGAACGTCTCTTAACGATTTTTCTACGATTTTATATGAAATTTTGAAAACCAGGTTGTCAGGCTGTCAATACGCGCGGCCGGTCGCTCAAACCGCGCGGCCGGTCGCTTCAACGCTGACATTTCTGAGCCTCTGTGAAGGCCGCGCGGCCGGTCACTCAGCCCGACCGGCCGGTCATTGCTTCTGTTGCTTGTTTGGTAATTTTTAAGCATGGGAATCATATCGCAACTGCATTTGATGATTCCCTAAGCCTAAGTAATGACTTGCCGACTAAATAAACCTTTGTTTGACTGAAATTATGGTCCGGTTTATGTCGCCATGATCCGGTTCTTAGTTTTGAATGTTTATAGCGACTTTTACCCAATTTGACCAATTAAGGCCTTAAATCAAACAAGGCACTTTTGACCACTTAAATTGCATACCGTTTGAGTTGTCAAGTCATTAGACACTTGATCAACAAAAGCGTTTGTCCGATTTGTTTCATTACGACTTAGATTCTTAGAATCAACCTTTATTAATCCTTTAAATCCCCAAAATGCCCCTCATGACCAAATCTTTCAATTTAGCCATTCGTGGCGAAACTTCTTGTTTCAATCCCAATGTTTTTTACTCATTGACTTGTTTAAAAACCTCTAAGTGCTTCCGGACTTAGATTTTCATCCTTTCTCAAGTTTTCACTTGTTTAGTAGATTCTAAGCGCATTAGCGCGCATTAGACATAGTTATGGAAATAACTTACTTGATTTGCACCCACATTTCTTGTGGGTAGTTTTAGTAACCTTATTGCTTCGCTCGAAGGCGTTTATCTAACTACCACTTACCGAGTGGCGTTGATCCATACTTGCACCCACATTGTTTACTTAGGCATCATGTGCCCGATTTCCAAGTGTTTTCCTGCACCCTTTCTAGATTAACCACATTAGTCCCTCAAGACTCAATTGTGATGCATTTTCCATTGACCCGTTATCCCCAAGGTTCTTAAGACTTAGATTATTGACTTTGATTATCGGGTTCGAATGGTGAGAAAATCACCATTTGACCCATTAAGTCTCTTGGTTAATAACCTTACGACATTCCAACTTTTAACTAGGAGGAAGTGGCAATCCCACTTGACCCATTCACCCAAATTGTATAGCTTTCTTATTCAAGTGATTTTATTATCAAGACTTGAGTTTAGACTTACCACATAGCCTTATTATTTGACCCAATTTATGATTTCCATCATATGATCACACTCTTGATTCGTTTATTACCATAAATCATGTTTTGGTATGGATTCACATAAATCGTCTGTTTAAATAGGTTTCACCCCTCGGGGTCCTACCTTTATCCCTTATCAAGGTTTAGGTCATTACATCAATACAAAAGATATATTTGTGATCTAGTGAATGTAAGTATTACTTACCTCGCATCCATTCTTGTTTCCATAAGCATTCGCCTTGCATCCGTTTAACCCGTTTGCTCCCTCTTTGTTGTACCTAACTTGGGGATGAGTCAAACTTGTCTATTAGAATACATAATATGGAACTTTGTTCACTATCCATAACATCATGTATTCATTATCATTTCTAGCTAAATCCATAGCCATTTTCTTACATGTCTAGTTGAGATTAACTCATCTAGGAATTTCATAAAAACATTTGGTGTGCATCCATCAAAATACTTAGTTTTCAACGTTCTAAGTTTAACCGATTGTCCAATTGACATCATAACATGTTGTTTAGGCCCTTTTTACCTAAATTCCTTATGTAACAATTTCTAAGAGCCACAAAGATTACTAGATATGAGTGGATTCAACCTAAAGGTTAAACCCCAAATTCTACACATTAACATAAGCATATGATCAAAATCAAATACACATACTAAGTGTAATTTGCAACCGGATTATACATGTTTAAGGCTCCCCAAGACTAGAGCAACCCATATTAACCATCAATTCCACGTTTTTATCAAAACCCTAGATTTTCATAAGAATCAAAAATGAATGTAACATCAATTTCTACCAAATAAAAGGTACCTTGATGTTCTTTAGGCCCTAGATGACCCGTTTATTGATCATGCACTGAAAAGCCCTTTGATTTGGCTTGGATTCAAGCATGTTCTTGAGTGTTTAGGGATGGAGGTTGAAGGAGAATGATCTCCTGATCATTCATACGACACACACACACACAATATGTGTGTTTTATTGTTTTATTTTTTATTTATAAAACCCACTTTGACATATTGGCAACTATGGTCCCTCAAGTTTAATCTCGAGTTCAATTTTATATTATAACATTAACTAGAATAGTTTCTAGTAGTGATTTTAGCCTCTTTTTATTATTTCGCTTAATCACGCCTAATGGCTTAATTAAGCGAAACAAATAATTCTGGGGTGTTACAAGTCTACCCCCCTTAAAGAGGTTTCGTCCCCAAAACCTTTCTTGTTTTGTTGTTTTGGTCACACCAAAGAACCTTAGTGTCTATAATCAAATTTGAGCACCGCTCAATCCCTTGATATTATATAGTCTAACAAATAGTACTATAAAATTAGGGCGATTTCTCTTTGTTCGGCCTCTTTACCTTTCAATTTTTTTATGAAGGCCTCGGCCTTATATCACTACTTTGAGTCACACTACTCATTTGTTTAACTAGACGTTATTTCTTTGCATAACATCTATTTACATACCTTTACAGGGTATTCTAGCTACTCATATATTTTCCATAGATCCGCTTTAGAACCGCAGACTACCCCCGTCTACCATTATCCCGAAGGGTATAATGGTTTAAGGGTCCATTCCATCATGCACCTTAGGGCATCTACTGTGACACCATGATTGTGACATGCATATGCATACATGTCTATGTGTCTATTACTAACAAGTAATTTGTCTTGGTTTTCAAGACTAACCCAACTTTTTAACATAGCCGTTTTTTAGCTTCTTGGGTTCATCCCCGAATCCAACCCTCGTTTCTTCTTGGTTTGCTATAATGTTATAAACAAACCTTGCTTTACAGTAACATTTTCCTTTCTTTGGCTTATCCTTATTTTAAGAATTTGCCATTTATTGGGTTTCCCTTACCCTTCGTGTTTGTTGTGGGAATCGTTACCGATTTCCACTTTTTACCTAACCGGATGCTAAACTCCATATTTCAAGTATCACATTCTAAGGCATGACCCATTATGGTTCACCCTGCTTTTTAACCTCACACCAAGTGAGTTGTCCGGTTTAGTATGCTTGGGCTCACCCGTAACATATCTAATTCATGTCTGACAATTTTAACTTGGGTTTTCCCTCAAATTCCCGTTTTGCTAACTCGGTTGGTGGTCATTGCCCCCAACCGACTCGTTTAAAACTTTTGAGTTTCATATTTCAAATTGTTTATATATTTAGAACGCTTAGTTTCAAAATTTCCCTTTTTCTGATTTACCGATCTCAATATAAATTGGGGTCGGTTTTCTTTTCATAAAACACGATGTAGATTGGTCATTACAACGTATTGTATCGACTAATCTCATGTTGTCACGGTGTGCATCTGATTGAAATAACTATCAAACGGTTATCATAATTTGTATTAAATTGTACCAGCGATACAGTCTAATGTTATTGCAGTTTACTCTTTTCATCCTTAACCCGAGGGTTGAATGATTTACTGATTTATCACGGCCCCAATCCGCTGCTTTAGGTCATTTATCCCAAGATTCAGGACTTACCCGAATGTGATTATGACTCAACCCTTGATTAAGGTTCAAGTTCCTCTTTACGAATTTAACCTTCTATAAAAGTTTGAGTTTAATTATGACTTAACCTTGATTAAGGTTCAAGTTTATTTCCGAACTGAATCTATTTATGACTAAACCTTGATTAAGGTTCAAGTCAAACTTTGTATCAACCCAGGATAACTCGTATTGTATATTTCTCGTTTTGCTAGCCCAACGTATAAGTTGGTGCCTCACTCAAGGTCTTGCATGGTTCGCATCCCTGCCGTGTTAGACAGTGGACTACGTCCAAACGCTCCAGTTTGTTGTCCTCTTTGCTAGCCCAGCGTATTCTAGATGGTGCCTCGCTCAGGGTCTTGCATGGTTGGCATCCCTGACGTGTTAGACAGTGGACTACGTCCAACGCTCCAGTTTGTTGTCCTCTTTGCTAGCCCAGCGTATTCTAGCTGGTGCCTCGCTTAAGGTCATGCATGGTTCGCATCCCTGCCGTGTTAGACAGTGGACTACGTCCAAAATCCCCCGGCACCTCACACTTACTAAGCCTTTGTTACATAGGTTGTATATGTATCAATTGTAAGAAACCCATGGTATCATAAGTTTAACACTTACCTGGCCAGGGTAAGCAATCCGCATATGGTACATGTGGACTTGTTATAATTAGTACATCACATCCTATGTAAGCAAAGCTTCAGTTCATGCTTGTGTCCCTTGTTTTATTTGGTAAAACCCTTCCTTGATAAATTATTCAATGTTAGGTTTTTACCTTTATTCATTAAGAAAAAGCGATGTGTTTTCAATTTAATAAGCTTTGTGTGATCACACTCACTGGTATGATCACAACGCCTTTCTAAACATTAGTTTGGGATTATTACCCCCAACCCGGTCTCGATGTTCAAGTTAAGCTTGTGCATTGATCGTTCATTATCGTGAACTATGCACCTTTCACATTTTGCTTATTGCTTGCATATGCAATTACCACTCTTCAGGTGATAATTGCATACTAATACACCTACTATGATTTCGAGCATGTACCTGTTTGATACTTGCTCCCGTGTTCCCTTTCGTTACTGATCCATTAGCTCGAGTCGTTACTTGACTTGGTCCTTAGTGAGCATGCTATCAGCCGTGCTCCCGAAACATCTACAACCTCGTTTGGTGAATCATTTGATCCTCTCTTGATCAAATAAGATGTTATCATCCCTGTCACATTTATAATTTCAATTAATTAGTAACATGACATTTCAGTATTAGTATGCATCACTGCAATAGTGATGTTAGAATTCTTGTTATACGAGATTTTCGTTGCCCGAATCAATCTTTTGGATAGGCCCCATGAGTACCTAACCATTTCCTTATCAAGCTTTTGAGATAGCGTGTATCTACACGATATCACTATTGATTACCTATAATAATTTCCGATCAAAACGGGTGTTTATTATAGGTATTACTTACCGGATTCCTCGATCAAGTCTCGAACCGAACACCCTTCAACACTTTGAGCGCACGGTTTGAGTCCAAGTATCTTTCCCGACACTCAGATCCCTCAAACCTATGGCTCTGATACCACTTGTAAGACCCTAACCCGTAATCACGCGATCAACGCCCAAATCATACGGGTTTTGACCTTACTTAAACCACTCCCGATTAAAACTTAGATATTTAAGAAAAACTTAAATTATCCTGATAAATACTTTTTGATTTCTACACTTTAACTATTACAACATATGATGAGATTTCGCAATTTCACGGGAGACTCTTGAATTCTATTGCGGAAGCTTGATGAGTGTTCTGGCGTGTTCGGTTCTTCTCGTGTCTTGATCCTTGATCCGGGACGTCCATCAAATGTTTACCTAGCACCACCACACAAAGAATGGTTAGTGGGTTGTCAATAATACAATTAAACTAGTATGGGAGTCGTTACACGTCGAAACGGAACGAACCAGGCCAAACGGCCCATATTCAGGAGAACAAACAACTGCGACTTTTGCGCAGCAGCTGTTCGGATCGCTTTTACCCCTTCTAAAACCCAAATTTTGACTTCGACTTTCAAATAAGAATTGTTCTACGCTTCGAGAGCTTTTCATGCATATAAAGAACGTCTCCTAACGATTTTTCTACGATTTTATATGAAATTTTGAAAATCAGGTTGTCAGGCTGTTAATACGCGCGGCCGGTCGCTCAAACCGCGCGGCTGGTCGCTTCAACGCTGACATTTCTGAGCCTCTGTGATGGCCGTGCGGCCGGTCACTCAGCCCGACCGGCCGGTCATTGCTTCTGTTGCTTGTTTGGTAATTTTTAAGCATGGGAATCATATCGCAACTACATTTGATAATTCCCTAAGCCTAAGTAATGACTTGCCGACTAAATAAACCATAGTTTGACTGAAATTATGGTCCGGTTTATGTCGCCATGATCCGGTTCTTAGTTTTGAATGTATTTGGCGACTTTTACCCAATTTGACCCATTAAGGCCCTAAATCAAACAAGGCACTTTTGACCACTTAAATTGCATACCGTTTGAGTTGTCAAGTCATTAGACACTTGATCAACAAAAGCGTTTGTCCGATTTGTTTTATTACGACTTAGATTCTTAGAATCAACCTTTATTAATCCTTTAAATCCCCAAAATGCCCCTCATGACCAAATCTTTCAATTTAGCCATTCGTGGCGAAACTTCTTGTTTCAATCCCAATGTTTTTTACTCATTGACTTGTTTAAAAACCTCTAAGTCCTTCCGGACTTAGATTTTCATCCTTTCTCAAGTTTTCACTTGTTTAGTAGATTCTAAGCGCATTAGCGCGCATTAGACATAGTTATGGAAATAACTTACTTGATTTGCACCCACATTTCTTGTGGGTAGTTTTAGTAACCTTATTGCTTCGCTCGAAGGCGTTTATCTAACTACCACTTACCGAGTGGCGTTGATCCATACTTGCACCCACATTGTTTACTTAGGCATCATGTGCCCGATTTCCAAGTGTTTTCATGCACCCTTTCTAGATTAACCACATTAGTCCCTCAAGACTCAATTGTGATGCATTTTCCATTGACCCGTTATCCCCAAGGTTCTTAAGACTTAGATTATTGACTTTGATTATCGGGTTCGAATGGTGAGAAAATCACCATTTGACCCATTAAGTCTCTTGGTTCATAACCTTACGACATTCCAACTTTTAACAAGGAGGAAGTGGCAATCCCACTTGACCCATTCACCCAAATTGTATAGCTTTCTTATTCAAGTGATTTTATTATCAAGACTTGAGTTTAGACTTACCACATAGCCTTAGTATTTGACCCAATTTATGATTTCCATCATATGATCACACTCTTGATTCGTTTATTACCATAAATCATGTTTTGGCATGGATTCACATAAATCGTCTGTTTAAATAGGTTTCACCACTCGGGGTCCTACCTTTATCCCTTATCATGGTTTAGGTCATTACATCAATACAAAAGATATATTTGTGATCTAGTGAATGTAAGTATTACTTACCTCGCATCCATTCTTGTTTCCATAAGCATTCGCCTTGCATCCGTTTGACCCGTTTGCTCCCTCTTTGTTGTACCTAACTTGGGGATGAGTCAAACTTGTCTATTAGAATACATAATATGGAACTTTGTTCACTATCCATAACATCATGTATTCATTATCATTTCTAGCTAAATCCTTGGCCATTTTCTTACATGTCTAGTTGAGATTAACTCATCTAGGCATTTCATCAAACATTTGGTGTGCATCCATCAAAATACTTAGTTTTCAACGTTCTAAGTTTAACCGATTGTCCAATTGACATCATAACATGTTGTTTAGGCCCTTTTTACCTAAATTCCCCATGTAACAACTTCTAAGAGCCAATAAGATTACTAGATATGAGTGGATTCAACCTAAAGGTTAAACCCCAAATTCTACACATTAACATAAGCATATGATCAAAATCAAATACACATACTAAGTGTAATTTGCAACCGGATTATACATGTTTAAGGCTCCCCAAGACTAGAGCAACCCATATTAACCATCAATTCCACGTTTTTACCAAAACCCTAGATTTTCATAAGAATCAAAAACGAATGGAACATCAATTTCTACCAAATAAAAGGTACCTTGATGTTCTTTAGGCCCTAGATGACCCGTTCCTTGATCATGCACTGAAAAGCCCTTTGATTTGGCTTGGATTCAAGCATGTTCTTGAGTGTTTAGGGATGGAGGTTGAAGGAGAATGATCTCCTGATCATTCATACGACACACACACACACAATGTGTGTGTTTTATTGTTTTATTTTTTATTTATAAAACCCACTTTGACATATTGGCAACTATGGTCCCTCAAGTTTAATCTTGAGTTCAATTTTATATTATAACATTAACTAGAATAATTTCTAGTAGTGATTTTAGCCTCGTTTTATTATTTCGCTTAATCACGCCTAATGGCGTAATTAAGCGAAACAAATGATTTTGGGGTGTTACAAGTCTACCCCCCTTAAAGAGGTTTCGTCCCCGAAATCTTTCTTGTTTTGTTGTTTTGGTCACACCAAAGAACCTTGGTGTCTATAATTAAATTTGAGCACCGCTCAATCCCTTGATATTATATAGTCTAACAAATAGTACTATAAAATTAGGGCGATTTCTCTTTGTTCGGCCTCTTTACCTTTTGATTTTTTTATGAAGGCCTCGGCCTTATATCACTACTTTGAGTCACACTACTCATTTGTTTAACTAGACGTTATGTCTTTGCATAACATCTATTTACATACCTTTACAGGGTATTCTAGCTACTCATATTTTCCATAGATCCGCTTTAGAACCGCAGACTACCCCCGTCTACCATTATCCCGAAGGGTATAATGGTTTAAGGGTCCATTCCATCATGCACCTTAGGGCATCTACTGTGACACTATGATTGTGACATGCATATGCATACATGTCTATGTGTCTATTACTAACAAGTAATTTGTCTTGGTTTTCAAGACTAACCCGACTTTTTAACATAGCCGTTTTCTAGCTTCTTGGGTTCATCCCCGAATCCAACCCTCGTTTCTTCTTGGTTTGCTATAATGTTATAAACAAACCTTGCTTTACAGTAACATTTTCCTTTCTTTGGCTTATCCTTATTTTAAAAATTTGCCATTTATTGGGTTTCCCTTACCCTTCGTGTTTGTTGTGGGAATCGTTACCGATTTCCACTTTTTACCCAACCGGTTGCTAAACTCCATATTTCAAGTATCACATTCTAAGGCATGACCCATTATGGTTCACCCTGCTTTTTAACCTCACACCAAGTGAGTTGTCCGGTTTAGTATGCTTGGGCTCACCCGTAACATATTGTAAGTCCCAAATGCTAGATCTTGTAAGTGCAACAGATTGTTATCACTTAGAAACACCTATGAATTAGGTGTTTTAAGTGACTAATCTTCTACAATCAAAGAAACTAGATGAATATTGTAAGAACCGACACACAAGATGTATACTACGATAATTCCATTGATGATTTAACACTGAAGAACCATGGATTACAGCAAGTACGCACCTATCTTGTGCTATCAAAAGATAATGACCAAAACCCCAACCCCAATGCTGTGCACACACATTCTTTATATAAGAAACCCCTGGGCTTGCGCACTTAACTTAAGTGCGCAGAGCCCGTGTAGATAAGTGCGCAGCATTAGGGTTTAGCTACAAAACTATGCCATAATTACACATTAAGTCCTTCAACTATAAAGCTATACAATATACTATCAAAAGTCTCTATTCTGGTAACTGTGGTCTCAATATAACCCAACAATACTCCCCCTAGACCACAGCTACCAGTTCTTCAATCTTCAATCTATCTCGACCTCGCTTTGCTCCCCCTCAACCTGTTCAGGGGGGTCTTGCATGTATGGCGCGACTGGATCTTCTTCAACTGCTTGAGGAGCTTGAGTTGATTCTGTTGCAGTTCCTTCAGGATCGGCTACTATTGCAGGTTCTTCTGTATGTGTCTCTGAAGCAGTCTCGACTTCAGGTTGAGTAGTTTCTGCACCAGCAGCAGCAGCAGTAGCTTGAGCAGCCTTCTCCCTATCATCGTTTTCTTTATCAGCTGCATTGATCCTGTCGATTATCTCAAGCAGCTCTCTTTTCAGGTTCATGGCTCTATCCACAGCCCTTCTAAACAACATCGCTTCTTCGAACAACGTGTTCCCGGCACCCACATTAATCTGATTTGCAAACAGCATATTCAGATCTGACAAATTAAGTGCAAACACGTCTACTGGATCCAAAATCCGTAAAGCCTCCGAATCGTCCTGCAGTTTAATGACTGCTTCACCAGTGTTGCTGTCGTAAAACCACTTTTTGAAATCCCTCAGCATCACTGGAAGATCAGATCTAATAGGAACTCGTGTGACGACCTGTGGAGGGTCAATCACATAAGTTATCATGCCACGACCGGTTGCTGGATCGATTCTTTTCTTCGAGATTCTCCTTCTTGGTTTCTGCGGCTTCAGGATTTGAAAATCTGTGTCACATTCCTTCTTGATGAACCACTCGACCATGGCCGCCTGGGAATCGCGGGAGTGATTGATGAATGGGGCCCTGTTGAGCTCCCTGATATCCCATCGGGGGAGAGACTTTAGTTCCTTTTGACCCTTGAAATATTGTATCACTCCCCCTCTTCTCTTTATAGCAAACAATCTCTTCTCTTCATCATATTTCCAGGAGATGATCTTCTCCTGGTGAGCAGACTTGGTGTGATGGATATTCTGATGTAAGGCTGGAATGGTTATGGGCCTTCTAGGAAACCAAGTTGATCTTTCGGGATCCAACTTGTGCCCATCAGATGTCTCATAAACCACTTCTTCATTCATTCCCATCTCCACAAATCTCTCTGGCATCTCATCTTCACTCACTTCATCAATCTCACTTTCCTCGGCAACCCTTTCTTTCTCTTTCTCCTTCTCCAAAAACTTTCCGAAATCGAAAGTCTCATCAAATGTAGCGCTGGGAGCACCTGTTTACTGCTTCTTGAAATCTTGGAACATCTCAAACATTTGCATTTGAACTTCAGTCTGAAACTTGATGATGTATCTTTGATCTTTAATGATTTTCTCCATGTTCCGGTTCTTGTGTTTGAGCTTCTTTACTTTCTTTCTCAGCTCCTGGTTGTTGTGCACGTCACTCTTTAAAGTGCAGATTTCCCTGGCAGCAGTTTTACCAACCTCCTTCACAAGCTTTTCATATAGTTCCTGATGCACCGGTTTGCGACGAGGTGCAGCAGGAGCTGATGAGGATGGTTCAGCTGATCGTTGGGCTGGAGCTTTGGGGGCTGGAGCAGCAGCAGTAGAAGGCCCTGGTTGATTCGGTTGTTCTGCCCCAAAGATGGATTCTAGGATCTCTTGCTCCTCGATATCATCCTGAGTCACAACATGAGGAATCTCTGATTCAGGTAGCTGTTCTCTTCTTCTCTTTCTCGCTGCCCTTTCAAACTCAGCAACTTCTTGTAAGGCTGCAGCAGTTTCAAGTTGCTCAGGTGTCAATGTATCTCTCCCTTCTTGCAACAAACCTGCTGGTCTTTTCTTTTTGCTAGGCTTTGAAGGAGCAGGTTCTGTCGCCACTCTTTTGCCCCTTGCTTTTTCTAGGGCAATTTCTTCAGCAGTCGGCTGGGCTGAAGGAGTGGGTTTAGATGGTCCAGGTGCAGGAGCAGCTCTAGGTTGTTGTCTGGGTTCAGCAGCATCTGACCTTCTCTTCCTGATCTTGTTGTACAGCTCCATGACAAGAGGATATCGCTGGGCCGCATACATATTTTCCAGCATTGGTTCCCAGTCAGGTGTGTTGCATTCTGTAAAGAATCGTGCACCTCTGGTGAATATGTATTCGTCACCGAGAGGCAGACTCTCATGTTGAGTGTTGATCATCATCATCTGTACAAACCTTGGGTACATAGCCCATTTCCCTGACCCAACATCTGCATTCTTCACCATGTAGTCAAAGATCATGCCTGACAAGTTGAACACTTCGTCCTTGCAAATCTTTATCATCGCTGTCGACCATTCAGCACTGAGCGCATTATAGCCTCCCTTTCTATGACATAGAGACATTATAAATACATGACTAATAAGTCTCCAATCTCTTGTTAGTTGGCTCTTCTTGACGTCGCCTCTCCTGTCAAATTCACCCTTGTAGCCGAAATTCCTGAACTGTTGGTGAATATCTGCTTTAGACATGAATCTGACAGTTCCTGGTTGATCTTGCAGTCTCAGTACGTTTCGAACGGTGTCCTCAGTAATGATTACAGGCTTGTTTCGGACAGTTGCGTTGATTCGCTTGACTCTTGATACAGTTTCGACTCGAGCTGATCTCCAGAAATCTTCAATGTGGGAAATGTAAACTGGTTCAACGTTCTGCACAGCAAATCTGACTTTGCTGCGTCTTATCCAAGTCACTACATCTCTAAACTTGACATCATCAGTATCTAGATTCATCGGTTGGTTGTGCATGCCTCTCGGATCCCAGTCAAGTGCCATCTGTTTATCCAAGAGCACGAAAAGCCAATTAGATCTCCGATAACTGACTTTAGACTTAAACTTAGACGGACAACGAACTTAGACTTAGATTTTATTAAATTTTTTTTTTAGGTTTGAAATTTTAACAGTCATAGGATTAAGGTTTGATGGTTTGATGGATTGGTGTCATCGGTGTTCATGATACGTTTGATTTTCAGTTGTAAGATCATTAAGGTCCGGGTTTAAGTTCGCAGTCCGTTCAAGTGTCTTAATTGTCAAAATGAATGTCATATTGTTGTTTAAAGTCCAAGTGCGCATGGTTATCAAGTGCGCAGTCCAATCATAGTCAACAAAGTTATGTGCTCAGTCAAGTGCGCAGTCCAAGTGCATAGATACTTGACTGAGCACTTGGTTAGTACACAAGCCCAAAACAAGTGCGCAGTCCAAGTCAAACACGGGCATGGTAACCCCTTAGCAACCCAGTCAGGTCTGCGTACTAGGCAAGTACGCAGACACTTGAACCTTCGTTCAAGATTTAAGTTCACACAGCATGTACGCAGGATATTAGGGTTTTTGAAAACTTGTATGATCATGAGACAAGTGCGCAGTCTCTATGAGACAAGTACGCACTTGTTCATTATCTAGTACGCAGATCTTCAACAATTCAAAAACCCATAATACAACTAAATCCCCACTGATGCATCTAGATCATACTATAATACCCTGTAATTTCAAGCAATAAACCATTAGAAACACGAAATCTACCTTAATCAGTAGATGAGAAACTACAAACAGAGAAACGAGGTTTGATTTGGAATGATAAGGGTGTTTTGGGGTGATTAGATGTGATAATGATGATTGAAGATGATGATGAACGGTGATGATGATGAGATTTAGATGATGGTTAGGGTTTGTAAAAGCTGTTAAAGAAGATAAAAGTTTTTAACCAGATTTGACTCAATATATATATAGTCAACAAATGGGCCTGCGCACTTAAGTTAAGTGCGCAGGGCCCAATAAGTACGCAGAGATGAACATTTGGCCCAATAAGTAAGTTTTAAAGCCCAAATCCATTTTAATAAGTGGGGTTTTACCAAGTCTCACCTTCTGCATTCAAGATCATACTAATCATACCTGCCAGAACCCGTTTCAACTTTCCGTTGGATAGCTGCAGCCTAAGAACAATTGTCGGTATGCTTGTCCATTTAAATCCATGCCTTTTCTCTTTCAACATGTGTTTGGCAATGCTGTTTATCATGTTTTTCGGTAATATTGACGAAAATTTTATGGACCCCACAGTGTGCTAGGTATTGGCCTACTGATCCTCAAGGTTTATTGAAATATAATGATGAGAGCTTCAGGTCTATGTTACCATAAGCAGAGAAGATGATCATTATCTTGATCAGATGATGAGAGCTTCAGGTCTATGTTACCATAAGCAGAGAAGACGATCATCTGATCGTTTGATGAGCTATCTATATACGTTTGCACGTCACTAACATTGCGTGTCTTTTGCTGCTCAGTTTTTCAAAAAAATTTGTTTTTCTTAGCCCCGCATTGGTAGCTTGCACTCTTAGGTGTCTTTTGATTTACCTATGCACAAAATTTTCTGTGTCTTTTAATTTCTCAACCTATGTATGATCGGACTTAGCTTGTGCAGACCTAAAGCACAGTGGGAATCCAGCTTTCCGTGTAGATCTTCATTGTTAATCACCTAGTAGCAGTTTACTTGATTCCAGGCTAAATCTACCGACACATCGTAGCTTGAGGCCACAACATCCTCTGGGTCCTATTCACATACTGACGAGATATGATTAGTTCCTATCATTTCCTGAATTAATTTTGCATTAGGAATGAACTGGTTTACTTTCTCCCCCAAAAATCTTGTTTTAAAAGAAAAGAAGATTTTTTTATAAAATATGCACAAGTAAAGTTTTTTTTTTATTCAAAATTTATCATCTCAAGCCATGAAACCAACTGATGAAACCGGGTTTTATCGAAAGCTTTTGTAAAGATATCTGCTTTTTGATCAGCAGTATCTATAGGCAACACCTGTATGTATCCTTTGTCGTGCGCATCGCGAATTGAGTGAATCCGAATTTCAATGTGTTTGGTTTTAGAATGATCAATTGGATTCTTCACGATGTCACGACATGCATCATTATCAATAAAAATAGGTGTATGCATGACGTTCAAACCGTAGTCCAAAAGCTGATTTTGGATCCATAACACCTGACAGCAACAACTGGATGCAGCTGTGTATTCGGCTTGAGCAGTGGAAATGGACACGGTGGTCTGCTTCTTGCTCTGCCAAGACACTAGCCGGTTACCCAGAAATTGACAACCACCAGAGACAGATTTTCTGTCAATCCTACAACCTGCATGATCACTATCAGAGTAAGCGATTAGATCAAAGTTATCACTCTTAGGATACCATAAACCGAGTTTTGGTGTTCCTTTGAGGTAGCGGAAGACTCTTTTCACTGCAGTCTCATGCGATTGCTTAGGATTGGACTGAAAACGCGCGCAGCATCCAACTGCCCACATGATATCTGGTCTGCTAGCTGTTAGATACATCAGGGAGCCAATCATTGATCGATACGTGTGAGGATTCACTGAAGGCCCCTGAAGATCTGGTACAAGTGTTGTTTGGGCCGCACAAGGAGTATTGGACGGCTTGCAGTCGGTCATGTTGTATTTTGCAAGAATGTCTCTTGTATACTTGGCTTGGTGGATGAGAATTCCGTCTTCTTTCTGTTGCACTTCCAAGCCTAAGAAAAACGATAATTCTCCCATCATGCTCATTTCAAATTGAGACTTCATGATGCTTTCAAATTCCCTGCATAAGTTTTCATCAGTGGAGCCAAAGATAATATCATCAACATAAATTTGAACAAGGATAGAGTGTTTGTTGACTTCTTTGGTGAACAAAGTCATGTCGATCTTCCCTCTGGTGTACCCATTCTACAGCAAGTATGAAGATAAGGTCTCATACCAAGCTCGAGGAGCTTGATGAAGTCCATAGAGAGCCTTATCCAGTTTGTAGTACTTGTTGGGATGATGAGGATCTTCAAAACCCGGGGGTTGACAAACATAGACTACTTCTTTGATCTTCCCGTACAGGAATGCACTCTTCACATCCATTTGAAAGACTTTGAAGTTCTTGTATGAGGCGTATGCCAGGAAAATACGTATGGCTTCAAGTCGAGCAACTGGAGCGAACACTTCCTCATAATCAATACCCTCCTATTGACGAAAGCCCTGAACAACCAGACGAGCCTTGTTCTTAATTACCACACCTCGTTCATCCATTTTGTTGCGAAACACCCATCTTGTTCCGATAGGATACTTTCCTGCAGGTAAATCCACAAGTTCCCAAACCTTTAGCTTTCTAAACTGATACAGCTCATCCTGCATGGCTTCAACCCAACTTGCATCTCTGACAGCGTCTTCAATGCTGAAAGGTACCGTCTGAGATAAGAAGGCTGAAAGTGCAATATTCAGTTTGTCTGCCTGATTTCTAGTAAGAACACCCTCAGAGATTGGTCCAATGATGTTCTCCACAGGGTGATCCTTAGAAGACTTAAATCCCATGTTTGGTTCTTCTTGAATTTGGGAAGGCAGATTGGAAAGGTGATCTGCAGGATTTGACGAACTGGATGGATCATTTGCAGACTGTTGTGCTGAAGATGTTTCTTCTGAAGCTGGAGTACCTTTAGGAGATGGAGTAGTTTCAACAGTTGCATCACCATTTGTGGTCTGAAGGGGAACAATCGGATCAGCTACGAGTGGAGAAAATCGGGTGGTGAAAGGTGCTGCATCGTCTTCGGAAGAGTAAAGAGTATCTTTAAGAGGAGAAGGATCGGCTGCTTGATTTTCAGATGGTTATTCATCAATGATGCTGAAATTGTTGAAAACAACATCCACGTCAAAGAACCAGTCAGGACCGGCTCCTGTGTTGGTAGAGTTGGATTCCTGCCAATCAACATAAAAAGACTCGAGAACCATTTTGGTTTGTTTGTTGTACACTCTATAAGCTTTTTGACTTGAGGAGTATCCAACAAAGAAGCACTCATCTCCAACTGCATCAAACTTCATTATGTTCTCGTAGTTGTTAAGCAGCGTACATGAGCATCCAAACGGCCTGAAGTAGTCAATCAAAGGTTTTCTTTTAAAGAGCAACTCATAACCTGTTTTCCCGCGCGTCTTTACAATTAAGACTCTGTTAAGAACATAACAGGCGGTATTCACAGCTTCAGCCCAGAAAATGATCGGCAATTTAGAGTCGATAAGCATGGTTCTGGCCGCCTCAATAAGTGTACGATTTTTCCTTTCAGCAACACCATTCTGTTGAGGAGTTCTCGTAGCACTGTACTGAAGATGAATTCCTCTGTTGTTGCAGAAAGTCACGAAACTTTGATTCTTGAATTCAGTTCCGTGATCACTTCGGATTGATCTAACTTTTGTCTTTATTATGTTCTCAATGAGAGGAACAAACAGCATCAAAATCTCAGCAGCTTCACTTTTGTATTCCAAGAAGTACACCCATGTGAATCGAGAAAAATCATCTGTTATCACCAAACAATAAGACTTTTTAGCTAGACTTTTAACACTAATAGGACCAAAAAGATCCATGTGCAATAATTGAAGAGGTGAGTCTATAGAGTTCACAGCTTTGGACTTATGCGACTTTTTGTGTTGTTTTCCTTTGGCACATGCTAAGCATTTTTCAGAAAAAGGGAATTCCTTGGAAGGAAGACCTCTGACAAGATTTAGTTTTGAAAGCTTATTAATATTTTTGAAGTTAACATGTCCTAATCGCCTATGCCATAGCAGTGACTCTGACTCGGGTGCTTTAGAAAGTAAGCATGTCATTTGACATTCAGACTTTGCATCTCTCATGTTTATCACATAAGTATTATTTTGTCTAGGAGCTTTAAGCATAATCATATTGGTAGGAGGAATGAATCCTGGCTTTAGAAAGATGCATTCCATGTCATTAAATAACACTGAGATTCCTTTGTCGCAGACTTGTGATACACTCAGCAGATTGTAGCACAATTCTGGAACATAGTTCACATCTTCTAAAGTCAGTGCATCAGAAATCACGTCTCCTATCCCAACTATCTTTCCGCCCTTCTCGTTCCCGGCAAAAGCAACAAACTCTCCATCAATGAACCGATAGTTTTTGAGGAGTTCTTTTAGTCCCGTCATGTGCCTTGACGCCCCGCTATCAACGTGCCATAGATATCTCATCAGGGCAATCAACCATTTATGTAGTTTATTCTGAAAAACACATAAAACAAGAGAAATATACAGATAAATATACGAGACGCTATGTACAATCACGACTCAGACCATATTTTAAGTAACTTTTGGAATCCAGGTTTGTTTTAGTTTTAATCTGTTGTGATTTTCACCTAAAACTGACTCTTGTCTTTTCCAAGTTTTTGTGACCTTAACAAAACTTCTTAAAGTTTCTTGAAGATCTTTAATTTGAACTGAAAAAGATTTTTGGGTATTGGTATCACTTTGTGGTTTGGGTTGAAAGTGACAATTCTTAACCACATGTCCCTCATTTCCACATCTAAAGCATTTAGAGTGTTTAGGCTTGATCTTTGAAGAAGATCTGGATGATGATGGTTGTGATGTTCTTCTCTTGTAGTTGCTTGTGTTGGGGATGTCTCTTGAACATGCTTCATCACTGTTGTTGTTGCTTGATTCTTCATTTGTGTTGCATTCTGGCTCGCTGATGTCACTTTCTGTATCACTCTAAGATTTTGCAGAAGTTGTGTTATCTGTTTCACTTTGTGATTCTTCAGAACATGACATATCTGTTGATGATGGTGTAAACTCTGGAATTTCTTCAGTAAGAAATTTCCCAAACCTGTTTCTTTTTAGTTCTGGAAAAAATGGAGATGGTCTATATACATTTTCATTATCAGAGAATGCATCATTAAGATCAACACAAACAGGCATAACATTTTCAACACAAATATCTGATCGTTTGATAGGATTCATCCTATCATTTGGGTCCACAACACCCTTGAAATCAAGTTTAGAAGTTAAAGTAATACAGTCATCCGGCCTAGATAAACTATTACAGTTATCCATCCTAGATAAACTATTACAGTCATCCAAATTAGTTAAATTATTACAGTCATCCGAATTCAAAGAAGTTTTTGACTTGTCATGACTCCAGATGAACCAATTCACTGTAGAGTAATTGGCACCTGGGTGCCCTAACCCCATTGTTTGACCACCACAACTTTCATCATCGTCCACCTGATCCTGTTGGGTCATATCTGCACTACTTTTACTTATATTAGAGTTTGACTCAGACGTGACACATTCTTTTTCGAAAAGATCATTTTTTGGATGTGGTTTTGGAATGGGTATATATTCACTTTTGCCTAAGGGTAAAAATAGAGATTTTACAATTCCCTTTTTATCCTTATACCCAATTCCATCTTTGACGAAAGATTTCCTTGAACAGTTAAGGATATCGGTATGAGCATGCTTGCTTACATTCCATTTGTCCACAACAATTTGGAGATGATTTGTTTCATTTCTAGATATTTCTAGTTTTTCAGTTAAGTCATTTATTAAAAAATCTTTTCTGAGAACAAATTCTTTTAGAGTGTGCATTTCAGCTATTGTTGCATTTAACTTTCGCTGATAAGCTAACTCATTTTCTTTCATTTCAGTGTTGAGTTTTCGGATGTCATCCATTTCTCTTAAAATTCTCCTATTGTGGGACAAACAGTAAGCAACGGCTGTAACACACCTTGGTGAGCACAACTTTGATTTTATTTCAAGCGGGATACTTACCAGGTCTCTCTCCTCAACCTTCTTCTGCATGTTCTGCGGTTGTTGATCAGCCTTGCTTGTGGAAGTCTTCTCAGCAACTAAAGCTTCCTCGGCAGCAGCCTCCTTTCCTTTGTTCTCACTCAACACACTTTTTAGACCAGCCTTCTCCATCCCTTCTCCTTTTGGCATCTCCGCTGATGACCCTTCCAAGGAACTCACACCAAGTGTTGATTTTGTGCAGATCTTTGCCATCAGTGCCTTGTTCACTTCAGCCTCTGCCACAGCAACTTCCTCACCCCAGTCAAAGTCTTGAACCACAAGCGCCTTCTGCTGGTTGGCTTCTCCTCCATCTGTGATTGCCACCATCCTCTTTGCCGGTTTAACTTCAGCTTGATTTAAGGTTGGACACTCATACTTGAAGTGTCCGAGAGTTTTGCAATTGTAGCACCTGATTTTTGATTTATCAAACCCAGCCTTTCCCAATCCAACTCTTCGACCTGTTCTGTCCTGGAACCTCTTAACCTTTAGAGTAATCATGGCCATTTGCCATTTCAGGTCCATCTCCTCCATATCATCGGGATCCACTTGATACATATCTTCCGGGCTCATCATGTCATTCTTCAGATCACCTGTCTTTAATGCTTCAAAGCTGGTCATGAAGGCGTTGAAGAGTTCAACGTGTTCATTAGCAAGCTTCGTTTGTTGAGGATTGAGAGTTGGGGGTTGAGGGTTCTTGCCACTGGGTTTAGAGTATGGAACGGTCTTTCCTGAACTGGAGCTATCACCAATCATTCCATCAGCATACACCTGAGATGAGCTTGAACCCATGTTGCCCACTGGAGTCATTAATGCCAAGTTTTTCATTGCAGTGATGGGTACTGCCTTTGGATTGGTTTGGTTCATCTCTCTCTTGGTAATGTCCATCTCAAACGACTTCAGTGTGTTGATGAGATCAGCCAAGGTAGACTGGGCGTCTAGATATTCTTTTCTGATCAGCATACACTAGATGCTCCATTCTTTTGGCAATGAGTCTAGCAGCTTCTTGATAGAATTTCTGTTGTTCACAGGAATTCCAGCCTTCTTCATCTTTGTCAACATGCTCATGAACCTATCAATGTGAGAGCTCAAACTTTCCCCACGAATACTGCCAAACATGTCATATTCTTTTTGCACCATGTCTTGCTTGTACTGGCGCATCTCTTCGTTCCCTTCATAGTACTCATTCAACGCAAACCATAGATCATGTGCCGTGCCATACTCCTCAAACATGTTATAAACATCGTTTGATAAGGCCATGGTTAGAACACCATAAGCCTTATGATCTCTCTAGAGTAATTGTTTATCAGCATCGGTGTAAGTGGTTGGATCAGGGTTAAATTCTTCCCCAGTGGCAGTGGTTCTCATGGGAATGTGTGGGCCCAACTGGATAGAGTTCCATTGGGTGAAGTCTGTAACATAAAAGAATGACCTCATTCTGTTCTTCCAAGTCCCATAGTCTTCAACACCTTTTAACTTAGGTACTCTGGTAGTGGTTCCGGTTTCAAGATCTTGTTGAGTGATAGGGTTAACTGTTGAATGGTTATTGTTACCAGCCATGATTTAGATGAATTTTAGGAATGTAGTTAAACAGATTTTAGTTATCAGTCCAGAAAATGTCCAAGTCCGTAAGTACATAGCTAAGTGCGCAGATAAGTGCGCAGGTAAGTTCACAATTAAGTTCACAGCAGTCCAGATAAGTATGCAGCAACCTGTAAGAATGTAAACAGCCTTGTCAAGTTGTAGTCTTTGTTAAGTGCGCAGCTCGAAAGTATATGTGTGGCTGTGATTCTTGATAAGTGCGCAGATCAGTCAACACTTGGGCATGATAAGTGCTCAGTGTTTACTGATCAGCCTGCGTACTAAAATAAGTGCGCAGACACTTAAACTCTCGTTTAAGATTTTAAGTTCGCAGAAACCCTAGCCAAGTACTCAAGACTACACCTTTAGTAAGTGCGCACAAATCCAAGATTTCTGTTTAAGTACGCAGAAACCCTAAATAAGTGCTCAAGACAATTGAAATGCAATAAGTGTGCAGAAACCCTGACTGCGTACTAAAATCACAAGTTTAAGTACTCACAGTCACAAGTATGCAATATATGAGCCAAGTACTCAAACTAAGAAACAAGTGCTCAACTTATGAGATAAGTGCGCAGGTTATATGAAATAAGTGCGCAAAAACGAGCTGTAACAAACACAAAACTCAGCTGAATCCTTTCCAAACCATTTTCTAATCAAGATAACACACTCTAAACTTTTAGAAACACGATTTTCACGAAATTTGAAACCAAAATATAAGAAAAACACTTAAATTTTAAAGTTCATAAGAAAATAATCTTGATAATAAAAACTAACAAGATGAGGGTTTTGGTATCTTAAAGTAGATACAATCTAGAGCACAGAGGCTCTGATACCAAATTGTAAGTCCCAAATGCTAGATCTTGTAAGTGCAACATATTGTTATCACTTAGAAACACCTATGAATTAGGTGTTTTAAGTGACTAATCTTCTACAATCAAAGAAACTAGATGAATATTGTAAGAACCGACACACAAGATGAATAATACGATAATTCCATTGATGATTTAACACTGAAGAACCATGGATTACAGCAAGTACGCACCTATCTTGTGCTATCAAAAGATAATGACCAAAACCCCAACCCCAATGCTGTGCACACACATTCTTTATATAGGAAACCCCTGGGCCTGCGCACTTAACTTAAGTGCGCAGAGCCCGTGTAGATAAGTGCGCAGCATTAGGGTTTAGCTACAAAACTATGCCATAATTACACATTAAGTCCTTCAACTATAAAGATATACAATATACTATCAAAAGTCTCTATTCTGGTAACTGTGGTCTCAATATAACCCAACACATATCTAATTCATGTCTGACAATTTTAACTTGGGTTTTCCCTCAAATTCCCGTTTTGCTAACTCGGTTGGTGGTCATTGCCCCCAACCGACTCGTTTAAGACTTTTGAGTTTCATATTTCAAATTGTTTATATATTTAGAACGCTTAGTTTCTAAATTTCCCTTTTTCTGATTTACCGATCTCAATATAAATTGGGGTCGGTTTTCTTTTCATAAAACACGATGTAGATTGGTCATTACAACGTATTGTATCGACTAATCTCCTGTTGTCACGGTGTGCATCTGATTGAAATAACTATCAAATGGTTATCATAATTTGTATTAAATTGTACCAGCGATACAATCTAATGTTATTGCAGTTTACTCTTTTCATCCTTAACCCGAGGGTTGAATGATTTACTGATTTATCACGGCCCCAATCCGCTGCTTTAGGTCATTTATCCCAAGATTCAGGACTTACCCGAATGTGATTATGACTCAACCCTTGATTAAGGTTCAAGTTCCTCTTTACGAATTTAACCTTCTATAAAAGTTTGAGTTTAATTATGACTTAACCTTGATTAAGGTTCAAGTTTATTTCCGAACTGAATCTATTTATGACTAAACCTTGATTAAGGTTCAAGTCAAACTTTGTATCAACCCAGGATAACTCGTATTGTATATTTCTCGTTTTTCTAGCCCAACGTATAAGTTGGTGCCTCGCTCAAGGTCTTGCATGGTTCGCATCCCTGCCGTGTTAGACAGTGGACTACGTCCAAACGCTCCAGTTTGTTGTCCTCTTTGCTAGCCCAGCGTATTCTAGCTGGTGCCTCGCTCAGGGTCTTGCATGGTTCGCATCCCTGCCGTGTTAGACAATGGACTACGTCCAAACGCTCCAGTTTGTTGTGCTCTTTGCTAGCCCAGCGTATTCTAGCTGGTGCCTCGCTTAAGGTCATGCATGGTTCGCATCCCTGCCGTGTTAGACAGTGGACTACGTCCAAAATCCCCCGGTACCTCACACTTAGTAAGCCTTTGTTACATAGGTTGTATATGTAACAATTGTAAGAAACCCATGGTATCATATGTTTAACACTTACCTGGCCAGGGTAAGCAATCCGCATATGGTACATATGGACTTGTTATAATTAGTACATCACATCCTATGTAAGCAAAGCTTCAATTCATGCTTGTGTCCCTTGTTTTATTTGGTAAAACCCTTCCTTGATAAATTATTCAATGTTAGGTTTTTACCTTTATTCATTAAGAAAAAGCGATGTGTTTTCAATTTAATAAGCTTTGTGTGATCACACTCACTGGTATGATCACAACGCCTTTCTAAACATTAGTTTGGGATGATTACCCCCAACCCGGTCTCGATGTTCAAGTTAAGCTTGTGCATTGATCGTTCATTATCGTGAACTATGCACCTTTCACATTTTGCTTATTGCTTGCATATGCAATTACCACTCTTCAGGTGATAATTGCATACTAATACACCTACTATGATTTCGAGCATGTACCTGTTTGATACTTGCTCCCGTGTTCCCTTTCGTTACTGATCCATTAGCTCGAGTCGTTACTTGACTTGGTCCTTAGTGAGCATGCTATCAGCCGTGCTCCCGAAACATCTACAACCTCGTTTAGTGAATCATTTGATCCTCTCTTGATCAAATAAGATGTTATCATCCCTGTCACATTTATAATTTCAATTAATTAGTAACATGACATTTCAGTATTAGTATGCATCACTGCAATAGTGATGTTAGAATTCTTGTTATACGAGATTTTCGTTGCCCGAATCAATCTTTTGGATAGGCCCCATGAGTACCTAACCATTTCCTTATCAAGCTTTTGAGATAGCGTGTATCTACACGATATCACTATTGATTACCTATAATAATTTCCGATCAAAACGGGTGTTTATTATAGGTATTACTTACCGGATTCCTCGATCAAGTCTCGAACCGAACACCCTTCAACACTTTGAGCGCACAGTTTGAGTCCAAGTATTTTTCCCGACACTCGGATCCCTCAAACCTATGGCTCTGATACCACTTGTAAGACCCTAACCCGTAATCACGCGATCAACGCCCAAATCATACGGGTTTTGACCTTACTTAAACCACTCCCGATTAAAACTTCGATATTTAAGAAAAACTTAAATTATCGTGATAAATACTTTTTGATTTCTACACTTTAACTATTACAACATATGATGAGATTTCGCAATTTCACGGGAGACACTTGAATTCTATTGCGGAAGCTTGATGAGTGTTCGGGCGTGTTCGGTTCTTCTCGTGACTTGATCCTTGCTCCGGGATGTCCATCAAATGTTTACCTAGCACCACCACACAAAGAATGGTTAGTGGGTTGTCAATAATACAATTAAACTAGTATGGGAGTCGTTACACGTCGAAACGGAACGAACCAGGCCAAACGGCCCATATTCAGGAGAACAAACTACTGCGACTTTTGCGCAGCAGCTGTTCGGATCGCTTTTACCCCTTCTAAAACCCAAATTTCGACTTCGACTTTCAAATAAGAATTGTTCTACGCTCCGAGAGCTTTTCAGGCATATAGAGAACGTCTCCTAACGATTTTTCTACGATTTTATATGAAATTTTGAAAATCAGGTTGTCAGGCTGTCAATACGCGCGGCCGGTCGCTCAAACCGCGCGGCCGGTCGCTTCAACGCTGACATTTCTGAGCCTCTGTGAAGGCCGCGCGGCTGGTCACTCAGCCCAACCGGCCGGTCATTGCTTCTGTTGCTTGTTTGGTAATTTTTAAGCATGGGAATCATATCGCAACTGCATTTGATGATTCCCTAAGCCTAAGTAATGACTTGCCGACTAAATAAACCTTTGTTTGACTGAAATTATGGTCCGGTTTATGTCGCCATGATCCGGTTCTTAGTTTTGAATGTTTATGGCGACTTTTACCCAATTTGACCCATTAAGGCCTTAAATCAAACAAGGCAGTTTTGACCACTTAAATTGCATACCGTTTGAGTTGTCAAGTCATTAGACACTTGATCAACAAAAGCGTTTGTCCGATTTGTTTCATTACGACTTAGATTCTTAGAATCAACCTTTATTAATCCTTTAAATTCCCAAAATGCCCCTCATGAACAAATCTTTCAATTTAGCCATTCGTGGCGAAACTTCTTATTTCAATCCCAATGTTTTTTACTCATTGACTTGTTTAAAAACCTCTAAGTCCTTCCGGACTTAGATTTTCATCCTTTCTCAAGTTTTCACTTGTTTAGTAGATTCTAAGCGCATTAGCGCGCATTAGACATAGTTATGGAAATAACTTACTTGATTTGCACCCACATTTCTTGTGGGTAGTTTTAGTAACCTTATTGCTTCGCTCGAAGGCGTTTATCTAACTACCACTTACCGAGTGGCATTGATCCATACTTGCACCCACATTGTTTACTTAGGCATCATGTGCCCGATTTCCAAGTGTTTTCCTGCACCCTTTCTAGATTAACCACATTAGTCCCTCAAGACTCAATTGTGATGCATTTTCCATTGACCCGTTATCCCCAAGGTTCTTAAGACTTAGATTATTGACTTTGATTATCGGGTTCGAATGGTGAGAAAATCACCATTTGACCCATTAAGTCTCTTGGTTCATGACGTTACGACATTCCAACTTTTAACTAGGAGGAAGTGGCAATCCCACTTGACCCATTCACCCAAATTGTATAGCTTTCTTATTCAAGTGATTTTATTATCAAGACTTGAGTTTAGACTTACCACATAGCCTTATTATTTGACCCAATTGATGATTTCCATCATATGATCACACTCTTGATTCGTTTATTACCATAAATCATGTTTTGGCATGGATTCACATAAATCGTCTGTTTAAATAGGTTTCACCCCTCGGGGGTCCTACCTTTATCCCTTATCAAGGTTTAGGTCATTACATCAATACAAAAGATATATTTGTGATCTAGTGAATGTAAGTTATACTTACCTCGCATCCATTCTTGTTTCCATAAGCATTTGCCTTGCATCTGTTTGACCCGTTTGCTCCCTCTTTGTTGTACCTAACTTGGGGATGAGTCAAACTTGTCTATTAGAATACATAATATGGAACTTTGTTCACTATCCATAACATCATGTATTCATTATCATTTCTAGCTAAATCCATAGCCATTTTCTTACATGTCTAGTTGAGATTAACTCATCTAGGCATTTCATCAAACATTTGGTGTGCATCCATCAAAATACTTAGTTTTCAACATTCTAAGTTTAACCGATTGTCTAATTGACATCATAACATGTTGTTTAGGCCCTTTTTACCTAAATTCCTCATGTAACAACTTCTAAGAGCCACAAAGATTACTAGATATGAGTGGATTCAACCTAAAGGTTAAACCCCAAATTCTACACATTAACATAAGCATATGATCAAAATCAAATACACATACTAAGTGTAATTTGCAACCGGATTATACATGTTTAAGGCTCCCCAAGACTAGAGCAACCCATATTAACCATCAATTTCACGTTTTTATCAAAACCCTAGATTTTCATAAGAATCAAAAACGAATGTAACATCAATTTCTACCAAATAAAAGGTACCTTGATGTTCTTTAGGCCCTAGATGACCCGTTTCTTGATCATGCACTGAAAAGCCCTTTGATTTGGCTTGGATTCAAGCATGTTCTTGAGTGTTTAGGGATGGAGGTTGAAGGAGAATGATCTCCTGATCATTCATACGACACACACACACACACACACAATGTGTGTGTTTTATTGTTTTATTTTTTTATTTATAAAACCCACTTTGACATATTGGCAACTATGGTCCCTCAAGTTTAATCTCGAGTTCAATTTTATATTATAACATTAACTAGAATAGTTTCTAGTAGTGATTTTAGCCTCGTTTTATTATTTCGCTTAATCACACCTAATGGCGTAATTAAGCGAAACAAATGATTTTGGGGTGTTACAAGTCTACCCCCCTTAAAGAGGTTTCGTCCCCGAAACCTTTCTTGTTTTGTTGTTTTGGTCACACCAAAGAACCTTAGTGTCTATAATCAAATTTGAGCACCGCTCAATCCCTTGATATTATATAGTCTAACAAATAGTACTATAAAATTAAACACAAAAAACCGCCTAGCTTAAACACAAAAAACCGCCTAGCCTAAACTAGCCTAACCAAGGATCCTACCATTTTACCATAACCACCAATTACACACACCTCATTAGATGGACCCCATTCAAAAATCCACCATCCTCTTCGGCGAGATGTAGCCAAGAATGCTAGCCGGGTAGGGGGGGTTGTAGCCGATTAGGTGGCGCCATTGATAGCGTCCCCAACCATTTCCTGAGCGTCATTAGGTGGCGTCATTGAACCGTCGCCAACCCAATAACGAGAATAAATGGATGTCAATTGTGGGACCCATATGTACCAACCAATCAGTTTTTTTTTCTCAATTTTTTTCCTTTGTTTAATTAAATGGGTGGTATTCCATTGCATGTGTATTATTAAATGGAGGTTACGTCTACGTGACACATATATGATGCTAGCATGACGCAATGTAGGGATGAACATTACGGTACTAAATATTGAAAATACTGATACCGAACCGATCCCGATACCGAAAATACCAATACTGGTTCATTTTCGATACCAATTCGGCATCAAGTTTTGGCGAAAATCGGTATCAGTACTTTCAGTTCAGTAGCGGTATTTTACCTTAAATTACCGATACCATACCGTTACCGTACTCATACCGAACCAATACCATACCATAGCATATGTTTTCGGTATCGGTACCAAGTTTTTCCAAAAATCGGTATCTGTTTGATACGGTTTGGTACCGAGCTCATCCGTAATAGAGCCCCTAAAGGCTTCATTTCATACCCTATAGCCTTAAAAATTTTTTATCCATAGATACATTTGTAAGGCTGTCAAAAGTCAAAAGCCATCTAAGTGGAGCATGGGGAGGCACTACAACTATGTGGAGGGTCAACAACGAGCTATGAGGAAGAAGGATGTCGATGTTAATGATTATGATTAAAAGAAGAAAAAAAAATCAATAATCTAATGTTACCTGTGTACCCTCCAAGATAAAACCAAATCATGATATATACTTTGGCTCATGATGTTTTATACAACTACACACACAACGTTAATTTCAATTTGACCTTTCTAGGCTGACTAATGTAACCGATAAACAAATAAATATATGTTTTCAGTATCACTAATAAAAAGTGAATAGATATTAAAGGACACAAAATTTGCTACATAAAATTACAAATAAACTATCACCCACCATTTGGTGAACTGGCATGAGAAAATAAAGACAAGAGCTTGATGCCATTTGGTTTAAAGTTTGAATCCGATCCAGATAAGTTTTACTGTAATGGACCTTAAGACAACGGGTTTTTTCTCGAATTGATGACTTGGTGAACTTAGGCTGCCTAGTAGGCAACCATTTGTTAGTGCTAACCCACTAGCAGTTCACGTGATATCTACCGGATGATATTTTGTTGGTTGATAAAAAAAAATTATAAATTAACCTAAAGTAAATAGTACTAGTAAATATGGAATCCAATGATGGGAAAATCCTCGTATTTACAAAGTAAATTAGTGACATGGCACTGCCACGTCATCCGGCGACAGATGTCGGCGAATCCTAGGTTGACAGTTTTCCGGTTAACCGACGGTGTGACGTAATCCTTCCACATGTCTTATCCCCGTTCCGTTCCTACGTTAAATACTCCATACTCTTAATGGCATGTTCGTAATAATCCCCAACTCTCTGCCTTGTTACCTGACTTTCATTTTTCCCTCGATTCTAGTTTATAATTTGGAGGGACACAATAATACAACACTGTTTCTTTCCTCTACTCTCACTCACATCTGCGTGTACTACACGCGATTTCTGTGCTTTCCCTATTTGCCGCCATAAGTTTTTCATTTTTGGTACACTTTAAGACAAAGTTATTCGTTATGTGTTTTTAAAACTTTTATTTATTTAATTTTTAAAATAAAAATAAGTTGCTAATATGACATTGGTTTTATTGTATCTAGTAATAATTTGTGGTAGTGTTAATATGTTTAGTAATTAGTGTAACTAAAACTAGCTAAATTTTTTGAAATGATTAGTTACATACTTGTATGTTACATGTCTAATGTACAAGTACGCAACCATTAATATATGTTTTGAAAATTTAATACATACGGTTTTTTATTAAATTGATACACACATGTATTAAATTTAGTTGAAAATCTAAGAATCAATAAAGAACTCAAAAAAAAAAAAAAAAAAAAAAAAAAAAAAAAGAGTTAGGATTGTAAAATTTAGGTATATATTTTTTCTTTACTAGAAAATTAAATTAGAACTTCATGACAGCAATCTTAAACTATAATGCCAAACAAATATTGTAGCACTCAAGTAATATCTCAATATTTATAAAATTTCTAATGTAAACAGATTTCAATAAAGTGCAATAATTTAGTTAAAAGTAGGGACAAAAGTATGAACATTATATAAGGATTAAATAGTTTATAAGAAAATATGACAAATTAGTCAAATCTCTTGATATTACATAATACTTTGTCAAATCAAAAACCATGGGAATTTAATGATAAGATATTGACAAAAAAAAAAAAAAAAAAAAAAACAAGAAGAATCATGGGTTGTTTAAATCCAATTTACATCACAAAATTATAGGGTTGATTACAAATAAGATCTAGAGTATAGTTTGTAATAAACAACATAAAACTAAAACCTCCTTCAACATTATAACCAAAAGAAATTTCTAGCTAACATTAAAGAAAGACTATCACGAGGAGAGGTAGAAAGTGAAATCCTTCTCCCTAGTTGTGCTCGGGCAAACTAGGTAAGAGAGAAGAAATAAATGACTGTCGGTTAGTCTTTTGACATGAACCAGAAAAACGCATCTTGAAAAACCAACAATTTGAAAATTTACATGACATCATGTGACACATGTTATAGCTTGCTAGATTATCCCTCTAAATCTTTTCTTTTGTAACATGTTACAGAATATGACATAGATCTAGTGTATCTTATTTATAAATGTTATGATTTCATAAACATTTGACCAAAAGAAAGTATGTTACAAGCGCAAGGTTTAGAAGGTGGTAGAGATGGTGGGGGGTCACCAATGGTCTATATAATTGATGTCCGTATTATGATAGGCCCTTCCACCTTTTGCTTTTCCTCTTCTCTTCCTCTCTTTGTTTCCCATATTAATATTATTACTTTTATAGATATTAATAATTTCCCTCGAAGTTTAATAGCTGGATTTCTGACCCAATTGTCTGCTTCATCATCAACACCATCACTTTCTTTCCTCTTTGTTTTCTTTGTTAATTAACTCACCCACCCTCTTCTTCTTCTTCTTCAACAAAAGATCCAACAAAACAAGACCAGAAAAACATGACTCCGGCGGCGGCTACGGCGGCGACGGCGACTCCTACCACTAACTACACAGCCGGACAGTTTGGTGACACAACTTATACAAAGGTGTTTGTTGGTGGGTTGGCTTGGGAAACACAAAAAGATACTATGAAAGCTTATTTTGAGCAGTTTGGTGAGATCTTGGAAGCTGTTGTCATCACTGATAAGACCACTGGCAGATCTAAAGGCTATGGCTTTGTATGATCTCTCAACTAATTCTTTTTTTTATTTACCTTTTTTGGTATTTTTCTTATTATTAGCAATTTAGCATCTAGATAGTTAACAAACTAAAGGGTTTGCTAGTTTTTGTAATGGTTTGTTTTGTGTATTAAAATCTTGGAAATTAAAAAGTTTGATTTGTAACTTGTTTAACATAAATATTTGGACAAAAAATGTAGAAAATGAAGGGTTTGCTAGATTTTTGTAATGGGAATTTTGTGTATTAAAATCTTGGAAATTAAAAAATTTTGATTTGTAACTTGTTTAACATAAATTTGTAGATAAAAAATGTAGAAAATGAAGGGTTTGCTAGTTTTTTTTGTAATGGGGTTTTCGTGTATTAAAATCTTGGAACATAAAAAAGTGTGATTTAATTAAAGTTAGGTTATTATTATTATTATTTGTAACTTGTTTAACATAATATATGGATAAAAAATGTAGGTGACTTTCCGGGAAGCCGATGCGGCTATGAGGGCATGTGTGGATCCGGCTCCGGTTATTGATGGACGGAGGGCTAACTGTAATCTTGCTTCTTTGGGTGTTCAAAGATCCAAACCCTCAACACCTAATAAACTTGGTATGCATTATATTTTTATTACAATTATGTGTTTTGTAACTTTCTTGAATGTGTAAAGTTATTATGTTTCTCCAACTTAATGTTTGATATTAGTGGTTACAACATATAACATTGTAAAGATGCATTGGATTAGATTAGATTGAGTGATAGAGATATGTATTTGTTAAGATGAATATCCTTTGTGAAACAAGGTTAGGATAAAGGATGAGATTTTGATTTAAGGGAATCAATGAATATTATTGAGTGAGGTAGGGTTTCCACTTTTATAAAGAAATGACTGAATGTCATGATTTAAAGACAGCCACAAAACATGCATACATAGTATGTATCTATTATGTATGTTTTCTCTAAAAAGCTACAAAATAAAATGGAAAATAAATCCATTACAGGTCATATATGTTCAACTTGATGGTAGTACTGTGTTTACATCATTTTCTTTTTTTATATCTTGTTATTTTTACAACATTCATGATTTATAGGAGTTATAAGGTTATTGTAGTAATTACTTACACATTGAAATCAAAATAAAAAATCATGTAAGATTAAAGTCTATATTGTATAAGGTTATTGTATGTACAAGTGTACTACAATGAGGATACATTAATATCAAGTTTCATACACCACATGTGTGTATATGATGTTTAGATATTTATATATACATACATAATTGTAGTGATAAATGTGTATAAATGAATGTAGGTGGAGGAAGAACCATTAGGGTTATGGGTGGTTATGGAGGGTACCATCATCATCATCATAGCCATCATCAAGGTGGTGGTGGAATGGGAACAACTGCTTTCCCTTCTGCTACAGCCTTCCCTCATTATGCCATCCACCAAGGCATCCCTTTTCCTGCTACTAATCTTTATGGGTTAGTCTCTCTCTCTCTCTCTCTCTCTCTCTCTCTCCTTTTTCTCTCTCTACATATACAAACATTGGATCCATGAAAAAGTTTTATGGTACGACATAAATTATCATAATGTGACATAAAATAAAATTAATGTTTATGTTAAAAGTAGCACGTACTCCCCTATTGTTTTACCAAATACATTACCCTTGTAAATTATTTGCATCATCTCTATTTGACTTGACTTTACTCATAGAGGGTAACTTGTTTTGATCAAGCATCTTTATATGCATGCACAAACATTATACATCTTATATGCATCTTTATTTATTATTTATTATTTATTATTTATTATTAGTTCTATATATCTCTCTATATAACATATGTGCATATATAAAAATACACATGCAACATAATATGAAAAGGCAATTGATATAAATATTGTGGTAAATGGTTCTCCAAAACTCCAGAAGTGAATCAATAAGTGGTTGAACCATGTGGGCGAACCATGTGATGGAAAAAGAAATCATTAAACAAATTAAAAGCATTCTTTTGTAAACTGACTTTTCCTATTCAGGCGTGCTATGCTACTCACATGCATCATCATCATGATTGCTAACCTCTCTGACCATAGTCAAAATAACCTGCAACATGCACATGATCAGTAGTACTGTAAATGACAGTACATCACTTAAAGACTTTTAAGATAAAAACTAGTCCATTTCAGTTGTGCAAGCATATGCCATGTACTATGTGTATATTATGTACTAATAAATATATAATATACATATGCTCTTATTTATTTACCATTTCTTTTTTATTAAAGTTATTCGGTCATCTATCATATGCATGGATTGCACTCATGTTGCTTGTTTTACAAGTTAAGTTTTCATTTCTCTATTTTTGTTATAATTTTGTAGATACTCGCCATATTCTCCAGATTACACCTACCCAACGGTACGTTTTTTTTTTTTACTTTCAAGTAGTTTTTAAAATATTCAAAAATAGCTAAAAAACTCAATCATTGATAATTGTTCTATGCGGAGAAATTTCAAAGAAAATGAAAAATAATAACACTAACCAGCTAATAATAATTATATAACGTTACTATTTTTTACTTTCAAGTTGTTAATAAATATTCAAAATAACTAAAAAAACTCAATGATTGATAATTGTTCCATGCGGAGAAATTACAAAGAAAATGAAAAATAGTACACTAAGCAACTAATAATAATTATATAACGTTACTATTTCTTACTTTCAAGTTGTTAAAAAGTATTCAAAATAACTAAAAAACTAAACCGGTGAATAATATTTTTTTAGTGTGGAGATTACAAAGAAAATGAATAAATATTATAGAACTAATTAACCAACAAATAATAATTATTTGTAAGGTTTTTTTTTTACTTTCAACTTTTTTCAAATATCCATAATAACCAAAAACACTAAATCGGTGAATAACTAATAATAATTATAAAACCTTAATGATTGTTCTAAACTATAAATATGATACAACTAAAACCAAATTTAAAGATAAAAGTTAAATGAAATAATAGCAATAGATGTTGTATAAAATGATATGTTTAATTTGGTTTGCTTTTTGTACTCAGAGTTACTACAACATATATGGAGGTTCAAATGGACAGTATCCATTTTATGGAGCAAATGCTGGTGCAGCTGGTGGTGGTATGATTACTGCTGCCAATGCAGCCGCCGCAGCCGCCGCCTTTTACCCGTATCTGAACATGGCGGAAGGAGGTCATGGTAGCTACGCGACTGGTCAGAGCTATGGTGTGTACCCACACCATCTCTACCAGTATTCCGCAGTGAATTCTTCCGTGGGGTACGCACAACAATACGGTACCCCAATCTCTCTTGCAGCCACTCCTCCATTGCAACCAGCAGGTTTAATTTTCATTACAAATATCCAAGTTTATTATCTTTTCTTGCAACAACTCAACTAACATTTTTGACAGTTTGTTTTGCTGTGCCACAGGCGTAAACGTGGTGCTACAATCGTCCGCTGCTCATCATTAAGAGATTCACAAACCGCGTTCAACGAACCAAATCAGCATGCATTCCCTTTTGTTTAAAAAAACCTGATCTCTGGCCCAACCATGGTTATCTCTTTCATTCTGTCAAACAAGGCATGGAAACAAACCCCCCATAGGGGTTACCATCCAAATTTGGAAGACATTGTCTAGCTTCTCTTGGAAGGGAAGGGTCCCTTACAAGAGAAAAGACACCCCACAAAGCATATGCATGTGCATCTCACCAACTTATGGCTATGGAAAAGCTTCATGAGTTGGAGAAATTAATATAAGTTTTTGGCTTATGGAAACAGCCAAAAACATTTTTAAAAAAAATTTCAAAAAAAAAAAAAAAAAAAAAAAAAAAACTAAGATGTCATAATGTCAACAACTCTTTTCAACTTAAGAGAAATTGTAAATGCTTCAAGTTCAAACTTTGATGAAAGATGTCTTTTTCTATATAGATATAGTTTAATCATGGGCATATTGGAGTATGCCCTAAGTTTTTGTTTTTAACTTGAACCCTAATCTATGATTTTTTTAAAACATGGCTAGGGTCTTTTTATGAAAAAATCTTTCTTTTTTTAAAAACCATCATTGTGTTCTTAGGGTAAGAACATATGATGTATTTTTTTTTAAATTTCTTGTAAATTTACTTTGGCTAAACAATGGGGGTTTTAGTCATGTGACAAAATAACACTAAGGTGTAGTTTTAGTGCATCTAGGTTTAGTTTTAAGTTCGTACCAACTTTTTAGCTAGGTATCATGAGTTCCGTTACTGGAAACGGAGCTCAAATGCATGAGAAAGTAAACCGAGAGAGATATTTTCAATCTTTCGGTTTATTATCTCAAAAACATCAACCATGGTTAGGACTCAGGTCAACTTTTCCTCATTCTCTCTATCTCTCTCTCTCTCTCTCTCGTCTCTTTCTCTCTCGATCTCTACTTACTGCTTTCAGAAGAAACTTGGTACTTCTTTTTATTATGTAATCACGGTCTATGATCTGAACTTGGGATTGTAACTAGGAGTTAATGTTGCTTAATTACAAGCTCATTCTCAATCAACGGTGATTGAGATGAGTCTCTACTTACTCTTTTTTTTATTTTCCCTTAGAAACTGCTTTAATTATCTCTATCTTTCTAATCCTTTATTAACACCCTAATTGTTAACTCACATGTTTATTGTATTGTATACAAGAATGTGTACCTAATCATATCCATGAATTACGATATTTTACAATAAGAAATTCTTATCTCAACTATCTTAATAGTTTACAAGTGTATTGCTAACGGCCAAGTATAGATTAAGAGGATACTTTAGACGATAATTACAAGAATTTAACTATAACTTATTCTGATTTATCGAATACAATATTGCAAGTTCGCTACATTTTTTTTTTTTTTTGAAAAATCTTCAAATAAAAGCATGTTTCTTTAGTGTTCATTGACTTGACCTTAAAGACGGTTTAGGTTACCAAAAGAGTATGCATCTCAGATTAAGACAAAAATTTATAAAAAAATTGTATATCAATAATAATCACATATTTAAGAATTCTAGACATGCAAAACGAATGCTACATTTGACAATAATATGATGCTTTAACATACAATTAAGTCATTTATATATTCGAACACAACAATGTATGATATGAAAAAGTGAAACAAACAACTAAAAGTTCGGGTCTGCAAATCTTTTCGTAAAGATTGTTTTATTCAGTAATAATATTGTCTAGAATTTAGGCTGCACGGCATGGAAAAGGGCTGTGAAGGCCATTCACGCCACTAACATCACCCCTTTTACGGCGTGAAATGGGCGTGGGCCGCGTGGCCCCTTGTAGGTTGAAGATTTTCACGGGCATGGGGTAAAAGGCGAGGATGAGGTGGATGGTTGTGGTTAGTTGTTGAATTATGGATGATTTTGATTAGTTTGTTTAAAAAAAAAAAACTTTCCACGCCACCACCACCCCATGGTTTTTTTGAAGGTTGAAGGGGAATTAACATGGCTGCCATATATTGTTCCATGCCATTAATCACCCCCATGACCACATCGTGTAGTCTTATGAAACCCTTCAGTTGCCATCTGTTGAATTATGAGATTTTCTTCATGCATGCGCCTTTGATCAGTCTCCCGCGAGTGGAGCAATTTTGGGAGCATTGATGGAGGTGGGTTTCGGAGATCAAGGGCATTTACGTGGTGTAGGGGTATATAAAGATTGATTATTTTTAGCTGGTGTTTACACAAGATCAAGTCTTAAATTTATAAAATACGATAAGATACGAACACTCAAAACACGTTGAGGCAAGTGCACCATTGTACGTTAATGCATAAAGTTTTGGGACCCATTTTGAAGGATGCAAGAGCTATTAGTAGTGAAATGTCAAGCCAATAAGAGAGTAATTTTAGTAATAAAAAACACAAAATTAAATAAACTAAAAGATAATTGATTTTGAAGTCAGATTTAAGACATGGAAACTTGGGTGTACACTCCCCCTAATTGATATCATCAACTAAATTGGTTATAGATTCCGAAAGTTTACTCTTAAGAAACAACATACACCTTTGAAAGGTTATTCCGAGTACTTTGCGATACAATTTACCAAAGTCGTTCTTTAAGTACCTAGTAAAAGGTTGTTTTATATTAATGCATAAAGTTTTGGGATCCATTTTGAAGGCATCGTCACATCTTAACCATATTGGAAGGAAGCAGCAAGACAATCGATCTACAAGCTCGGAATCAAACCTTAACATGTTAACAGAAGCAACAAAGCGAGTATTCATTATTGGTATTTAGTATTAAATAAAAATTAGTCATACGGTGTTTACTCCACTTATAACTATATCCCCATGTTAAAAAAAGCAACAGAGCGACTATTCATTATTGGTGTTTAGAAGTCGTAAACCATAACCTCTAATCCTCTTTCAAGCAATTAACATGTTATTATATATACATACATGAATGTTTAACTCAACAAACACAAGGTTGATGATAAACTTTAAAGGATTTGGAAAACTCCCTTTTAATATAGTAATTAGTATTTAAAGCATTATTATACACCCACCCCTCGTTAAACCATAACCTATTTAGTTAACTCCCCATCAAGGGATTGTATTAATCATCACAAGATTGTTAATTAATTAGATTTACAAACCAAACCAGAAAAGAGTAGAAATAGAGTGTGCCAGTACGATCTTCGCAAATGCTTTTTGTCGTTTTCTCGAGGCACGACCATGCCTCCAAGGCTAGCTACATGACCGAATATATCACATATTTGTGGCTAACTACATCAAGTGTAATAATGTGGCTAAGTTGAGAATAATTTACGTATGCTGAGAACTGTGATGAGTGTGGGAAACGAATTAGTACTAAAACATATTCATGTAATTGCAGCAACTTTATAGCTGGAATCAACTATAGTCAATGTTAATCCTACCACCCTGACACAACACAACATAACATATCAACGCGTCAACTCTAATGACATGATTGCTTGATACAAAAAACGAATTAGCAAAAGAAAATCTTTAACCTTGTTGGATATTTTAGTGTAATTGGATTAACTATTTGACCAATATCTTCATAATAATACATCATATAAGTATGGTGGTACAGATTGCATGCCTATTTGAATTTATTATGAACATAGGGGCACAGCCCCTGGCGGGGTCCAAGGGGCAGAGCCCCTGGCTGGGGTCAGCTTGGACACATTTTATTTCCATTAAAATTGCTATGGTAAAAATGTCTCAGAAAATTAATTTTCGGAAATAGAGGGACTAAATTTAGCAATTGAAACCCTTGGAAAAACTGCCTAAAAGGCAGTTAATGGCCCCAATTTTCATTACGAATTACATTATCTTGGTCAAAATTTCTCTCTGGTTCTTCTCTCAATCATAACATATAGAAAATTCTCGATCTTTGATTGTATCCGATTGAATATTCGATTGAACCGTTGAAATGATTCAATCTGAAAGCGATTACGTGCCTTCAGAGATTTCTGTTATCCGGTTGTTCGTTTGTTTTACTGTAAATCCCCAACAAACCTTGCTCTTAAACTACTCACTTGGAAGAGTAACATCAGCAAGAATAACAACATCAACAACCTAGTGATTGTCACAGAACAACATGAAAAAACCACCCAAGAAAACCCATCTCATAACCACTACAGCTCTTGGGCAGAGGTAAAAAGTATACATGCAAACTGTAACTGGTAGTATGTACAATCTCTAAATGCGAAAAACAAAATGTATACGAATAAAGGAGCATCCACGAGATATCTCTGTGAAGATGATTTGGATAACCAACCAAAATTAATGTAAGCACTTCGTTCCTCAAATAAAACAATACTACTACGTACAACCAAACTCAAAATGAATAGCTTAAATAACAATTGCATTACATAGGTACTGCGTAAATACAATAATCACGAACAAAATTAATGATGCAAACATAGTATTCTTCAATGAAGCCATGACAAGCCTACTAACCAAAACATGCTAATAAATGGCAGCCACACACGTGTACATCAACCCACTCACAAGGCTAGACAAGATGTCCTGCATGATTGATCAAACCCAAGCTAATGATAGTAACCATTAAAGTTGATCTCACGACTGCAATAAACAATGTTCTGAACCCCAAGGACTTATCCTTTCATCAAGCGCACTAGAAACAACACTTTCCTTGCCCCAAATAAAACCAACTAAATTTCCACACAACACAAGAAAAGGTAAAACACTAAACAAACATACAACGAAAACAAATACAACCTACTTCCCACGACACTTATATAATACTTCACTTCTATGTTAGTTGATATACATTTTCTAATAATTGTTTGTTTGTTTATTTTTTTCACAAAAATAATATGGAGTATGGATTGGACTATTTGTGGACCGAATGAACAAACAGGCTTAGGAGTTGTAGTTGTAGATGTGCTCAGGAGCAGATGGCCCTTTGGTGCTCTGATGGGCTTATTTAGTTGGGCTTATTCAGGTTAGATATTGAAGGCGGTGCAACATTTAGCATGTGTATAATAGATGCTAGTCTTCCAGCCTCTTTGATCTCATTAAGGTATTTTGATCTCCTCGTTTCTCTCTCAAACAACTCTCTGTATAGATCTAGGGTTTTGATACAAATTTATGTTCAATAATCTGTTCTAGTTCTTTCCTGTTAGATCATGTGTGTGTTTAGTCTTGATCATCGTGATAATGATCATTTAGAGAATATTTGTGTGAGGGACGAACTAGTTGTTTGATTATGTAATTATTTGTATCTTGAATAAAACATTACAAATCTTGTTTTCTAATAGTTATTGTCATCGGATCTTGAAGGTATAGCACATGACCAAGTGAAGACAAGGGGCACCTTTTGTTAACTTATGTTTTGTAATACTCAACTATTTAACAATTCGCTTCACCACATGATACTCCTCTTTTGCAGTAATGTATGTGTTAAAAATATTAAGATCTGTTGATCATATGTTATTTTTAATATCTTTTAATATTTACATTTTTTGTCTCACACATTTTGGTTATTATATGAGGTGTTATTTTCGTGGGCCGGCCAAGATAGAAGAAGTGGGCTGGAGCTGTTGATGGAAATTATGTAGATAGGCCCAAGCTTTTGTCGAAGTCTAGGTGAAAGAGATTGGCCCAGGTGGAAAGCCCAGCAGACGACTTGTCTTATCCGAGCCTAGGTGGCAATCCATGTGAAAGAGATCTAATGGTCAGGATCATGTCAAGGTGTGTTTACTTGACATGATCCAATGACTCGTATTGCCTCGGGTGTGTTTTCTCCCAGGGCCTAAGTGTTGACTATAAAAGGAGGTCTTATCTCCTTTTGTCCATTTTAGTCAAGTCTATAGTCTCTCATTCATATTATCCTTTGTTCTCTTAGTATTAGGGTTTGTTCTTGAGATCATCTGTTAATGATCTCTTAGAGTTCATATCGTAGTTTGTATTGATCATCAGTCAATGATCATTTAGAGAGATTTGTAGGTCATCAGTAAATGATCTTTGAGTTTGTTGTTTAGGTCTTGATTTGTATTTTGGTTAGACCTTTTGTTTGAGTTTGTATTTTTTTGGTTCAGTAATAAAATCATTGTCAGATTTTTTGGTCATTGTTGTTCTTAGTTTTCTGACATTGTATCAGAGCCCTAAGGCTCAGATCTATTTTTCTTCCGCTTATTTTAGGGTTTGTTAATTGTTCTTGGGTTCTTGTGAGTTCTAGGGTTTTTGGTTTTCAGATCGAGATATTTCTGGTTGGAGAAGACGATCTACAGTGTTACCTTAGATCTGAAGTTCATTGTCAGATCTAGGGTTTGTGTATAACCTTGGGAGCTGATTGGACTCTAGAACATCTGGAAGCTTGTTCTTCTTTGCTCTCTGACTCATAACCCTAAGTGAAGGTTACGAGTTACGAGTTGTATTGGCAAAACCCTAACTTAGGTTCTTACCAGTGAGACTGTTCCTATTTCTCTTTCTTTATTTTTAGAGGTGTCTAGGAGCACTGTCCGGGTTAGGTGGACCGGAATTGGCTCAATAATTGGTGTTTCAAGTCTGGTTGTTCTTGATTGTCTGATTAGATGTTTAATTCTGTTCTTTGAGAGTGCTTGTTGTGTGATTATAATATAAAATCAGACTCCCTTGTTAAAACATGTCCAGGCACCCTTGAGTGATGAACCTGGAATCTTGACACTGACGGGGCTTCGTCTGTTGCATGCTTGTGTGCTCTCTGGATTGGTTAAACTGTGCCGGTTTAATAAGTTGATTAATCTGATTGGTTTGTGTAATCTGTCAACATGTCTGATTATGATAGTAGTAGCAGCTCTAGTCAGAGTCGAGAAACTCTTAGTGGTGTCACTCTGATTAGTAAACTTGACTCTAGTGACCCTCTTTATTTACATGTTAGTGACTCTGCAAATCTGTCTATTATCAGTGTAAAACTTAAAGGTAATGAGAATTATAATGTGTGGTCAAATGCTATGATATTAGCCTTACAGGTTAAAAATAAACTAGGTTTAAATAATGGTGATTGTGTTAGACCTACTGATGACCCTGTGCTAGGTAGACAATGAGATCTTTGTAATTCTGTTGTGCTTACTTGGATCTTAAATTCCATTGCTGAGGACTTGTATATGGGCCAGGTCTATGCTAAACTTGCTTCTGATGTGTAGAAAGATCTTAAGGATACATATAATAAAATTGATGGTTGTGTAATATTTGATACATATCAGAAAATAAATCACTTTAGTCAAAGTGGTATGTCTGTTGCTGAGTATTATCATAAGTTACATGTTATGTGGCAATACTTAGATCAAATGTTACATTTACTTGCTTGTACTTGTGATGCATTTAAGCAATTTAATGATTTCAATCATTTGATAAAACTAATGTAATTCTTGATGGGTCTTAATAGTGTGTATAATGCTGTTAGGACAAACCTGTTAATTAGGGATCCTTTACCCATAGTAAAGGAAGCCTTTGCTATTGTTTCAAGAGAATAGTCACATAGAAACTCTAATGTGACCTTAGCAAAGAAACAAGGACCTTCTGTAGTTTTCTTTGCCAAGACAAATCAAAGTTTTGAAACTAGGAAAAAGAATGCTAGAATAAATAACGAAAATCCAAACTTAAAATGTACTCATTGTAATAAAGTGGAACATACAATTGATAAATGTTTTGAGATTATTGGTTATCCAGCATGGATGAAAAATAAATATAGATTCAATAAAAGAAATGTTTCTAGTAATAGTGTTGCTAGTGGAACTTTTCTTGAAACTGGTCATAGTTCATTGAATTCTCTAGCTGCTGGTCAAGTGTCTCAGTTGTTAAGTTTGCTGAATCAGAAGAGTGAGGAAAATACTACTAGCTGCAATTCAACAGGTAGGTCTTGTAATTTATTTTGCTCTGCTTCAAACACTAAACCTGTGTTTTCTTTTTCAAATTTTCATGCTTTGTTTAAGAAACTTGGCTAGATTTGTGATTCTAGTGCAAATCAACATATGGTTATGAATGCTAATTGTGTGATAAACCAGATTGTTGTTAGTGATTTGAATATTAATGTTAATCATCCTAATAGTACAAGTGCTAAGGTTACTGTTATAGGAGATGTGAGATTAACTAATGAAGTTACCTTGTTTGATGTCTTTGTGGTTCCTGACTATTGTGTTAATTTTTTTTCTATTCACAAATTAGCTAAGGATAGTAAATTGGATGTTTTGTTTAATGAGGCCAACTGTTATATACATGATTCTTTAACCAAGAGAGTCTTGGTGACTGGTAATTAAGTAGGTGGGTTGTATTTCTGTGGTGAGTCCTCTGTGTTTTTTGGAATATGTTGTAATAGTTTTAAAATTACTAACTTGTGGCATGCTAGACTAGGTCATTCATCTAATATTGTATTAAGAGTGTTAAAAAATGATATTGATCTTAATATAGTACATGATGGAAATAATGAACCTTGCGAAGTATGTCACAAATCCACACAACATAGAGAACCATTCCCTATTAGTGAGCATAAGTCTACTTGTCTAGGTGAGTTGGTTCATTTGGATGTTTGGGGTCCATACAAAGTCAAAAGTAGAGAGGGATTTAGATATTTTCCGACCATAGTTGATAATTTTTCAAGATCTGTGTGGGTTGATCTAATGAGGTTTAAAGATGAAGTTTTTGAAAATATACAACACTTTCTTGCAACTGTTAGAACTCAGTTTAAGAAAAATGTTAAAGTATTTAGGAGTGTCAATGGAACTGAATTTGTCAATTTTAACATGAAAAATTTATTAAACAAAAATGGTATAATTCATCAAACCTCATGTGCATACACCCCACAACAAAATGGTATAGTTGAAAGGAAACATGGGCACTTGTTAAGTGTTGCTAGGGCCTTGATGTTTCAAAGTAATTTACCTTTAACTATGTGGTCTGAGTGTGTTCTTACTGCTTCTATTTGATTAACAGGACTCCTTCATCTGTGCTTAATGGTAGGTGTCCTTATGAGCTTGTATATTGTAACACCCCAACCGATGGCGGAAACATCGGGATGTCACGTATTGATGATTGTTCAGTAGCTCATGGTGAATAATAAGTTTCATAAATGATTTAAATAACTTACATACAAATGTTCTAGAATTTGTACTTCAAATTGAATAAAACTATACACATATCTTCAAGCCTCAATACAAATCTTCAAGCAAATAGAACCTGAAACATGTTAAGTTGAAAATGTTTTGGGTCAACAAAAGTTGGTGAGAGTTACATAGGTTTTTGATAATTGAGTAAAATGATGTGCAATTCATGTGTCATGTCAATCCAGTCCATATGTGAGAACATACTAGAAATAAATCGAGTGCATAATCAACCCTGATGACTGTTATAAAATGATACATACCATACGCTCATGGTCCAATTGAATATGTTATGCGATAACAAACACCCACGTGACCTTTGTAGGAGGCACGTATCCGGGTGGGATTGTCAGTCCAATAGATCTATCAATGTATACCGTCGGCTTGTACGGAGTTAATGATTATGCTAGAATGGTGCTTACTCTAATCATGCTCAAGACATAATGCAACATAGAAAACACATAGACACATTGATGATTGAATTGCATAAATGATGTTGTAACATGTTTCACCCCAAAAATGGTGATAAATAGAAAAGGGGCTATGTAAAACTCACCTTGGTAAAATGTTATATCTGTTGAGAAATGTGTTGATCAAATGTATCAAGTATCACCCTAAAATGAGGTAATAAATATGTCTAAGTCTATCAAGTCTACAAATGTATAAGTTCTAGGGCTTCGAATTGGGGATAATTGCTCGTTTGATGAATATTAAAAATATTCGCCGATTGAGAGAAATTTAGTAAATAAATAATTAAAAATCTTTTTATAAAATTTAAACTTGAGATGGTTTCAAGAATGTGTTTAAAGTGTAAAAATAATTTTTATAAAATTATTTTCTTTAAAATAGATTATTAAATCTATTTATAACAAATTGTCAAACTTTAACTTTAATAATTAAAAATATTAAAATTAAAGAATTATTATTTTAAAAATCATATTTCTGTTCTAAATGATTAAAAATAATTTGTATAAAATTTTGGTGCAAAAATGATGAAAATTGGATTTATTATGATTTAATTATGATTAAATCTAACAAAAATTGATTAAAAATATAAAATAAATGATTTTACTGATTTAAAAATTATTTCAGTAAAGGTTGACTTTATAAAAAGTCAGGATAAATTTTGGGAAATTTAATAAAACTGTTTTGATATAATAATGGATTTTTATAAATATAATAGTATAAAAATGATTTAATTATTATAAATATTAAATAAAAGAATTTCTGAAAAATAAAAATTGTAAATAACACTTTTATATCAGATTAAACAATTATAATTTTTTTAGAATTTATAAAATAGTTTAGGTATTTTAAAAGGAATTTAAAAGATTAAAGGATTTAATATATATATATATTTAATTGTTTGCTAAAAAAAAAAAAAAAAAAAAAGAAAAGAATGCCCAAAAAAAAACGGCCAGAGGGACTCGAACCCAGGCCCTTTCAGTTGCAAGACTCGAGCACAACCACTTGGCCTAGGCCTGTGGTTGTGTTCTAACTCTGTTCAAAAATAACTATATACGTTATGTCAATTGAGTTTATCCCCAAATCAAATACATGAACCCTAGATTCTGCAATCGAACGATCTACACAACATTAACCCAATTAACCTTAGGGTTAATGTTGTGTAGATGCCGAATGATAAAACCCACAACAAATATTAGACTTACAATGTATATTCGAGCTCGATTGGTTAGTCACGTTAAAAAGTCAAACACGCGATAGAAACCAGGAACAGAAGAGTTTATAAGTGAAATTGAGAGTTGGGAAAGATAGTTCGGCGATTGTAGCAGGCTAGAGGGTCTTCAATTTATAGGGAAATATCTTGGTGTTCGAATTGGAAACCATTGACCAAGCTTTAATACAAACGCGTAAATGGGTTTAAATTGAGTATGTTTGACCGGTTAAACGCGTGATTGCTCGTCATTTACTTGTTTACGAAACAATTAGTCAATTGTTTCCATAAATCGGGTATAAATCTAAGATCAAAATTGATCTTGCAGGCTTGTTCGCGCGTCTGCATGTAGCCGTGTGCAGCAGCAGAAGAAAAAAAAAAAAGCTTATAATTAATATCAATTGGGATAATTCACAAGTTTAGTTGTGGCACAGTTGGTGAGGACGCGAGTGTTGTGAGTGGGGGGGCTCGGGTTCGATACCCGGGTAAAGCTTCCTTTTATTTTTTTTTGTTAAATGAGGAAGGGAAGGAGGCTGGGCTGGATGGTTGGGCCGCCCCTCCTGGGCTCAACAAGGCCAAAAACAGGTCTAATAAGGAGAAAGGGGAGGGTGGTTGGGCTCAAGAATTTAAAAGAAGTGGGCTTAATGGCTACTAAAGCTGATTTTTTTTAACTAATAGTTATTATTATTTTTATTATTATTATTATTATTATTATTATTATTATTATTATATATATGTATATATATCTATATACATATTATGAATTAGGGTAATGGAGACTTAGTGACGTTTGTATGTAACGAAAATAAGGGCGTTTTATATTAAAATTTGGGGAAAATTTTCGCGATGTTACAGTCTCCCCTACTTTTAGGAACTTCGTCCCGAAGTTAAGAGAAACACTAGGTTCACAATTGGTCAACTACTGAAAACCTTGATAAAATTTCACACTACCTTAACGTACCTGTAAATTCATGATTACGTTCCGGACCGTAATTACTAATTTACCTTACATTAGGGTTTTGCGTCCTTTTTATGACTTTACCGATTGTTGAGCAGGTCTGATAGTCTCCGCCAGTCGTTGAGCAGGTGGTAGGGCCTCCCCCGACTGTTGGAAAGACATGATGACCTCTACCAATCGTTAAGCTAGTTGTTTGGTAGTTAACTAATTGTTTGTACAAGCAAGTAAGTATAGATATAGCAATTAGTTCACATTCAAACAAGCATGCACACAGATGTTATGATAATACTTGATTTTATTATTTGATTCAAAAAGTGGCAATACATGAAATTAAAAATAGATATTATTCGAATGGTAGGGTTTGCTGTTAAGTAGTTGGAAGGTCTCAAGTGGGGTTGTTTGGAGCATCAAGAGCGTTTGTAGCAGGAATTCGACAAGCTTCCGCAAGATGCCCATACCTCTGACAATTGGTGCACTGTCGACAGGGTGCTTGAGTTGGATGGTGATACTGGCAGGTGTCACACTTAGGTAGGTTCCCATTGTATTGTTTCTTGGTGGGTGGGGCAGTGGTGTCTATTGCAAAATTCCTGACCTTGTTCTTCCCGTTTGTTGAGGCCTCGGTTTTGATTTCAACGGCAGGTTGGGGAGTATCCTTTTTCTTTTCCCCTTTACGAGTTAGGGTTCCTGCTTTCACATGATTATCTGTTAGGGTGGCAGCCAAACGCTTTGCTTCTTCCAAAGTAGCAGGGTTCCTTCCCCACACTGTGTCTTGAATTTGCATTGGTAAACCACCAATGTATTTTTCGATCGCAAGGGGCAAAGGGGTGACTTTGTGGGGTAGTAGTAAGCTAAGTTCGTGAAAGCGAGTGTTGTAAGCAAGGTTTTCCCCACTGTCTTGAGCAAGATCATAAAATTCGTCTTCCAGTTTCTTGATTTCATTACGAGGACAGAACTCTGCCTTCATAATGTCTTTAGCTTGATCCCAGGTTAAGGCTAGTGCAGCTTCAGCTCCGCGAGTACGTTTTTCTTCATTCCACCAAGTGAGTGCTCGCTTATGAAGAACACTCATGGCATAACGGACCTTAAAGTTGTCGGGGCATTCACTGTTAATGAAGGTATTTTCAATGCCCTCAAACCATTGTAGGAGTCCTGTAGCTCCTTCTTCACCGCTAAACTTTGGAGGGTTACAAGAGTTGAAATGTTTAAGGGTGCAAGCTTGGGGTCCATTTCCATTGCCATTGCCATTCCCGTTCCCATTGTTGTGACCATTCCCGTTGCCGTTCAATTGGATGACCTGAGCAAGTAAATTGGGAACCAGAGTTGCGATTTGCTGCGCCATTTGTTGAGAAATGATTGCAGCCAGTTGAGCATCGACCCCATTGTTGTTGTGACCGGGACCTTGGTCATGACCATGGTTGTCACTACCTTCATCGTGGTTCTCACCAGTGCTGTTGCGAGTGCTGCGACGAGGAGGCATGATCTGTAATAGACACAATGAAATGAATGAGAGTTTATATAAGGAGTGTAATCATTTATTCATTAATTAAAACGAATAAACGAAAACGTTGGCTTATCAAAGATTCTAAATTCTAATAACATATGAAGACATGCTTTAGCCTATAAGTGAACACTCATCCCGAGAATTCCCAGGTAGGCATCCGGGTCCCTCGTCTGATTGGGATATATGCGCAATGCCAGCCTAGACAGAAGACTCAGAATACAGGCGTTCACCCTTCCAGATTGCACGTGTTCGTTATTAAAATCTAGAACTTCGACGAGATCTCAAGGGGGTTCAGGTTAAACCTGAGGATTTTATCCTATTAATCTAAGAGTAGATTCACTGATGGAGAGCAGCCTTCTTGTAAGGATGAAAGTAGGGATAAGAAGTAGGAGGGAGATAGAGAATAGCAAGTAAAAGAAGCATGTACTGGTTAAATCCTATGGTTATAGACTAGATTATTTTTCTAATAACCTAATTCCCTATAACCATGGCTCTGATACCAATCTGTAACACCCCAACCGATGGCGGAAACATCGGGATGTCACGTATTGATGATTGTTCAGTAGCTCATGGTGAATAATAAGTTTCATAAATGATTTAAATAACTTACATACAAATGTTCTAGAATTTGTACTTCAAATTGAATAAAACTATACACATATCTTCAAGCCTCAATACAAATCTTCAAGCAAATAGAACCTGAAACATGTTAAGTTGAAAATGTTTTGGGTCAACAAAAGTTGGTGAGAGTTACATAGGTTTTTGATAATTGAGTAAAATGATGTGCAATTCATGTGTCATGTCAATCCAGTCCATATGTGAGAACATACTAGAAATAAATCGAGTGCATAATCAACCCTGATGACTGTTATAAAATGATACATACCATACGCTCATGGTCCAATTGAATATGTTATGCGATAACAAACACCCACGTGACCTTTGTAGGAGGCACGTATCCGGGTGGGATTGTCAGTCCAATAGATCTATCAATGTATACCGTCGGCTTGTACGGAGTTAATGATTATGCTAGAATGGTGCTTACTCTAATCATGCTCAAGACATAATGCAACATAGAAAACACATAGACACATTGATGATTGAATTGCATAAATGATGTTGTAACATGTTTCACCCCAAAAATGGTGATAAATAGAAAAGGGGCTATGTAAAACTCACCTTGGTAAAATGTTATATCTGTTGAGAAATGTGTTGATCAAATGTATCAAGTATCACCCTAAAATGAGGTAATAAATATGTCTAAGTCTATCAAGTCTACAAATGTATAAGTTCTAGGGCTTCGAATTGGGGATAATTGCTCGTTTGATGAATATTAAAAATATTCGCCGATTGAGAGAAATTTAGTAAATAAATAATTAAAAATCTTTTTATAAAATTTAAACTTGAGATGGTTTCAAGAATGTGTTTAAAGTGTAAAAATAATTTTTATAAAATTATTTTCTTTAAAATAGATTATTAAATCTATTTATAACAAATTGTCAAACTTTAACTTTAATAATTAAAAATATTAAAATTAAAGAATTATTATTTTAAAAATCATATTTCTGTTCTAAATGATTAAAAATAATTTGTATAAAATTTTGGTGCAAAAATGATGAAAATTGGATTTATTATGATTTAATTATGATTAAATCTAACAAAAATTGATTAAAAATATAAAATAAATGATTTTACTGATTTAAAAATTATTTCAGTAAAGGTTGACTTTATAAAAAGTCAGGATAAATTTTGGGAAATTTAATAAAACTGTTTTGATATAATAATGGATTTTTATAAATATAATAGTATAAAAATGATTTAATTATTATAAATATTAAATAAAAGAATTTCTGAAAAATAAAAATTGTAAATAACACTTTTATATCAGATTAAACAATTATAATTTTTTTAGAATTTATAAAATAGTTTAGGTATTTTAAAAGGAATTTAAAAGATTAAAGGATTTAATATATATATATATTTAATTGTTTGCTAAAAAAAAAAAAAAAAAAAAAGAAAAGAATGCCCAAAAAAAAACGGCCAGAGGGACTCGAACCCAGGCCCTTTCAGTTGCAAGACTCGAGCACAACCACTTGGCCTAGGCCTGTGGTTGTGTTCTAACTCTGTTCAAAAATAACTATATACGTTATGTCAATTGAGTTTATCCCCAAATCAAATACATGAACCCTAGATTCTGCAATCGAACGATCTACACAACATTAACCCAATTAACCTTAGGGTTAATGTTGTGTAGATGCCGAATGATAAAACCCACAACAAATATTAGACTTACAATGTATATTCGAGCTCGATTGGTTAGTCACGTTAAAAAGTCAAACACGCGATAGAAACCAGGAACAGAAGAGTTTATAAGTGAAATTGAGAGTTGGGAAAGATAGTTCGGCGATTGTAGCAGGCTAGAGGGTCTTCAATTTATAGGGAAATATCTTGGTGTTCGAATTGGAAACCATTGACCAAGCTTTAATACAAACGCGTAAATGGGTTTAAATTGAGTATGTTTGACCGGTTAAACGCGTGATTGCTCGTCATTTACTTGTTTACGAAACAATTAGTCAATTGTTTCCATAAATCGGGTATAAATCTAAGATCAAAATTGATCTTGCAGGCTTGTTCGCGCGTCTGCATGTAGCCGTGTGCAGCAGCAGAAGAAAAAAAAAAAAAGCTTATAATTAATATCAATTGGGATAATTCACAAGTTTAGTTGTGGCACAGTTGGTGAGGACGCGAGTGTTGTGAGTGGGGGGGCTCGGGTTCGATACCCGGGTAAAGCTTCCTTTTATTTTTTTTTGTTAAATGAGGAAGGGAAGGAGGCTGGGCTGGATGGTTGGGCCGCCCCTCCTGGGCTCAACAAGGCCAAAAACAGGTCTAATAAGGAGAAAGGGGAGGGTGGTTGGGCTCAAGAATTTAAAAGAAGTGGGCTTAATGGCTACTAAAGCTGATTTTTTTTAACTAATAGTTATTATTATTTTTATTATTATTATTATTATTATTATTATTATTATTATTATTATATATATGTATATATATCTATATACATATTATGAATTAGGGTAATGGAGACTTAGTGACGTTTGTATGTAACGAAAATAAGGGCGTTTTATATTAAAATTTGGGGAAAATTTTCGCGATGTTACATATATGGTTTTAAGCCCTCTTATAGTTAGCATAAGGTCTTTGCGTGTCTAAGTTTTAGTACTGTCTTGAATAGTTCAGATAAATTCAATATTCATGCTAATAAATGTGTGTTCATTGGTTACTTGAATGAGAAAAAAAGGTTATAAACTATGGAACTTGGATTCAAAACATATTTTGTTTTCTAGGGATGTTAGGTTTTATGAAACAATTTTCCCTTTTAAGGATTCAAAAATTGTAAAAGAAACCGAATCAACCGTTTTTTAAAATATTAACAATTTAAACTTTTTTTATTTATTTGAGTCAACTAATAACAGTCACCCAAATTATCTAGATGGTCACGATGATGAACAGAGGGCTAACTTAGATACTGATCATCATGGGTCTCGGCAACCAATTGATAGTCCAGGAATTACTTCAAATAGGGCTACTCAGTAGCAATCAGGTAGTCCTAGTGTCAATAGAGGTAGGGCTGAGGATGAAAGGTCAGTAGATGATGAAAATACTATTTCTGAGGGACACCCATCATCTAGTGGTCATCCATCTGTTGTTAGGAGATCCACAAGACAGACTAACCTTCCAAAAAGGTTTAATGACTTTATTGTGGAAGGAAAGGTTAAGTATGGTTTAGAGAAAGTGGTTAGCTACTCTAATCTTTCTGTTGAAAATTTGTGTTTTACTTCTATGTTAAATAGAAGCATTGAACCCAATTCTTATCATAGCTTGTAAAGATGTTAATTGGGTAAATGCTATGAATGTAGAAATTGAGGCTCTTAATCGAAATGATACTTGGGAATTAGTTGAGTTGCCTAAGGATAGAAAGGCTATAGGTTGCAAGTGGATTTACAAGATTAAGTATAAGTCCACTGGTGAAATTGATAGGTATAAGGCTAAGCTTGTGGCTAAAGGCTATAGTCAAAGAGAAGGTCTAGGCTTTGATGAGACCTTCTCACCTGTAGTAAAAATGATAACTATCAGGTGTATTTTGACTATAGCAGTCCAAAATGACTTGTCTTTGTATCAATTAGACATAAATAATGCCTTTTTTGTATGGTGAGTTGTTTGAAGATGTGTAAATGAAGTTACCTGAAGGGTATTTCTCATAAAATGAGAACAAACTGTGTAAATTAAGAAAGTCGTTATATGGGCTTAAACAAGCTCCTCGTATGTGGAATGCCAAACTTGTAAGTGTGTTATTTGAGATAGGTTTTGTGTAGTCCAAATGTGATCATTCAATGTTTGTAATGAATAAGATTCTGTGTTTGCTGTTTTGCTTGTATATGTAGATGATATTATACTCACTGGTAATATTGTTGATTTTATAGAATATGTAAAGTCATTTTTTAAAACCAAGTTTTTGATCAAAGACTTAGGATCTTTAAAATACTTTCTTCGCATAGAAGTGATTAAAACTAGTGAAGGATTATGCTTAAATCAAAGAAAGTATTGTTTAGAACTGTTGGCCGAGTATGTGACACCCGACACGTTTAGGTTAACGTTTTATAAAACACATAAGTCTACCTTAGCGAAAAACGTTTTGAAACATACTTAACTAGGTCAGTTGAGTCATTATGATGGTTCTGGGAATCATCGGAAGTCGTTACAATGATCCATGGGATCATTGGGAGTCGGTCCATAACCATGTGAACACGAATTGGCGATTTGTAGAATCGCCGGGTTTAACGCACACACGTAAATTTCGAGTCCTGGGAATTGGTGAACAGATGGGAACGTGTTAGTTATCATGCATTATGTGCTTACAATCATTATATGACTTGTCGGTATGTGAATACGTGTGTATATGTGTTAAAATAGTGATTACGCATAATTGCATGACATTATAGGTGATTACGCGTAATTGCATGACATTATAGGTGATTAAGCGTAATTGCATGATATTATAGGTGATTACGCGTAATTGCATGACATTATAGGTGATTACTCGTAATTGCATGCAAATAAGGGGTGATTAGCCTAATCGCCAATAGGATGGGCGATTGGGAAGTTTTAAAGGCGATTAGAGCCCTAATCGCTAGTAGGTATAGGCGATTACACACCCTAATCGCCTGTACTGCACTGTAATCGCCTGACGCGTACTAAACGACTAGAAACGCCTATAAATACCCCCCTTATGTTTTAAAACATCATTTGATTACATATGATTGCATGATATCTTGCATTCGGCTAACACGTGGGATGTCGGGTCACCAATGGGATGTCGGATCTTGTCTGGTGTGGTCGATTAAACGTTTAAACATCATTTCAAATGTACACAGTTATGGTCTGGACTGTTGGGGACTAATCAACCTACGGTTTGTTAGTCTAACATCTTATACGCTCGTCATGATAGGTCACCGGTAGTTGGTGCCGTCTATTGAGCGGGTTTACTTATCTTAGAGGGGAAGCAGTATCAGGTGAGTTTCACAGCCCCACTTTACGTTTTTACATTTCGGGGGAGACACATGCTTATACTTATTTCATAAATTATCATGTTATACTAGTGTTAATTCATTTACATACTATACGATACGTAAAGTCCCGAGGGAAACCATGAATGTGCGAGACACAACAGGGGAAATGTGGATAGATCTATTGGGACTGACAGACCCCACTCGACGGTTGGAGGCCGGGCGGGTGCATATTGTCTCGGTCATAACGCTACCGTGGGACGGTAGTGCATATCGTTTCGGGCAAAATCATATATCGTTGTCTGTAATGGTTTCCGGGTCGTAGTAGTATTATTTATGCGTCTAGCTAACGCTATCATTTCTAACATAATGATAACATGATGGCTTTCATTACTTAAACGTTTAACATAAAACCTGTGAACTCACCAGCATTCTTTGCTGACGTTTTTAGCATGTTTGTCTCAGGTCATTGAGGTAGCAGCATTTCATAGGCGCACGGAGTCTCACGGCGTCTAGGATTCATGTGCATCTTATTTAGCATTTTCAGACTTTTATGCTTTTACTTTCGTGTTGTAATAAAGTTTTACGCTTCCGCAGTGATGGATTGTTTATGAAAACTTAATGGTTTTGCTTATGTCGTTTTTACGTATCATATAGTGTTGTTTATTGTGACCGTTGACTTAGATCCTGGTTTGTCACGCGCCTCGCGGTAAAACCCTGCACGTGGAATTTGAGGGTGTGACAGAGTATGGCATGACTGGATGCAAACCAGTTAAGTGCCCAATTGAGCCTAATCATGTTGTGTCAGAGTTATGCAAACAACAACATGAAGGCTTAGTTGATATAACTGGATATCAATGGCTGATAGGTAAACTTATTTACTTATCACATACACGGCCTGATATTACATATTCAGTTCATGTACTTAGCCAGTTTATGCATAAACCCACTAAGGCTAACTTTAAAAATGCTATGAGAGTGTTAAGGTATCTAAAACAGTTTCCGGGAAAAGGTATTTTCTTTACAAAAGGCAATTAGCTCAGTCTAACTGTTTATGCAGACTCAGACTGGGCTAAGTGTGTACAGTCTAGAAAATCGGTCACTGGATACTGTATATTGCTAGGTAATAGGGGTGTACAAAAAGCTCGCGGCTCGAGGCTCGCTCGAAATTCGCTCGAAAAAAGTTCGAAAAAAGCTCGCTCGAAAAGGCTCGTTTTGTTTTCGAGCCGAGCCGAGCCAGCTCGTTTTGTAATCGAGCCGAGCTCGAGCCAGGGGTGTTCAGCTCGTGGCTCGGCTCGTGGCTCGGCTCGTGGCTCAGCTCGTGACTCGGCTCGATGGCTCGACTCGTGGCTCGGCTCGATGGCTCGACTCGTGGCTCGGCTCGATAGCTCGACATATGTAATACATATATAGATGAAAGTAATATATTTTGGCTCCAAACGCAATTCTAAAATTCAAATTTTGAAGGCCCCGCTCATACTACCTATCTACCTCACCTTTTCATAATCCAATAAACCCTAACTTAGAAAAATAAAAAAATATACATGTATATGTGTAATTTTATTTTTTTTTTGTTTTTTTTTATTTTATAAATATTTATAAAAGAAAATAATAAAAAAATAACGAGCTGGCTCGAGCCAGCTTGAGCTCGGCTCGAACATTTACGAGCCGAGCTCGAGCTCGGATTTTCAGCTCGACCAAACAAACGAGCCGAGCCGGCTCGTTTAAGTTCGAGCTCGAGCTCGAGCTTAGCCTGGCTCGGCTCGACTCGGCTCGTGTACAACCCTACTAGGTAAGTCTTTGATTGCTTGGAAAAGTAAAAAAGCAGTCCACGATATCTCGGTCTACAGCTGAAGCTGAATACCGAGCGATGTGCATTGCAACATGTGAAGTTATGTTGCTGATCAATCTATTAAGTGAAGTAAATATCAAGGTAAAGCTTCCTGTATCTTTTATATTGTGATAATTCTGCTGCTATGGCTATAGCAACAAATCCTGTTTTCTATGATAAGACAAAGAACTTTGAATTTGATCTTTTCTTTTTAAGGGATCAAATAACCAAAGGTTTTGTGCAAACTGTGAAAATTGATACAGATCAAAGGCAAATAAAAGATATCTTAACAAAAGGTTTGACTATTATTCAACATAGTCAAATTTGTTAATGGTGAAACATGTTTGATGTTTTTGGTAATAAAAGTGAGGGGGTGTTAAAAATATTAAGATATGTTGATTATATGTTATTTTTATTATTTCACTTTTATTATCTTTTAATATTTACGTTTTTTGTCTCACACATTTTGGTTATTATATGAGGTGTTATTTTCGTGGGCCAAGATAGAAGAAGTGGGCTGGAGCTGTTGATGGAAATTATGTAGATAGGCCCAAGCTTTTGTCGAAGTTCATGTGAAAGAGATTAGCCCGGGTGGAAATCCCAGCAGACGACTTGTCTTATCCGAGCCTAAGTGGTAATCCATGTGAAAGAGATCTAATGGTCAGGATCAAGTCAAGGTGTGTTTTCTTGACATGGTCCAACGAGTCATATTGCCTCGGGTGTGTTTTCTCCCAGGGCCTAAGTGTTGACTATAAAAGGAGGTTTTATCTCCTTTTGTCTAGTTTAGTCAAGTCTATAGTCTCTCGTTCATATTATCCTTTGTTCTCTCAGTATTAGGGTTGGTTCTTGAGATCATCTGTTAATGATCTCTTAGAGTTCATATCGTAGTTTGTATTGATCATCAGTCAATGATCGTTTAGAGAGATTTGTAGGTCATCAGTCAATGATCTTTGAGTTTGTTGTTTAGGTCTTGATTTTTATTTTGGTTAGAGCTTTCGTTTGAGTTTGTATATCTTGTTGGTACAGTAATAAAATCATTGTCAGATTTTTTGGTCATTGTTGTTCTTGGTTTTCTGACAGTATGTAATTAGCTAATTAAACTCTTCTTTCGTCGCAAAGTGTGGGATGAACAATTAATTAGATATGAAATCCCAACCTAATAACACCTTCCTCTTGCTCACTTCATCAACCGAGTTTGACACATCCAAAACAAAATTAGAAACAAGAGCCAAATTTAAAAGTTATGCTTTTTTTTACCTTATATAAATTACAACTATAAGAGTTAATAGTTAATACAAATTTTACATATATATTTTGTAAAACTTCATGGTTTGTTCACTTATTATCAATAATACTCAATCACAAAACAAAAAAAAAGATTACAAAACCAACTCTCAACAACTCTATAACCCAACCCAACAGATCATCGACAGATGATCTGTGATTACACCAAACAAGAACGAAAAACCTAACTAAAACTTGTTACAGTGAAACCCTAGGAGAGTGAACGAGAGAAAAGTAATCGAAACAAGAAAGAGGAAAAGTGATCTGATCTGATCACACAAGAGAGAGAAGCCCCCTTTTATATGAAGCCTAGAAGCTTCAATCTGAAGACTCACGAGGACTAAACACAGCCGTAGGATCATGCCACTTGATTAATAATCTAACGATCATCATTAACTCTCACAACACAAGTGGACTGGGCTTATAACAATCATACCAGGATCGGGCTTATTATATCAAGGCCAAATACTGATGATCCAATGATAAATAAGCAATGGGCCAACGAACACAGCAGCAACTAATCTCGAGCATCTTATCTGCATCCAGCTCATCTGCCCTTTCCACATCAGCAGCTGCCACGTCACCATCAGCCAATAATATTCAAGAACAAATAAAAGTGATTATATAAAATGTAATATATATATATATATATGTGTGTGTGTGTCATTTTAACACCCCCCTCACTTTTATTTTCGGAACACATTTACCATTTGTAACCATTTGCAAATTTGATCATGTTGAGATACCAATAACCCTTTAGTAAAAATATCCGCAACCTGATTTGCTGATCTAATACTTTCAGGTTTAATAACACCTTTTGGCACTTTTTCCCTTAGAAAGAAGATATCAATCTCAAAGTGTTTAGTTTTCTCATGTAAAACATGATTAGTTGCTATTGAAATAGCAGTTGTATTATCACAAAACATAGACACAGGAATACTGATCTGAACTCTTAGTTCACTAAGAAGATTCATTAACCAAAGAATTTCACATGTTGTAGTACACATTGAACGATACTCAGCTTCTGCTGTGGATCGTGATATGGTGGACTGCTTTTTGCTTTTCCAAGTAACCAAACAATTACCCAAGAAGACACAAAAACTTGTTACCGACTTCCTAGATACCAAGCATTTAGCCCAATCAGAATCAGCATAAGCTAATAAGTTAAAGTTTGCACTTTTCTTAAAGCTTATGCCATTTCTAGGGGACCTTTTCAAAAATCTTAACACTCGCATAACTATTTTAAAGTGAGCCTTAGTAGGCTTGTGCATATATTGACTTAACACATGCACTGAATAGACTATATCAGGATGAGTGTGAGACAAGTAGATCAGTTTCCCCACTAACCTTTGGTATCCAGTGATGTTAATAAGGTTCTCACTTTCCTTATCACATAAAGAGGTAACAACAAAGTTAGACTTAAGAGGGCTATTGGCAGGTTTGCATCCAGTCATACCATACTCTACCAACAGCTCCATATAATATTTTCTTTGAGTCAAGACCATTTCATTTTTTGTGTTGATAACCTCTATACCTAGGAAATACTTAAGAGTTCCTAAGTCTTTAATTTGAAACTTGGTTTCTAAAAACAGTTTAACATTTTCAATTTCTTTGGTGTAGTTTCCAGTGATTATAATATCATCCACATATACTAACAATATTATCATCACAGAGTCACTAGCCTTTATAAACATAGAGTGATCACAAATACTTTGCACAAATCCAATTTCAAACAAAACACTTCCAAGTTTCTCATTCCACATCCTAGGTGCTTGTTTGAGACCATACAAAGACCTTTTTAATTTGCAAACTCTAGTATCAGTTTTAGAATAATACCCTTCAGGCAATTTCATATAAACATCTTCAACAAAATCATAATACAAAAAAGCATTATTAATATCCAACTGAAACAAAGGCGAGCTGTTCTGAACAGCTAAAGCTAACACAACCCTAATTGTAACCATTTTGACAATTGGTGAAAAAAGTCTCTTCAAAATCTATACCTTCTCTTTGACTAAAGCCTTTGGCAACAAGCCGAGCATTATATCTATCTATTTCCCCTGAAGCTTTACACTTGATTTTATAGACCCATTTACAACCTATTGGTTTTCTATTACTAGGAAGATCTACAATATCCCAAGTATCATTTCTAAGTAAAGCCTTTATTTCATCATTCATAGCATTAATCCAATTTTGATCTTTAAATGCCTGATGATAAAACTTAGGTTCAACATATTTATTTAGCACAGAAGCAAAACAAAAATTTTCAGAAGACAAATTAGCATAGTTAACAAATGTATATCCTTGTCTAGTGGTTGAGTCACTTGCTTCATGAACTAAGGGTCAAGGGTTCGAATCCTAGGCACTACCATATTTTGCCATTGAGGTTGGTGGCTCAATGGTAGAAGCAAAGCTTCTAGAACACCTAAAGGGGAGGTCATGGGTTCAAGTCCCACAAGGAGAAGAAATTTTCCGTTCAAAAAAAAAAATAGCATAGTTAACAACATTTTTCATACCATACTTCACTTTGCCCTCAATAATAAAATCCTCAAACCTTTTTGGTAACACAGACTGCCTAGTTGATCTTCTAACAACACTAGGCTGAGTCTCAGGGTTAAAGTTTCCCTCAGAGTTTTTGTTGGACCAGTTGCTCTATTTAATAGTTCTTATTCAGGAACACTTGTGTGTTGTAAATGTATCAAAGTAAATTGCACAGCGGAATATTAAAGTGTTTAAGTTAAAGCATCACTTTTAACCGGAGTTATGACTCCCCCTCAATCAATGAACTAGGAAGTAAAGATGAGAACCAATAGTAAATGAATATAACAGTAATGCAGAATGATTATCAGATATATATGAAAAGATTAACTACAAAGTAATTTGAAGGAAAATGTTCAAGTCTTAGATAGATGAATGTCTAAAATAGTGGGAGTAACCCCTCTATTTATAGACGAAAGATTACATACAAACTAAGTAATCGAAAGCTTAAAATAATGTAAGATAATACTACAACAGGCTGTAGTATTGAAACTTGAACAAAGACTTTAAGTAAACTAATATAATACTAAACTGCTGAGTTTAAGGGCGGTTAGAAGCTTCTTTATGAAAGTGCTGATGAGTGACAAACTTCTAATGAAAGATCTTCAGGAGTTTGTCTTCAGCAGTTTGTTCTTCAGATATTTGTCTGGTTTATCTTCAGAACTTCTGGTCCTTTTACTCTTCAGAACTTTAGATATCTTTTACTTTCAGCAGTTTCACAAAATCTGAAGAGGATATAAGACTAAGGTTTATGCTGGCTTGTCAATCCTCTTTGACCCTACAGTTTTGATTTTGATTATGATCATAATCATAATGCTCACCCTCAGCCCTACCTAACTCAATGTTAGTCCTACTTGGTTGCTGACTGTTCTCAGTCTCAGCATCTCCATGTGTAGTATCAAAACCATGAGTTGGATGCTGAGACCCATGAACTTCTGACTGTGAATTTCCTACCCTCTTATCATCATTGGGAATCCCTAGACTAGCCGAGTGTTGTGCAACAGTATTTTCATAACAGTCAAAGAAGTTTGTATTATTAATATTCTTATAAACCATTGAGTCAAAAATTTACTAATATGACTTTGTTTAAATGAAAAAATAATTTTATAAAATCTAACATCTCTTGAAAACATAACTTGTTTTTGTTCAAGATTCCATAGTTTATAACCCTTTTTTTCATTAGAATATCCTAACAATACACACTTATCAGCACGACTGTCAAATTTATCACTAGTATTTAAAACTATACTGTAACACAAACACCCAAATACTCTATGGTTTTCTAAAGAGGGGTTGAAACCAAACATTAACTCATATGTGGGGTCCTACCTTTTAGCACAGAAGACGGGTTCCTGTTAATAAGATAAGCAGCAGTCAAAATGCATTCAGACCAAAACTTTAATGGTACACAACTTTGAAATAATAGAGACCTGGCAACATTTAGTAGGTGCCTATGTTTTCTTTCTACTATACCATTTTGTTGGGGGTGTATAAGGACATGAAGTTTGATGGGAAATGCCAAGTTTGTTACAAAACCCTTTAAATTGTGAATTTACAAACTCAATGCCATTATCACTCCTGAAAATCTTAACACCTTTTTTAAACTGATTTAATAAATAAGTTGTAAAATGAACAATGTTATCAAAAACCTCAGTTTTAGATTTCATAAGGTACACCCAAACAGCTCTAGTATAGTCATCAACAATGGTTAAGAAAAATCTAAAACCATCTCTACTAGTGACTCTATAGGGACCCCAAATATCCAAATGAACAATATCACCTAAGTTTTTTGTTTTATGTTCACTAATTTGAAATGGCTCCCTATGTTGTTTGGCCTTATGACAGGTTTCACAAGGACTGTCATTACCAACTTTATTTATTTTTAGATCAGATTTTAAAACTTCTAACACAATGTTAGAAGGGTGTCCTAACATAGCATGCCACAAATTTGTTAACTCATTAGAAGTGACACTAGCACATGACAAAGCAGATGACTCACCACAGAAATACAGACCATCATGTTCACTACCAGTCACTACTCACCAAGACTCTCTTGGTTAAAGAATCCTGAATATAGCATTTAGATTCATCAAATGATACAGTCATTTTACTATCCTTGGCAAGTTTGTTTACTGACAATAGATTCACACGGTAATCAGGGACAACAAACACATCATATAAAGTGACATCTTTACTTAGTTTAATATCTCCAATTTTAGTGACTCTAGCAAAAGTTCCATTAGGATGATTTACTTTTAAGTTTAAGTCCCTAACATCAATTTGATTAATTAAACCTTTGTCACTCATAACCATATGCTGGTTTTCCTATGAGTCACAAATCCAGTCAAACACCCTATACTTATCATTAAAGCTAGCAAATGAAAAAAAAATCCTTTTAAAGTTACCACAAAAGCTAAAAGAACACCAAAAAACATTACTCCTACCTGCAGCATTACAACTGGTAGAAGGTTCCTCAGGTTTTTTATTTAACAGACTCAATAACTGAGCAACCTGTTCAGAAGTCAAAACACCAGGAGAAGCAGTGTTATTACTTTCAGCAGAAGCAGAGTTTACATTATTAACACCTATACCTTTCCTATTTTGACCAGACCTAGGTCTCATCCAATTAGGATAACCTATGATCTCAAAACATTTATCAATAGTGTGACCAGTCTTCTTACAATGAACACATTTCAGATTCTGGTTTGAGGTTTTGTTAAGTTTTTTCTTGTTATCAAGTGACTGACTAACCTTAGCTATGAACCCCATTGTCTGACTTGGATCCTTAGAACCAGAGGTGCTCGAATTTCTATGAGATTCATCCCTAGAAATTATAGCAAAGGCCTCTTTAACAGAAGGTAAAGTATCTTTAATCAACAAATTAGTCCTTACAGATTGGTAAATACTATCAAGTCCCATCAAGAACTGCATTAATTTTATCATACTGTTAAAATCATTAAACATTTAAACTGTTTAGCAGCCTCACAGGTACAAGCAGGTAACTGCGGTATCTGATCAAGCTGCTTCCACATGACATTTAACTTGTGATAATATTCAGAAACTGATGTACCATTTTGAGTAAAAGAATTAATTTGTTGATACAAATTGAAAATAACAGATCCATCTACCTTATTGTAAGTTTCCCTTAGTTCTTTCCAAACATCCGAAGCTAGTTTTGAGTAAACCTGACCCAAATATAGTTCCTCAAAGATTGAATTAAGAATCCAAGTCAAAACAACAGAATTACATCTATTCCATTGTCTTTCCAAAACTAGGTCATCAGTTGGTTTAAGACAATCACCGTTAATAAAACCTAGTTTATTTTTAACTTGAAGTGCCAGAATCATTGCATTAACCCAAACTGTATAGTTATCTGTTCCTTTAAGTTTTACATTAGTAATGGTCAAATTTGCAGAATCACTAGGGTGCAGATATAGTGGATCACTAGGGTCAAGTTTAGCAATTAAAGTGACACCATTATTATTAACAATCTGGTTATCATCACCATTATTGTTATTATCCTGATTATGAGGATCATCATCATCATCCATTTTTTACAGAATACAATAGTATCACACAATTAAGAGCAAACAAGATCAAATCAAATAATCACAAAAGATCACAAGTAAAAACACCAACAATCAATCACACAAATCAAGAACCACACAGATAACTCCAAACCTAGGCGAAGCCAAGCCAGGGACTAGATCACAGGTTCATCACTCAAGGATGCATGTACAAGCCTTAAATTGGGAGCCTTTCTACCCTAGACCACTAGACAGACACACACAAAGTATTGAGTCCCAATGCCGGTCCCCCTAACCCGGCTAGGCGACTCCTAGACACAAACAACAAGAAAAAACACAAGTAAGAACGATCTCACCAATCAAGACCCAAGTTAGGGTTTCTCCACAAATAGTTACCCTTTGATTGGGGGTAACAGCAAGAAAACGCCTCGCTAGGGTTTTTACGACCCCTAGCACATCGCCTTCAAAGCCAAGCCAAGAAAATCAGCTGATCACACACCAACGTGTACACCGTGGTGACACACAGGATGATCAGGAAGACAACATCTTGGATCTCAATCAAGAACCCAAAGAAACACCCAAATTGGTCACAATCAACAACAGATCACCGATAATACCCAGTGAACAACCAGATCAAAGCCTTAGCTCTGATACCATGTAAAACTTCATGGTTTGTTCACTTATTATCAATAATACTCAATCACAAAACAAAAACAAAAACAAAGATTACAAAACCAACTCTCAACAACTCTATAACCCAACCCAACAGATCATCGACAGATGATCTGTGATTACACCAAACAAGAACGAAAAACCTAACTAAAACTTGTTACAGTGAAACCCTAGGAGAGTGAACGAGAGAAAAGTAATCGAAATAAGAAAGAGGAAAAGTGATCTGATCTGATCACACAAGAGAGAGAAGCTCCCTTTTATATGAAGCCTAGAAGCTTCAATCTGAAGACTCACGAGGACTAAACACAGCCGTAGGATCATGCCACTTGATTAATAATCTAACGATCATCATTAACTCTCACAACACAAGTGGACTGGACTTATAACAATCATACCAGGATTGGGCTTATTATATCAAGGCCAAATACTGATGATCCAATGATAAATAAGCAATGGGCCAACGAACACAGCAGCAACTAATCTCGAGCATCTTATCTGCATCCAGCTCACCTGCCCTTTCCACATCAGCAGCTGCCACGTCACTAGGGATGAGCATACAAGGACGAATACCGATCCTATCCCGTCCCAATCCCGATACCGTATCGAACCGATGGGTTTTGGGATCGGTATCGGTATCGGTATCCATATTTATGGATTTTTGGTTATGGTATTATCGGTATCGGTACGGGATCAGTATGGTATCGGTATTTTAAGGCAAAATACCGATACCGTACCGATACTCTACCGATACCGAACCGATACCATACCGTACCGTGTGTGTTCGGTATTGGTATCAGTATTAGTTTTTTAGACTTTTTGGTATCGGTATTATCGAGATCGGTATCGGTTCGGTACCGATACCGTCCCGAGCTCATCCCTACATGTCACCATTAACCAATAATATCAAACCTGCAAAACAAACATCTCATGCAATATATTCAAGAACAAATAAAAGTGATTATATAAAATGTAATATATATATATATATATATGTGTCATTTTAACATATTTAATAGTTTTACTCTTTTTTTAATAAATAAAATTTAATGGTTTAAGTTCATTAAAACATAAGAGAACTATACAATTAGTCCTTGTGGTTTACCATTAGTTTCACTTTTGAGTATCAACGTTTGAAAGTTTCACGTTAAGGTGTTAGTTTAGTTTTTGTAACATAATAGGGTATTAGCACTAACGGGGGTTAATATTTAACTGAGTTTACCCTAACGTGACAAATAGTAAACCACGAGGACCAAAGGTGAAACTTAAATGGGGCCCACCACCAACATCAAAGGTGAAACTAATAGTAAACCACAAGGACTAATTGAGTAATTTTGTAGTAATATTTAAAAATTTTAGTGAGACCCACCACCCACCTCCTATTTCACCTTCACCTACCACCATCTTCACCTTTCACTACTACAATCAACCACCATCTCATCCACCTTTCATCGCAACCAACCTGTCACCTGCTCATCACGTTAATATTCAAAGATGAAACTAATGATAAACCACAAGATATAATTGTGTAGTTCTCTCTTAAAACATAACATATTCTCACTTTTCTTCAAAAGTGGTGCATGTAATCATTTTGATACAAGAATAGTACATGAAGTTTGATATTGTGTGCTATAAATCTCATGATGTGATGTATAGATGGCGTACAAATTATAATTGGGCGACTTTTCTTTGCTAATGTACCTAAAATCCCAATTAATAGACTAAAGGGATTCAAATGTCGGATTAGACAAGCTTAAATATCCAAGTCTTTCAAGTCTTTCATAAGTCTTAGACACAATATATATATATATATATATATATATATATATATATAAAAGTCTCATTGAAATTGAGTTCAGATTTTGGTCTTGGTAATGGTAACGGTTAGCCTGCTTCCCAATTTTAAAATTTATACTTTGGAAGGTCAGTTATGGCATCGGCTGTTGTTCTTACTCCCCAAAACTTTAGATTATTTTTGTTTAATACATTCAGCTATTGATTGGTACATTAACACTAGAACTTTTGCAATATTGTTGTTAGGTCGTTACTTGATTAAACATTAAGGGAGATTAGATAACGAATACGTGGGCATTTGCTGATGAACATTCCACACACATGTTAACAATGTGATAGTCATTAAATGAGATATAATAATAGGACTGCAAACGAACTAAACGAACACGAACAAAGTCGTGTTCTTGCTTGTTTGATAAATAAATGATTGTGTTCACAAAATGTTCATGAACACTTAAGAACACGACTTTTATTTGTGTTCATTCGTTAAAAAATGAACATGTTCGCAGTGGCGGACTCGTGAATTATTTTCAAGAGGTGCGATTGAGGGGTCTAACCAAACTTTTAAGGGATGCGGTCGGGATTTTTACCTACAAATTACACTAATTTTTTTTCTTTTAAGGGGGGTCTGCCCCCTTAAACAACACATAGGTCCGCCCATGCATGTTCGTGTTTTTTTGTGTTCGTTCATTAATTTTAGATGATGAACACACAAAAACGTTCATGAACAGATTCAAACATATACTAAAAGGTATATATGTAATATACAATAAACTCATATTTATTAAATAATTTTGTTAGGGTGGGTTTTGAAGTATGTGAATAAATATAAAAAATAAAAACCTTAATGAACCACCAAACACAAACATTTATGAACGAATATAAAGGTTCACCTTATCGAACAGTTCACGAACATAAATGATTGAATGTGGCCTATCCTTGTTCATGTTCGTTCATTTATTAAACGAACGAACACAAACAAACTTCTCATCAAATGGTTTACGTACTGTTTGTTAACGCTCGATTACTTTGCATTCAAAATATATAATAAAACTGGACAACCTATAACTCTGGTGATATATCTTATCTTAATTTCTCTTTGGAAGGTCATTCAGCTACAGAAGTAGTGAACTATCATCCAAAAGCTAGCAAAAATGTTAAGTACACGTTATTTTATAGCCTTAAAATACACTAAAAGATATTAAAGGCGAAACTACTTTATATCTGTAAGGGTACCATAAACCATCCAAATAAGGGGGTCCAACAATGCTGCCATTAAATATATAAATACTAGTTTTCTTTTGTAGGGCAAGCTCAACAATGGTCCAATTGTGTCAAACTTAATTTGTAGGTTCTCTATAAAATATCACTTTTGATTTTGCATGTTTTAAGTTTCTAAATTGGATAGGAGCCTAGGAGGTCACATATATATCACACGTTTTAAACTTAATGGATGATACAACCCTTAAATATATACAGTGGCAAAACTTGGTTTTCGAATAGGTGGAGGCTGTACTTAATTTTTTTTTTTTCAGTCGGTAGTGGTTGGAAAATCAAATTGGTAGGGGTCAGACTCAATTTACCTACAACAACAACAAACAACAAACAAGCCCAGTAAATCCCACAAATAGCAAAGCTATTAGTCGGGTCTGGGAAGGGTGAGATGTAGGCAAGCCTTACTTCTACCCATAGGGATAGAGAGACCGCTTCCAGGGAGACCCTCTGCTAAAAACATAAACGAAAAACACACACACACACACACACACACACACACCCAAAACACACGTTATTTTTTTGCTCAAAACACATACCCTCTGCTCAAAACACACGTTAGCAAAAAAACCACTTCTCAAAACACATGTTATTTTTTTTTTGCTCAAAACACATACCCTCTGCTCAAAACACATACCTTTAAAGGAGGTTCACAACGCCACTTTTCAACGTGAAAAACATAACGCTCAAGCCCAATTTTAACCAACATATGAAGACTATCACCATTACATATTTACATTCAACTATTTTGATTATATTGATTTATGTTGGTTCTTCATAGATTTCTTCACTTATTTTGTTTCAACACCCACCCCATTGCCACCCAGAATTCCAAACTCCAGTCACCTCCAACTCCATCGCTTACCATGCTAACGGTTTAAAGGTGGAGGCAAAGGGTTTTCAATGTTGACTGCAAAAAAAGAAAACGAATTAACCTTAAAAGGGTGTAAGTTCACACTAAAAAAAACATTATTGCTAACCACTCATAAATGCTATATATTACTTTTCAACATATTTTGCTTTTCTTTTACTTATAACTTATAAAACACGATCTCTAACAAATTTCCGAGTATGATATTTCGACGTGTTATCTTCGTCTTGATATAAAATTCACATTAGTTGGTACCTATACCGATGTCTTAGTAAGCGGTAACGATATTCATTTTTGTGATTTCCAACTCTCTTTCGATTGTTGTAGCCAACACCGATACATTAATGAAGTGAACTGATACCAACCAAATATCATGGTAATCTCTTTGACTATTAAATTGATGTATTCCTGATCATGATAAAACGCGGGTACACCAACTTTCTTCTATATATAACAACTCCCCCATTTAAATTTCTTCAACCATCCTTCACACACACACACTCACCTCACCTCACTTCACTGTAACCCTAACTCTCTTTATAACCTTCGTATTCCCTAATTTTTATATAGATTTCAATTGCTGATATTGTGTGTTTATTATGTGAAGTTTTGAAGATATAGAAGAAGATGGACGAATACTTACAGTACATGAAAACGTTACGCTTTCATATGAACGGTTATCTTCTTCTATTCCTCAACTGTTCTTTTATTTGTGACCGATTATGTTATGTTTAATCTCATTTTGTTTATATTATCGTGTAATTGAAGATGTGGAGGATCAAGCGGCGAAGATTTCTGTCGAAGAGCAGATGCAAATCACTACAATTCAGACTCTGACTAAAGAGATTGATTTAGGTCTCTCAGTTTATAATTCGTTCTGCAATATTATTATTAGTATTGTTATTGTTATTATTATTATTATTATTATTATTATATTGATATCTGATTACTGTTAGTTTAACTGTAGCTTATTGTATAGGATTACATTATTGTTCTGTAATGAGAAAGCTCATGTTTATGTTTAATTGCTCATGATTTAGGTCTCTGAGTTTATAATTTATTGTGCGAGTTTATTTAAAAGGATATGTGCATCTTATTGCTGTAGATTGTAGCTTTTATGCTGTGTAGTTAATTATGATATTGAGATCTGATTAATGTTAGTTTAACTGTAGCTTATTGTAGAGGATTATATTATTATTTTGTAATAAGGAAGTTCATGTTCATGCTCAATTGCTCATGCTGAGGGTTTTCGAAGTAATGAGATATGAAAAAGCTTTAAACGATGTCCTTGTGCAACTTTCTAACACTTGCCATTTACACACATACTCATCCTAAACCGAAAAATTGGTGTTTCTTAGTTAGACAAGCTTGTATCGGTTTTCAAATTGTGCAAAGCAGGTGGTCTATAAATGAGGTGTAGATGTATTGGTAATTTAAAGCTTTAGTTAGTTAAAAGGCTAGAAATAGACAGGCGTTATCAGCTAAAGCACAGGAAAAATATTACCTCTCTTTTTTTTTAATCATGATGTAGCTACTAGGACTTAGAAGTTAGGAAATGATACTTAAGGATAGGCAAGAAATGCATACTTTTAGGCTTTAGCAAATACAAGAGCAGGCAAAGAATGCAGCTGACCTTTGATGAGGGAAACTCTGCATCACAAGATGTTTTAAAGGGGTAGAAGCAGAACAGTATTTGATTTCTATGAATTTCACATCATATTATAGAAAGTAGGTTATTTATGTAACATTCTTAATAGCTCTTGTTTGGTCACTGTTAGAGTTATGATCTGTCTTTTATATTTAGGTCATGACTATATGCATGTTTTTTCTTTGTTTTAAGTTCGTACATTTATGCTTGTCTTTCTGTGTGATGGTGCGATGTTTGTATGAAAATGCAGCTAGATCTGAAACAAAGCGACTCAAGGAGGACTCTGATGTAATGAAGAATGCAAAGGGTGACATATGTTCAAAGATAATAGAACGACAAAGGAAAATTGCTTTGTTAGAAAGTGATTCTTCTACACTTTCACAGGTAGGCTTATTTTGACACACTGCTTTGTTGGAAAATGATTCTCTACGATGCGTGTCCAGATGTGGTAATTTATAGGATCAATGGGGTACATTTAGTTGCATGATTTCTAGAATGAGCAATACTAGGCTATTACATTGACATCATAGTTTTATCATTTAACACTAGATACTAACACCCTTGCACCAGATTTTCTATTTTTAGCATTATTTCTTATTCTTTAATCATTCAGAGCTGTACCTGGAAGACAATGTACTTGTTTAGTGTAGTCCTGGCAGTATTAGTTGGCATGATATACATGTTTACTGCATCGACTTTTAGTTCTAGCCTCTTTCAAGCTGACCCGTTATAGCACTACATATGAATTATATATCGTCTGTTTGCATAACATAATATAAACTCCAGTCCAGTCTCTTTTATCTGTGATTGTAGAAGCATCCAAAGCATGTTGGTTGCCCTCTGCATTGCTATAAGAAATATCACGAGTTTATAATAGTGTGAAAGTATACTCCTGAAGTAGAGATGGAGGTTGAAGATATACAGGACTAATATAGCACAGTCTTTTCTCTTTATTTTTATTTTTTTTATATCTCGAGCTTGCATAATCCTTTTTTATAGATGTAAGAATTTTGTTGAAGTGATGTAGTGCCTGAATTTTATTGGAATATTATAATTCATTTTGATATGTTTATAAAAGGTTCTAGTGTTCTACAGCATTTTCACTTGGCTTATTCACAAGGTCTTACCGTATAACTTACCTTTCGATTTCACAAAATAACATTCAGACATTGGAGCTCATTCAACAAGAAAAAGTAAACCTGTCAACCAAACTTGTTGAGAAACGGTAATTAGTAAATATCTAAAACTAATAGACATATACCAGACATTATATATAACCGAGTGTGCTTTGCTTAATGAAACAGTACATCATATGGAAACACTGAAGATGAGTTTGGTACCAAATTAAAAGAACAACAGGTTCTGTTTTCTGTACCTGTCATTTTTTTATGTTTTTTTTTTTTTTTTTTTTCTGATGATATTCAACAGTCAAGTAATAACCTTCCATAATATTTATAGGACTGGTTGAATAAATACAAGTCTAGCTCAAACTCTGGACAGCATAGTTTGGTAATTGCTTATTCTCACCTGTTATGTTGTCTTTTTGTATGTTCATTTCTATATTAACTTTTGCATGCTCTAAGTTACTCGTAAATCAGGTTATTGCATGTATATCTTGCTTCCGAGTTTAAATAGGCTCAATGATTTGCTAAGTTAGGTATTAATGGGTACTTTGGTAGATCGATTTAACTTGAGTAGGTACCGAAGATAACTCCTGCAAAGGATAATAGCAGCCAACCCTTACATAATTTGTTTGCAATTAGGTTCATGGTAGAAGCTTACTTCCAACAGATTCTTGTTATTGAAGTCTTCTCAATCTTATCATCATTACCTTATGTCAAGTATCGTCATATGATCTCTTAGGTTAATGTGAGCGTATTATTTAGGACAGGTACATGCGACTTGTGAGGCTCAAGATGATGCATACAAGAATTTGGTGACAAAGTTTGATGCTGCTAAAGCTAAGTTTGATAATCTGACACAAATGAGATCTGAACTTGCTTCTGAGCGTCACAAGGTTTGCACAGAAATCTACCCCTTTATGTCAACTGATACATCATGCAAGCATATGTAATAAGAAATGAATATATCATCTGTAAAGATGACAATTTCAACCCATTTACCTATGAACGAATCGATTTGGGCTCTGTGTTATCTAAAACGGATCCAATGTAAAAAGTTAGCTGGAAGGGTGATGAGTCAGTCAAATTGATTGAAAGCTGTTCAAAGTCTATTTTTAGATTATAACTGTAACAACAATGTTTAAGTAATCACATTAACATATGCCGAAATTCTAAGTGTGTTAAGTGACATAGATGTTTTGTTTACAAATCTTTTATGTACAGGTCAAACAATCATTGGAGGAACTCAAGTGTAGAATGGAAAGTTATGAGGTTAGTTGGCACAGCATATACTTCGTTTCTCTCATATCGTCTTCTTTTGCATTTTCTTACAAGCTGACCTGGCATCCGATACAAGTCAAAACTGTTTTCCCCTGCTAATGATGAAACACTGCAACAGTTTTCCTGAAGGGTTTAAAGTTTAAACAAAATATACCTCAGGGGGGCACCGAACATGTTGCATTGGTTGCCATTCCTATGCTGTGTTAGTTGTTTTGACCCATTTATGAACAAATGGGTTTATTCAGACAACCTTCATCAAATAGGGTTAATGGGTTGAAGGTGTATTTTTGATGAATAAACCCGAAAAAAATCATATTTTCATTAAAATAATATAGCGATCATAATGATTTCGTTGACTAATTATAAAAAAAGTCAAATATATTGATCTGTTATCTAACTTCACCGTGTGACCCGTCCGTTTTTCCTCCTTTATTAGTATCAGCCTAATTTTGTTGTTTGGTGATTGCAGCCAAAACTAAGGGATATGTCCACGGAGGCTCTGGCAGAGGAGGTTCAGGCTCTTATGTCCGACAAATCTGGAGAAACCGAGTACCAGGAATCTATGCAAAGCCAAATTGACACTATTAAGGTAAGCATGCTTTAAGTTTCAGTTGGTTTTGTAGATTACAACTTTAAACAAATATTCATCTCCAAACAAGATGTCGGGAAAAGCTTTTTGTGGGCGGAGTGGATATCATGTCAAAACTCATGTGCTTTGGTATAGGTTGGGTTAACTCAAAACACTTACTATGGTAAAAAAATATAGAATACATTATATAAATAATTACTATATATTTTATATATTTAACAAGTTATAATAATATTATAAGTTATTGACCAGTTAGAGATAAAACACACCCTAAATTCGCTCTTTATTTTCATGTAAAGGATCTGAAGTTGCACGCGTTGACTCGTGGTAAATTTTATTAAAGGTGTTAACATCTGGGCTTGATGAATACTGATTTGTATGTTTGACAGGAAATTTCTCACATGGTTAAATGTGGCTGTGGAGAGGAGTACAAAGTAGAAGTGGACCTTTGTGTATAATAGAAGCATACTTTTAAACTTACCCATTAAGGTGTTGTACTTTCTTTTCCCACGACTGTAAATTTGTAGTATCAGAATATCGGATGGCTTAATAAAATGGTAACCGGTTACCATTTTGACTAGTCTATATTTTTCATCATATGGATGCAGGCTAAGAAAGATAATGATGCTGTGATAAACCGTTAATCGGTTATCAACTTGATCTATTTGTTTACTTAGGGGGTGTTTATGGTTCGGTTCGATCTATTTTGATGAGTTCTAGGTTTGACTTGCCGGCTTGATTTTTTTTGAACAATCAAACGGAACTTGTTGCCAGCCTGCCCGCTATCTTGATGTAATTTTTCGCGACTAGAAAAATTAATAAACTTGTTAAAAAAAAAAAAAACGGAACTTTCATTTCACCAAAAAAGGATTACAACCTATCAACACCCAGGCTCATTTAGCCAGAAGCTACCTGGGCCGACCCATTACAAAATTATTACAATCTTATTGTATACATTATAGACCCATTCACAGCCACCACTACATTCTAACCATTCTAACCATTGTCAAATAGTGAAAAATCCCACTAGTTCGCTTTTTCCAGCCCCGCAATTTTCACCCTTTTGATCATCCACCAACAAGTCTCGAGTTTAATTTCTTCTACCATTGCCGGTGTTCAGGGACGAAGGTTACTTAGGGCCAGGGGTGGCCCTGGCCCCCCCTGTTTTTTGGCGCAGTAGTGGAAATTTACGATTTTCGTATGTAAATTGCATTCGGGTTGAGTCCGGCCCCCACCAATTTTCCACTACCGATCAAAAAATTTGAGTCCGGCCCCCGCCGATTTTAAAACCAAGCTTCGCCACTGCCGGTGTTGCCGTGGAAACGTTCCTGAAGACCTTCTCGTTCCTCTTGATCCATAACTTCCAAATAGCCATTAAGACCACTGCATATACCGCTTGAGCCTTTTTTGCCACTCCACCAATTTTCCAGCAACATTCAAGAGCCGAACCAATCTGTGGCTCTATCTTTAGGTCAGGTATCTTCAACCACTCACCAATGCTTCACCAAAGTGCTCTAGCCCATAAACTTGCCGATTTGATGGTTTTGCTTTTGAACACTTATTTTATTATTTAACTGTTGATATATTAATTTTTTTAGTGATAAAGATGGTTCATGATGATGCATGTACATAAATGCATGAAAAAACAAATATTGATTTGGCTTACATGGTCGTCACAAGTTCTAGACCAGTATTCTAAACTATCTAAACCAAACCATGTAGACTGTTTGATAAATTTTGATTTTTTTTTACATGATTGGGGTTGTATTTAGACCCTTCATCAGATTTGTAAGAGGATTAGATGATGGTAACATATATAGGAATAAACAACACTGAAAGTGATACATATACAAGATACAACCCATTTTCACAATCTCTTTTACCGGACTTATGAAAAGGAACAAATAAAAGACTGATAAGATGTTTAGCACGTTCCATAAACGTTTGAAAATGTATTTTGAGAAAATAAAGGTCTTCAAACGTTTAAAACCCACTTACAAACCGAGCCTCTATACTATAAATTGAAACCTATTATAACATCTTATGCCTTAGTCGACCGTTTCTGTGCAAAATTATACTATAAACGCTCACCAAATTGTTCGCAATTTGAAGAACAAAATCAACCAGTCGCAATTTTAATCGTTCGATTTAGCCTCGAAAACGATTAGGTCAGTACGATTATTATACATAGCTTTGATCGGAATTTGATGTTCTATAATAGCCCTGTGATTTCGTTAATTGTCGTGGTCGAATTCGAGGTCAATCAAGGTTTAGGGTTCGATCAAAACTACAGGGGCTAAAAGTGTAAACTTAGAAAATAAAGTTAACCAAGTTTTTTTAACTAAGTTAGGCTAAATGACAGGGGGTGTAGCTAATTGAGTAAATAAAAGACATAATGAGTGAAAAATATCAATAAAGGACAGAACATGCAATTTTTATAATAATTAAAGGACAATTTTTGTAATTCTCTCTATTTAATATTATCTACCACTATGGAATTTTGAAGTACTTAAATTATAAATAAAGATTTAAACCCTAATAAACTATTGAACACAAACAAACATAAGCGAATATGTTAACGAATATTCATGAACATAAATGACCGAACATAGTCTCTGTTCATGTTCATTTGTTTAACTAAACGGGCAAAATTTCTTGTTTGTGTTCATTCATTTACTAAACGAACGAACACAAAGAACTTCCCGGCAAAAAATTCACAAACTATATACATCTTACCATACTCAAACTTTACCTAGCTTAGCTATTGATGAAATTAATGTGATGACGATGAATATACCACAGTTGCGATTTCTTTTATCTACATTTTGATTTTGATGTTTAAAACCGAACCGTCGTACCCATGACCTTTTGGTCTAGTGTTATAGTGTCCCCCTTACAAATGTGAGGTTGTGGGTTCAAATCTTTGCAAATGCGAGGTTAAGTGAAAATAAGGTGATATAAAATTTGCTGTTAAAAAAAAAAAAAAAAAAAAAAAAACCGAACCGCCATAGCGTTCCCGGTATATTCGACTAGTTATATTTGTCAAATACTCAAATGTATAACCTCAGTCCTCAATAGAGCCCATGAAGCTCCGGCAATGTCCAATCTCCTACTATTCTTCCGGCGACCATTCACAACCTCCACAACATACGCCACCTTCAATAAAACCTTCAACTTATTATTAACAAAGGGTCATCTCAACGAAGCTTTAACCCTCCTTTACACTTCAAACATCTCCCATACCCATCAAACATACGCCGATTTCTTCCACGCCTGTGCCCGCCATGCCTCCATCTCTCAAGGCCAAACCCTTCACCACCACTTGCTTCAAACCCAGAAACATAATATATTTATACCCAGTTTATACATATCCAATCACCTGATCAATATGTATGCTAAATGTGGCTTTTTAGATAATGCACGTAAGGTGTTTGATGAAATGCCTGACAGAAATGTAGTTTCCTGGACTGCTCTTATTTCGGGTTATTCGCAACATGGAAGATGTGAGGATGGTTTGGGTATGTTTAAAGAGATGTTGGGTGAGTTTCGCCCGAATGAGTTTGCCTATGCAAGCGTGTTAAGTTCGTGTGATTATAAGTTTGGGAGACAGGTTCATTCGCATGCGGTTAAAACATGTTTTGTTGGTTTTACGTATGTGGGTAACGCGTTGATTACCATGTATTCGAAGAATGATGATTTACATGAAGCGTGGATGGTATTCGAGTTCTTGAAGGATAGGAATCTTGTGACGTTTAATTCGATGATTGCAGGCTTTCAAAGTAGAGGGAAGTGGGAAGAAGCTATCGGTTTGTTTTCAGTAATGAGACGTGAGATCAATATCAGTTTTGACCGAGCAACACTTCTTAGCATTGTTTCATCGTTATCAACGGTTAAAGATTATGATCATGGTAATTATGTGATCAAACAATGTCTTAAATATTGTTTTCAGGTACACTGTCTTGCTTTAAAGACATGGTTTATTTCAGAAATAGGTGTAATAACTGCATTGGCAAAGGCTTATGCTGATCTTGGTGCAGAAATTTCTGACCTTTACAATCTGTTTTTAGAAACAGCAGGCAGGAGAGATATTGTTTCATGGACCGCGTTTATAACTATATTTGCAGAACGCGATCCTGTGAAGTCTGTTTTAATGTTTTCTGAATTGTGTCAAGAAGGTTTTATACCAGACTGTCATACATATTCGATAGTGTTAAAAGCCTGTTCGAATCTGGTGACTGATAAACACACGATGGTTGTTCATTCCAATATACTCAAATATGGTTTTGAAGATGATACCGTGCTTGCTAATGCGTTGATCCATGCTTATGGAAGATCTGGTTCGGTTCTTGAATCCAGAAAAGTTTTTGACTTTATGCTTGTTAGGGATATAGTCTCTTGGAATTCAATGATAAAGATTTACGGGTTACATGGTCAACCCAAAAACGCGTTGAAATGCTTTGACCAAATGGATATACCACCGGATTCAACCACCTTTGTAGCCCTTCTATCAGCATGCAGCCATGCGGGTATGGTTGAAAAGGGGACTGAGTTATTTGAAACCATGTCTAAAACATACGGGATTGCTCCTCAACTAGATCACTACGCTTGTATGGTTGACATTCTTGGGAGATCGGGCGGGATTTTAAAGGCTCAAAAGCTCATAAATGAAATGCCAATGGAACCCGATTCAGTAATATGGAGCGCCATGCTTGGAGCATGTAGAAAACATGGCGAGACCAAGTTAGCCGAGTTAGCTTCAAAAAAGTTACAAGAACTGGACCCGAATAGTTCCCTTGGGTATGTACAAATGTCCAACATAATGTGCTCAAATGGTACTTTCAATGAAGCTGTTGATCTAAGAACACAAATGAACTGGCTCGGTGTTAAGAAGGACCCTGGTTTGAGTTGGACTGAAATCAGGAATCGAGTCCATGAGTTTGCAGCTGGCGGCTTGCACCACCCTGAAAGAATGACCATACGTCGCAATCTAGAGGAGTTAGTTAAAGAACTAAAAGGGTTAGGTTATGTGCCAGAAACTAATCTGGTAATGCGGGATTTAGAAGAGGAAGACAAGAATCGGGAACTGAGTTATCATAGTGAGAAGCTTGCTTTTGTTTTTGCATTAAAGCATGCTGAATTTAAGTCTTCTCGACGCGCGATCAGGATTGTTAAGAACATACGCATTTGTGTCGACTGCCATAACTTTATGAAATTTGCAAGTGAGTTAACGGGACGGGAGATTATCGTGAGAGATTCGAATCGGTTTCATCATTTTAAACAAAGAGTATGTTCGTGTGACGATTATTGGTAGTTCACTAGACATTGTTTCAGTGTGGGATTCGGATTGATGACTGTTTAGTCAATATACAAAACAGTTTGACTTTATCGCGCTGACTCTGTTTTTCCATGACCTCTGCTTTTACTTGGATGAAATGGTTACTTGGATGTGCTCATAAGGGCTCCTAATGGTAACCGGAGGCTATGATTGTTTGAGTGGCGACAGTGGTGACCAGTAACGGTATTTACTGATGGTGGGCTTAAGTGAGAGTAGGGAAGTGGCGGTCGAAGATGATGTTTCGCTTGCAGTTAGGGTTGTTGATCAAATAGCTGGTGTCTCGAAGTTCGCTCAAAAAACGTTTGGCTTGTAAGCAGCCGAGCTCGAGCAGAGGTTGACTCGCTTGGTGGTCTTCCAGAACAACCAAACATGAAGTGTGCGCTTACCCAATATTGCAAGTAAACCACTTTATAGGGTTGAAGTTGGAAAAACAACATACCCAATGCACATAATCCCAAATTATCAAAGGCGAAGCTAGGTTCGACAATCCGGGGGGGGGGGGGGGGGGGGGCTCAATTTTTTTTTATCAGTAGTGGCAAATCGGCGGGGGCCGGGCTCAACCCGGACTAAATTTACCTACAAAAATCACAAATTTTCACTACTGCGCCAAAAGGGGAAGGGGGGGGGGGGGGTGTGGCCCTAAGAATGCTTCGTCCCTGCAAATTATTATAAGTTGTAGCTTCTATCTGTCTTGATTTGAATGCAAATGTTGTCTTCAGCCTGAATCTTGAAAACTTACATCTAGTTTAACCTACATTTTTTTTCTTAACTTACTAGGTTCATTACTCATAACAGTTTTGTATAATGGAAACACAATTTAATCATATGATGTATATTAATGTTTATAATTGTGGAATCATGCATAAGTTTCTGACAATTGTTTGGTCATCAGAGCTAAAGATACTAAATCTTTCGTGTTTTTTTTTTTTTTTTTTTTTTTTGTGTGTGTGTTGAAAATTCAGGATTTCTTTGTGATGTTGATTAAATGCTTGGAAAAAGGGGGGTCAGAGCGTTCCACTAGGTTTTTTTCAACTTCACTGATTTCTACCAATCCTGCACTGCCACATCACTTCACTGATTCACTTCACAGAAACAGTTTTTTTAGGCAGCACTCCACTGGAAATAAAATAGAGAAAAAGACAAAAGGGGAGAGAGAAACTCACAGGCAATGGCGCAACATAGTAGGGGCGGGGAGGGGCGGCCGACCCCCCGGATTTTCGCGCAGAAGTTCCGATTATATAGTATTCGTATAGAAAATTTTGAAAATATAGGGTTTCGACCCCCCGAAACTAGTGACTTCCGACCCCCCGAACCTTCGGGTCAAGCTTCGCCACTACTCACAGGTAACAGCCATTAACTACAATCAGATTTTGGTTCACGGGACCACTACTAACATGGGTGGCGGCAGTTACCGTGCTGATAGTGAGGTACCCGTGACCTATTCTGGCGACGCCCCGTCCCCCCTAAGTACATTGTCTATCTTGATTTGGATGTTTTTATGTGAATGTTTGGTTTGGTGTAATGGTGTGTCGTGTGTGTTTATATGTTACATATGAAAAACGTGTGAAAGTCAAGTTTTACTTTAGGGCTTAGGCCCTAATTAAGTTATGTTCATCTGCCACTCCAAAGACATTACGTACATGCACTTGTGATTTTTTATTTTTTATTTAAGTTATTGCATGTGATTTTGTGATTACTTACGTATACATAATCACAAGTTACATATGTGTAATAACCAAATTACGTATATATGTGTACTGTGTAATTAGCCTAAGTTTGTTTAGGCTATTAAAAGATAGAGATTAGGGTTTTCTTATTAACACGCGTTAGAGATTTTAAGGTTTTCTTGTATTCATCATTTATTCTTTTGCAAAATCAACAATGGGGTTTTAATGAAATATTGTGTGTATTCATCTTCATGTTTAAAGATTTATTCATCAAAATCAGTTTTTAGACCCGATTCGATCCTATAGTAACAACCTATTTACATACATGTAATCAGAAAATTGTATGTAGCATACAAATCTACTCTAAAATATTATTAACTGTATAAAGTAAATAAATAAAGAATTGTTTGCTAAAATGTTTTTAACAAATAAATACATAATTTTTTGTTGGTTTTTTTTCCGTTCCCTGTCTTGAGGTTGCGAGTGTTTTTTTTTTTTTAACGAAAGTCTATGTAAAAAAACAAGATAAGGCCGGAAGCATTTGAAACTTATACACACGCCATCTTTGGGTCTTGAATATATTGTTAAAAAGAGTAGTTAAATAAAAAGAATGATTTCGTGCCACTCTGCTTTCTTGAATAATAAGGATTTGCTATTCAGAAATGGGTGACGACGCGGCTTGTTGCCCACTTGCCCGTTATCTTAAAGTAATTTTGGCTTATTAAAAAAAAGTAAGTTATCAGAATGTTTGGCTTATACGAAAATGTATTATAAAAAAAATGATTTCGTGCCTCTCTTTCTTGAATAATAAGAGAAATGATAGTGTAGCAATTATTACTCATCCAATAGATTTTTGAATGAACTAATCAAAATAGTGAAGCGTAAATACATTTTGAGACTATTTGATTACTGACTAAAGAGTGGGGACACAATTTTAGTAAAAGCATCTTCAATTCTAATTTCACCTAGTTGTGTAGAATTATCATGTCATAAATATAATTCAACTCTTCCACAGTTAAATCTTCAAGATATTGTGGTTGGTAAATTTCAAACATTGAAGGGTTTAAAGCGGTAGGTTGGTGGTCGGTTGGTTGTTTGTAGCCGGTGGGTTATTTGTAGATGGTAAATGGTTTATTTATATAGAGAGTTAAATTAGTAAAAAAAATTATTTTTTTTTATTTTGGATGTAACTATCGCTTGGAACAAGTAAACGGTACCCGCCCTCACTACCTCTACCATCTGCAGTGGTGTTGTAATAGGGGTAGTGGGATATCTGTGCCGTGGAGTAGTGTGTAAGTGTGCAGGATAAGACCCTTCATTTTAGGCCTGTTGTGAGTGAGGTCAAAAGGACTAAGAAAACCGCTAATTAGATTTTGTATTACATATAAACATTATCCTATATATTAGTTTAGGAACTTTCACGAATAGTGTTATCGCCGCATGTCAGTAGGTGTTTATTTTTTATTTATTTTTTTTTACCATTTTTAAGTTAATATATAAGTTTAGTTGTATTAATACTATGAGTTATAAAATTGATCGAAGATAATAATAATTATCCTAATTATTAGTTTAGGAACTTTCATGAATAGTGTTCTCGCTATAAGTAAGTAGGTGGGTTTTTTTTTTTTTTTTTTTTTTTTTTTTTTTTTTTTTAATAAGTTAATATATAAGTTTAGTTGTATTAATACAATGAGTTATGCGGGGCTGCTGAAGGTCGAGTAGTCGATTCTTGGGCACGGCGCCCCGCAAGGGTGGTTGCCACACAGTTGTTCGCCGATCAAAAAAAATACAATGAGTTATAAAATTGATCAAATATAATAATAAACATGTCATTTATTGTTATTTGAAATTTTAATTCAGCAAAACAAAAGAAACACACGTTTACATCGTTGAGTAATCTTGATCACAAATGTAAAGTCTTCCTATTTATTATATCTTCTTTTTCCAATTTATTTCGTATAACAATTCATCACTTTAATTATGATTAACTTTAATTATACGTATTGAGACATTTCATGTTGCATTCTTTCATGTTAGTCATGTTGTGCGTGAGAGATTGAATAACTAAAATAACTAAATTGGTTCTTTATTTGAGCTACGGTATATGGAAAAAAAAAAACATACATTCAATTTCTTATGAGATACATCGAAAGTTATGAACTTTTTTAAGAATGTGTTGACTTTTCTATTGAAAAAGAAACTCATCAAGTTCTTATATTAGAATTCATACCATCATATATAGCGATTAACAAAAGCAACCCCACACCATCATTTTTGAACAGGAGAGCATCATACAATAAAATTTTAAAGTAATTTTACTAGATATATAACAAAATGGCAAAATCTTAAGTTGTCAATGGGATAAAAAGTAATTTATGTTGATCAATTCTTTCATAATAATACATAAACATGAATAAGTAAATCGAATATGTACCTTATTAGCCAGTAACCACTGAGAGGGAATACTTCATGATCTACAGGATGATCGGGTTCCCGTTTAGGGTGTACAGTTAGGATGGCTTAAGGAGATCAGAGATCTCAGTTTTAGAGAGGAGAGAGGAGGCAACTTAGGGTTTATGTTATTGGTGTTTCATTAGCCTCTAATCTCTTCTAATGATCTCTATTTATACACCCAAGGGGAAACCCTATTTTATGGTTAAGTAAGGGTAATTACGTCCATCACATAAAGACCAGTTAAACCAATAGGGGTATTTAGGTCATTGATCATTTATTAGATAAATGATTATAAGGGTCATTTAACTAGAATATATAAATATATTCTTACATTCTCCCACTTGGCCGAGTAATCATTTATTATGAGCATTAGATAAGCCTGATCAGGAGTTAACACTCATTTTAGTTTTAAACCCAGAAATGTAGCAGAGAAATACAGTCGTTGAGTCAGTTATTCAACTCAGGACCCCCATTAATCATACTACACCCCAAATTTAAAACTTAACATTAGGATCATGACAAGTAAGCCCTTAACGTTAATTTGTATAATTAGTGTCTATACGTCCTTAGGCATGCATGAACGTATTTAGAGACAAACAAATATTAAACGGATGAGGAATAATTAATAATTAGCCATTCATAGTGCAATATGCAGTTGTACATGGTCATTAGTAAAACCCGTCTCAATTATAGGCCCTTAGAGAGACTTATGGGTGATAGACCTTTAGTTATTGGATCCATAAGCATATCATGAATGAATTCGATACAAAGAATTAGTTTCCTCTACTTGTTCATAAAATAAGTGAACAATAAATTTCGTATCGAATTTCTAATGCAGCTCCGCTCGAACTGTTACTGTTCGAGAAAACAGGGTAGCTGACTTTATCACAGTAAGTCTTCAATATAGAATTTAGATGGAGTTATTAATTATGAGTCTATTGATAAAATTCCAACAACATTTAGTGACAGTTGCGTTGTGATAAGCAACATATTATGTCATTATTATTTAGGTTGTTGTTAACAGTTCATTATGACTCATCCATGAGATAAGTTTTGTCTGCTAAAATAAGGATATATCCCGAAGTTGACATATTGTTTTCTTTGAATACAACAAAGTTGGAATAAGAGTATTCAACTATTTTAAGTTCTCACTTCTTCTTTAAATTATAGTCTCCCGTTTCTTAGAGATATTGTAATACTTTATTAGATGCTTCACAATAATCTAGACGAGTCTAGTGTTTACCAACATGAGCAATATCCAAACGAGTATAGACTTAAACTTACATAAGGCTTCTAATTAATGAAGAATAAGGTAGTAATCTCAATTATCCTATTAGCCTCTAAAGGAGAGCAATTTTGTATGTTACATGTGTAAGGACCCATTTAGAGACAAAACAAATGTCTCGTTGAGTCTATCTCGGTGAATTTTGATTCCTATAACATAAGAGGTATCTCCGAGATTCATTATGTCAAAGTATGCGCGAACAATGATTTGACTAACGTAACATATACTTGTCAAAAGAATGTTATCGATATAAGGACAAGTTTACATTAGTTGCTCCCACTCATCTTGAGGTAGGTGTATTAATCCACTTAGTACTTGATGAAAAGAATTGCATTATAATTTCATCATGTTTAAATGCTTGCATCAACCCATAAATGGAATTCATTGACTTACAAACTAAGTGTTCTAGACCTTCAGTTTAGAACTTTCAGGTTATTTTATGAACATGTAGGTCAATGTAAGGGAAAGTTGTTTAATGTCCATCTAATGTAGCTCTTAAATTATTATAAGCTACTAGAACGGTAATGATCCTCAAAGAAACCTTTTGCAAGATAAGTAAGAAGGTTCTTTGATAATTTATTCCCTCTTGAGTATAACCCTCAGCAATCAATCATACTTTTAGTGTGATAACGTTTCCATTCAGATTTAGTTTAGTTATGAACACCCTTAGGTAATTCAACCAAATCCAAACGTTATTCTAATTCATGGAATCAAAGCTTGCCAATAATAGCTTTGTCCTATTTAGAAGATTTAATTGATGCCGATGATATAATTAGAAGCGGTAGGATCAGTAAACTTTCCAAACATCCATTTCAACTTTAGTCAGGTAAGGTACTTAATCATCAAAGTTAGTAGGCCTTTTAGACCTAGATAACCTCCTGAGTTAACTATTGGGTTTATTAGGATACATATGCAATTTTATGAATTAGCTCTTGGTTAGGTGCTTTCATTCTCAGGTAAATAAGGAGCAATATTATTTTCTAAGTGTATAAGAGTTGGTGCAGTATGGTGTACAAGAGGTGTAATCAGAGTTAAATTCGGAGTAGAATTTAATGAGTCTCTCCCCCCGCCTCTTGTACTTCTGGCAAGTCATGATAAGGACTTTTACTGCTCCCACTAAACTTAGAAATCTTTAGGAACTTAGCATGCATAAGGTCTAAGATTGGAAGACCAATAGATTCTAATAGAGAAACAACTCAATGATGTTTTTGTTAGTTTCTCTTATTGAGGATTACTTTAGTTTTTGTAAGAAATCTAAGTTCTTCCCATAGTTAGGCATCAATGAAACTTTATTAGGAGTATCATTATATTTTAAGGAGACAAGTTGTGATAGAGCAGTGTCATACAAGAGGTGTAATTTGAGATAAGATCAAAATTGTCACTTCCCCCACCTCTTGCAACTTATGCAAGTTATAATTAGGACACTTAATACTCCCACTGATCTTTTAGGTCTTTAGGAACTCCATATGATAAGTTTTAGCGATGCATGCGAATGGGAATATTTCATATATTTTATACTTGATTTCCTTATTGTCCAGATTCCATAAGAAATTTTAAGGACATATTTAGATGGAAACCCTTTAAGTATATATGAATTGATTTCTTGAAACTTAGGTCCGTATGAAACAGATTAGATACAAGTCGATATTTTTCTAAGCTCCACTAATGTTAGTTAATTATACCATATGATGGAAACCCATTTATTCCTTCTGCCATTTTAAATTTTAGGGCATTTAACACATGCTTTAAAGTCACTAAGAATGAGATTTGATAACAAAACATCCTTCATTGACCTATTCATGATTGCTCATGAAAAAATTTGGTCTCAATGGATGAAGTGTATAGGTCTCATTATCCTTTGTTAAATTTTCATTTTTCATGATAACAAAGTTGTGAAAATATGTGTATCATCATGTTCTATTTAATAAGGTTTCTGTTCAGACTTCAGATAATGACAACAAATAATATGAGAGTTTAAGTTAATAGTGACTTTGTTTTGGTCATAAAACTCATAACTATCAAAGTGTGGCTTTAGTGTTGATACTAAAATTCTGAGTAATATCCAGAATATTGTAAGGTATCATAAAGCCTAATACAAAGATCAGTTATTAATGGTTTTTTTTCAACCTTAACAATAAATTCGCCACTTACTCCCATCTTAAGTATTTGTTGAAATCTGGTAAGGAAACAAATAGAACTACAACAATCATGTGTTAATTGGAATATTTATATTTGTGGAGTCAAATATCATTGATTTTCTACTACTCAACTTAGCCAGCTGTTTCCTTGGCTTATGGATTATCTCATTGCTTGTGCCTAGTCTAATGGCATAGTTTCGTAGTGAGACATCCGCTTTGAGAAGTTAGAGCTAGAAGCAGTACATGTATTTTGTTTCCGGACTTTAAAACTATCCTCTCTATTGTAAGTTATCTTCCACTTTTTAAGTTGTAGTGGTAGTAAGATGAATAACATCTGGTTTTTTTTTTTTTTTTTTTTTTTTTTTTCAGTTTTAGGCGTTTCTCTTCCTGTACGTATGTTGCTATCAACACACTCATTTTTCTTTGGTACTTCTGAGTGCTGTAGTTGATTCATAAGGCATCTAAGCATACTAATGGAAAAGTTATTGTATAACGCACTGAAAATCTTTGTCGATTACATGAATAAGCCCTTAGGTTAATAAGCCATGTTATGATGTATTCACGAATGTCACCTAACGTTATTATTTGACTTAGATTTATTGCATGCTTCTTTAAGAGTTCTTTTGATTCTTCCAAAAAAAAAAAATTAGTCTTAGGAATTTCAGAATCTTTTAGTGGCTCCCCTGATAGCAATCATTAATTTGAGTTCTTGATTACCATAAGTGACATTATATGACTTATCCCACTTCTTAATGAAAATAAATTCCTTTTTGTAAGAAAAGTTAGCAGGAGTGTCATGTCTTAAGGGATAATCAAGACTCAATAAGAGCAAATCATATTAAGTTTTAGAACAAGAGTGGATTAGTTAGTTTGAGATATGACCTTTTAGAAGAACTTTAGAGTGATTTATGTTATCGGATATTCAAGTAAGGCAGACAAAAATTATGATCATTATATTAATGAAGGATCATTAATATGTGAGGATCATTGTTTTGATGAAGATGTGATAGCATCTATTATAAACACCAAAATATAATAGATTAATTAAAAGTTCTACTTAAAATAATAACACATCACCTTTGGGCAGAAGTGAAATCATTTAAGCATGAAGTGCAATTAAGTGTAGCACATCACCTTTGGGCAGAAGTGGAACACTTAATTTATTAGGCACAATTTAGTTTTACAAGGCATGAATGTAGCACATCATCTTTGGACAGAAGTGAGACATTCTTGTTAATTAGGCAAAACTAATTTGGTATGCTTAGTTAGACTTAGATAACTATGTTAAGGTAGCACATCACCTTTGGGCAGAAGTGGGACCTTTTAAGTGTTATCAAAGTGAAGCAAAATGTTTATTGATTTAGGTTTTGAAAACATATTAGTTAAGGTTTTTTTTTTCAAAACTAATAAACTAATTAATAGCAAACCCCGAGAAAATATTAGATTACCGGTTCTCGGGAAAGTAGGTTTAGTTCCCGGGAAAAGAGGTTCTCGAGAAAAATAGCTAGTTCTCGCAAACAAGGAAGTTCTCGAGAAGATGGTTAGTTCTCGAACTTGTCATAGTTCTCGGTAAAAATTGAGTTCTCGGGTGGCCTTAGGTTCTCGGAAATTAGTTAGGTTCTCGGTTAACATGTTAGTTCTCGAATTCTTAAGAGTTCTCGTATTCAGTAATGATTTTCGGAATCAGTAATGGTTCTCGAATTTAGTAAGAGTTCTCGGATTTAGGTTTAGGTTCTCGAATTTTAGGTTTTCGAAAACAGGGAACCGAGAACTATTGGTTCTAGAACTTGAATTCGGAAACCTGTACGAGAACAATCTTTAGAAAAAAAAGTTAATCTGTGAACAATGTGTCCGAGAACTATGATACCCATAAGTGCTATAATTTAAGGATTTGAGAAAATCTATTTCAGTTAATTTCGGGATTTCAATATATCTCTAAAAGATTTCAAAAAATTATGATAACCTTTTAATTTAAAACTTGGAGATTAAGTTACTCCCAAAATTTTAGGAAACAGATTTTAATCCTGGTTTTAACCAATTTATAACGATTTCACCAAAATAAGGATGAATTGTATGAACAGTCCTATAAACATACAAGAACCGTTCATACTAATTATCATATTTATTATTAAAGTTTCGATTGATAAATTAAAATATTTTGATAACTCAAAATATTTTAGTTTAATAAATCATAACTTTTCGAAACAAAGTTTAATAATTATATGATTCGTCGTCGTCATTAATTAAATCAAACAGTTCTGTGCATATCCGAAAATCAAAGTCTTTTGAAATCATAACTTGTTTATCAAAACATGATTTGCATTTATTAAGATATTTTGATTTTCGTTATTTTGTCAGAGTGGCGGAAATCAATATGAAATCAAGTAGTATTATTATTAGTTTTTTTTTCTTTTTCGTGATTTGCAATATCATCACAGTAACATTATTTGATTGCAAATCGAATTAGAATTGATGTAATTAACATATGCTCTTATACCACATGTTGATCAATTCTTTCATAATAATACATAAACATGAATAAGTAAATCGAATATGTACCTTATTAGCCAGTAACCACTGAGAGGGAATACTTCATGATCTACAGGATGATCGGGTTCCCGTTTAGGGTGTACAGTTAGGATGGCTTAAGGAGATCAGAGATCTCAGTTTAAGAGAGGAGAGAGGAGACAACTTAGGGTTTATGTTATTGGTGTTTCATTAGCCTCTAATCTCTTCTAATGATCTCTATTTATACACCCAAGGGGAAACCCTATTTTATGGTTAAGTAAGGGTAATTACGTCCATCACATAAAGACCAGTTAAACCAATAGGGGTATTTAGGTCATTGATCATTTATTAGATAAATGATTATAAGGGCCATTTAATTAGAATATATAAATATATTCTTACAATTTATTTATTTTTAACGACAAAGGTAAGTTTTCTAAACAACTTTACAAGTACGTTGGCGAGGCTTTGTTGGGGTGGGAGGGGGCGGCCGACCCCCCCGAATTTTCGTGCAGAAGTTCCGATTATATAGTATTCGTATAGAAAATTTTGTAAATATAGGGTTTCGACCCCCCGAAACTAGTGACTTCCGACCCCCCAAACCTTCGGGTCAAGCTTCGCCACCGCAAATACGTGTGCTTGAAATGAGTTGGTAGACTTTAATATAACTAATGAACAATAACTAGAAACTCTTTCATGTAAAATAGGTAATTATGTAACAGTTTTTTCATAGTTTTAGGTGAGGGTTATTGATACCTTCCACTTGGCTATTTTGACACTTCCTACTATATCTCCCTCTATATATACATATATACAGAGAGATAACCAGCCAAGTCGAGCCTGAACTTGGCTCGTTAGTGATTTCTTAAGTTCGAGCTCGGCTCGGGCTCAGATCATTTGTTACCTATTATTAGTTAATTTATTAAATAAAAATAATATAAATAATAATTCGTTTAGGCTCGTGAGCTCGATAAGTGAAGCTCGAGCTCAGGCTTGTTAACTTAACAACTTTAAACAAGGGGTAAATATGATTAAATATTAAAAAAAACTAATATTATACTTAGGCTCGACAAGCATAACAAGCTAGTTTCATATGTCAGGCTCGAGCTCGGGCTCGATAAATACACGAGCTTTGTTTTATGCTCAAGCTCGGCTCGAGCTCAATAAGGCTTGACTCGTTTAGAGCTTTTTACCGAGCCGAGTTCGAGTAGCTCCCGAGCAGCTCGACTCATTTGCACCCCTATTCCCTAGTTAACCTTATACTTTATTTTAATTTTTACGTATTTTTAGTTGGTTTAAGACATATAACATGAGGGGATGAATATAAAAGAAGTTTTTGATGCCTTCATATAAATTAACTTAGCCAATGATCAATATTAGTGCCCTCCATGTTTTTGATCTTACACAATTGTAATTAGTAGTACTATTATTTATTTATTGCAAGTGATATACACGATTGTTAAAGGTTACCTTGCCCAAAAGTCGTACACTCATGAAGAAGCTTCTCAAGGAACCTAAATTTCCAATATTGCCCTTTGATTATTCCAACAAGTTTATTAAACTTCAAACCATTCTTATCCACCTAATTTCTCATGACCACATTTTCTTTCTTTATTCTCAAAGGTCTCAAAACTTACCATTTAAAGTTCAAACTCATCCCAAAAGTACAATAAAAACACATGAACATAAACACACAAATCTTGGAAACAAGAAAACCCTACAAAGGAAATATAGCAAACAAGAAACCCTACAAAAGAAAGATTCATGTCATTCATTTGTGGCTCATTTAACAACCAAGAAGAAGATGCTTTTGAAGTTATTTGGCCGTCCCCTCTTACACCTTCAAGAAAAACAAGAAGAAATAGGTTTTGTTGCAAAAGAAACAAAGATGACAACAAGAACCCGTATTCAAACCGCGGGTTAGACAAATTCGAGGCTCTCTTAGCCGAACTTGATGACAAGAAGCGAAAGATCTTCACCCAAAAGGGGTCACAATACATCTCTTTCGTTCGGTTTGTGTACTCGAATTCAAATGATGTAAAGCCCATTATTGTAAGGTTAAGAGATCCAAAGAAACATGATCACAAAGAGCATAATAAGAAAAGCAACAACATTAAAGACACCAAAAGAACAACTTCACTTCCTATGTTGCAAGTTTCAACATTGGCTCATCATAAGAATTCAAAACTTCATGGAGATGTGAATAATATCACAAGTGGTACCAAAGAAAGATCATCAATTAATAAGGTAACGAAGAAGACTAGTGTTGATCAATGGAAACTGAATTTGAAAAGGAAGTTAGAGGAGTGGTGGATGCCTTCATACAATCTACCTTTCTTTGTGATTTTGGTGATGTTGTTCTTGACACTTTTTGGAAGATCTTTGGCGATTATATGCACGTCTATCGTGTGGTACTTGATTCCAAAGATTGATGGGACACTTAAGAACATGACTTCGAAGAAGATGATCAAGAGCCAACACTCAAGAAAACCAAGTGAAAATAAGGTGGTTACTTCTCCAAAACCCTTTTTAAGTGGACCCATAAATGTCCAACAAAACAAAAGGATGAAGAAGCTTATGAGTTTCTAAAGTAATCAACTTGATTACAATCATTGGTGATATCAATCACACTACCGGAACAAGAGCCTTTTAGTCGGAGATCAACTTAAGGTTCTATACGAAATCAATTCATATGTTTATATGTAAAAATCCAAAAATATGGTGACGAAAGGATTAACGGACCCTCTTGACGCCTTGGTTCGTCTCCATAATCGGTTGTTCAAGATGATTTTAGATGCAAGTTCAAGTGTTTCAATATTTTTGTAAATGTAAATTTCTAACCTACTAACTAGAATACATGTTTTAATTATTTTTTGTATTATTTTAGTTGTGATCTTGGTGTAGTTGTTAGCATTAAATTTTAATACCAAAATATGTGCGCTTATTTTCAAACCTTCAACCGATATATAATTAGTTATTGGTTAAATATTTATGGTAGTTTTGAACATAAACGCAAAAGACGGTGGAGTGTCCATGGGAAAATATATATAAAATTACGAAAATTGTTTTCATTTGGATATCTTCTTTAACTTGCTAATAAGTAATAATTGATTGTATGGTTTTTTGTTGACGAATGTATGTTGATGTATGGAAATAAAGGGGTCCAGTCTAGTGATAAGTAACTATTATGAATGGTTCTTATCAAATTCAATTTTGATGTATGAAAACAGAGGGTTGGGTCGCCAACGAAACTTTATTAAAAGGCTAGCACGGAACTAGCACACAAAAATCCGGGAAAAACCCGATACAACAATCCGACAGGGGCCACTTTATTATAAGCACGCTTATTTGGACTAAATAACATATACGCAATCTGTAATAAAAGCTGGTAGTTGTAAATAGGGGATGGTTATACAAGAAACTTCTTTAAATTGAGGAAATCCTCAAAACCCTATCCTAGCCATTGATCCAATGTGATCAATTATCTAGATTCATTCATTGTGTATTATTATTGTCCATAAAGTAAGAGAGAGAGTGTACAAAGGTAAATATGTAATTGTAAGTGCATTATTCATGTATGTCCCCAGTTAGTGATCCAGTACTGAATGTCGAAGGTTCAGATAATCAGAAAAACGACCAAGACTTTAGCTTGAAGTTACATTCGACCAGTCGGATGGTCGAATGTAGTTATCTTTGGTCGAATGAGATTGAATGTAGAAGAAGGCTTCATTCAACCCTTAAAGGGTCGAATGAACACCACCTTCGACCATATAAAAGGGGCGAAGGTGGAGGCTATATAAAGGGAAAAGTTTGTAATTTTTAGAGAGAGTTGATCATTTGAGCCTTTTCCCTAGAGTGTGTATGTGTGTTTTTCTCTGTTTTAGGTCTAAGATTTCATATGTAAACATCTTGATTTGATTTATTACAAAGATTAAAGTTATGGAAATTGCTCGGTGATTCGTTATCTGTTTTCATCACGATCTTTATTGTTTGTTTCTGAATCATTTTGCACGATCGTTGGGGATTCCGCACCCTACGGTTGATATTCGTGAGATCACGTTTTGTGATTACGATCCTAAAACGGATTCACAAGTGGTATCAGAGCATAGGCTCGATTTCACGATTGCAAATTGATCTGAATTGATGAAAACAGATTAGAATTCTGGTTTAAAAGTTAAAAACCCAAGAAATTTTGAAGCTTTTCATAAAAACATGGTTTTTGATTGAATTGGAGTTGAATTTGATGTTATTTTCACAAATCCTTTCACAAATGTTTGTCTAAATTCAAATCCGAACAAAACCTATCAAATTTCATTACATTTGGTGAAAATTTTGTCAAAAACCGTTCAGATTCGTGTTCTTGAGGTTGAAGATGATGAACAGACCTGAAACGGTCGAAGGTGAGATTTGAGGGTCGAAGGTAGCCATTTTTGGTCGAACGTGGAGTTTTAACTGGTCGAATCTAGAGTTTATCAGTGTTATTTTGTTCTTTCGACCATTTTGTCTCATTCGACCATTCGAACGGTCGAAGGAGAAAATCAAACGATCGAAAGAGAGTTAAAGGGTCGAAATAGATTAGTCTTTGTCATACATCTCTTTCGTATCTTTTCAAACGGTCGAAGGAGATCATTTTGGCTCCTTCGACCACTCGAAAATTGAAAAGGGTCGAACGTAGAATCTGATTTTCAAAGATTTTCATTTTAAAAGGTCGAATAAGACTGGTTATTTCCACATTCGAACCTACGAATATTCGGATAATATTTTTCAAATTTTAAGGTGTAAAAATTTCGAAACCTGTTTTTAGAAAAATTTTGAAATAATTTTTGTTGAAAAATGATGAATTACTTGGCTATGTCAAGAACTGATGATCAGATAAAAGCTGCAATGCAACAAAAGCTAACATGGGAACAAGTTGTTGCATCTAAGATTCAACAATCTGTTACACGATTAGCTATGCAACCAACTGATAAAATGATTAATGTGAATGAGTGTGTTAACAAAGAAAGTGTTAAAAGTAACGTTGTATGTCTTGTCAAACAAGTGGGGAATGATGATTCAAGTGAATTGTCAGAGAGTGTCTTGAGTTCTGATACTGATTCAGAACAGAGTGAATCAAGAGAGAGTGATATCTCAAATATTGATGCAAAATCTGATGATGGTAATAAATCAGATGATGAGGTAAGATCTAGTATTGACTGTGCTAGTTGTTCTGAATGTGTCAAGTTGAAATGTGAATTGATGACACTTAGTAAGGACAAACAGAACCTAGCAAATGAACTAGAAAATTGTCAAAACCAAAATAATGTTTTTGAAAAGAATGAAAAAGATTTGTTAAATAAAATTGAATCTTTAAAGCAAGAAATTTTAGAAATAAATAAAAGTGTTTCAATGAATAACACCACATCAGAGTTGAAAGACATAACATCTTGTGTTGAAGTTTCAAACTCTGAGGTGAAGTCTGATTCTAGTCAGAAAAATAAAAATGTGGTAGTCATTTCAGAACCTGAGTCTGAAGAGAAAATCATATTTAAATTTCCTGATGGAATGGAAGGATCCTATATGTTGGTAGGACATGACAAGTTGATTCTCAATAAAGATTTTCCAATTGATAATATCGAACACTCTTTACTTAAATGTATATATGTTGATAATATCGATTTGTTAAATCAATTTACAAATCAATTTGGGCATTTGTCGTTTGAACTAAATCCTAACCAACATGAGGATCAAAAGAAAAACATTGAAAAGAAAAATGTTGAAAATAAGAAAGGTTCTAAAGCAAAAGGACCGAAACCAAACAAATCGAAAGGAAATGATCAGATGAAAAACTCTCATAAAAAGAATTCAAGAAATTTTTCATCTAGATCATATGATTTTTATGATTATTCATATACCTCTCGATTTGATGGTTCTTGGAGAAACAACTCACCACAGTATTCTCATGGTTATGTTGAACGGAGAAACTGTTTTGAATGTGGTGAAGTTGGTCATATTGCTGCTTATTGTCCCTACTGGTATTGGGATGAAGGGTATGCATGTGATTTTGTGGAATATAGGTCTTGTTATAAATGCGGAGAGTGTGGGCATTTAGTTGCTGCCTGTCCGTATGTTAAACAGAAAAAGACCGAAGTGAAATTTGCTAAAAATTCAGGCAATGTCAAAAAGCTTGTTTTCCCAAAACCAATCAAGAAACAAAAAGGGAAACAGGTTGTGTATGACAATCGTAACAAGATTTCCTTGAACAAAAATGTAGATAGTGAACGGGTTGCTAAGGTAAGGGGGAGTTCTAAGGCTAAGCCTAAGAATAACTCTAAACCTGGACCGTTATCAGTTAATTCTGAGAAGGTTCCAAACAAAGTTCAGAAGCAGGTTTCAAATGAGAAATCTGAAAAGTCAACAATCAAAACGATTTCAACAAAATCAAAAATAAACTCTGAACGCGTTTGGAAACCCAAATCACTTTCTAAATCAATAGCAATTTCAACTTCAAATCAATCCATTGAAAAACCAATTGATTTTTCAAAAGGAGAATGGATTGATGTTCCGAGGATTGATGACCTTGGACGACCCATCATTGTGAAGGGATGGGTGCCTCTCTCGTTCTAATTGTTTAACAAGTGTGCAGATTGTTCCAGACAGACCTATTAGCTATTTTTAATAGTGGATAAGTGGAGCATCTGTATACAAACTATTTATTGGAGAGGAGAAGGTCAAGGAAAGGATTTTGAGAAAGAAAGAATGATGTCAACAGAGAAGAGAGTGTTTTTCGTCTGTTTCCTACCTGTGAAGCCGGAAAATGTTGCAATCTCATGCAATTGCTCTCAGGTTCTGGATTTTTCAACAGCTACGACAAAACGGTTTATTCTAAACTCTTTTATCCTTCTCAATGGATTTACTAATTGACAGAACAAAATGAGTCAAGTAGTCTGAGTGGGAAAATGGTTTTTGAAACTTAATAAGTAAACCTCATCGGATATCATTTTATTTTGTTTTTCTTCAAAAGTTTAAAAAAAAAATCCAAAAATATGCTTATTTTTTAGATTTTTAGGGGGAGAAAATTTCAGAAAAATCAAAATTACAAAAATTTCAAAAAAATTAAAATAAAAAATTAGAAAATCAAAAATGAGTTTTCCTGGAGAAAAAGAGGAGATGATAGTACATCAGTGGACTGTCAGACTACTCTGAAAACAAAATGTATGAACAAACATTGAGTAGCCACTACAATTATATATTGGTAGGCTTGAAATCAAAGTTTAAAGTTCCGCATGGTGATATAAACCTAAAAGCATTAACTGATAATCATGTGGATAAACGTCTCGTTGACATATGGTCTTAGTACCGAAATTTCGTTTGATAGATTGCCAAAATCAGAGGTTTCGGGTCGTTATATTGAAAGTTATCTGGGGATAGCCTAACTGATCTTCTGTCGTATTGATTTACGGACCTAGATCAGTCAGGGTATCTTAACAAAAGATCTTTAATGACAAAACCATAAGTTACCGAATGAGGAACTTAACATGTGTGATGATAATCAAAGATTATCTAATGCATCGTATCAGTACTATGATGAAAATCATGTATGATATTAGTCCTCACCCTGGTTGAGTGCATAAGTCGCTTTGAAGCATTAATTTGTTGACCTGTCACCGCTGTGCCTCATACCTTGTAACTAACGGATAACTACAATATAATCACGCGTTACGATGAAACTTTTGTGCAATTCTTGATACGGGAATGTGTCGCGAGCGCGGGGACCATAGATTACTCAGTATCTAATATTACCATAATGTATCTAAAGTGCTGAGCAATGAATAATGATTTTGAGTTTAAGTGGACAAACATACTGGTAATGGTTGTAGGATGCTCAATGTCAAAAACAGAAAATTGATCAAAAAGAGTTTTGACTGACTATTTCAATACTGATATGATCCTCTTACCGGAAAATTCACAAAAATATGTTTAGTTTACTTTTATGCAAATCTACTTGAAAATTCAAAAAGATTTTTGGTGTGTTTTAGCATAAACTTTGAAAAATCAAAATGTTTTGTTTCTACTTTATTTTCGATAACCGATGATGGGATACTTAATGTGAATGCTCAGATACATAAAAGTTGAAAAAGACTACAGATTTTCAAGTTTCTGGTGCATATTAAAAATGTTTAATAGTTCAGGGGGAGAACTATTGAGGGTCAAAAAGGAATGTGAAGAGTACTTCCGAGATTTTTGTCGTGTCTAATGCTGGTTGTAGTTTGTGCAGTTTTTAGAAAATTTTTCTGCAGAATCAAACACAACAAGTGCACTACTCAAGATTCATCGACAAAGTGTGTAACTGAACAAGACCCAAACCTGAACATCAAGATCATCAGAACAACAGAAACCAGTCAGAGTTTGTTAAAGAAAAGATTGAAGATCGAAGAATTCAAGATTTGATGTCTGTCTTCATCTCTGGACCAACAAAAGACAAAGCCAAGATTTTTTGAGTCTGTCCAAGATTTCGAAGCTTACTGCAGAGATAGACAAGAACTTCGACACAAACGTGCATGAAAATGGAAAGTTTTCAATTCGTTCAAGATGATGATTGCAAGACTTGAAGAATTGATAGTTTTCTGATTTGGTACATCACTAGCTAGGTCCAAGGGGGAGATTTTAACTTTTAAACCAGAATTCTAATCTGTTTTCATCAATTCAGATCAATTTGCAATCGTGAAATCGAGCCTATGCTCTGATACCAGTTGAGAATCCGGTTAAAAACCGAATTCAAGGATCGAATAAGCGAAAACAACTCGGTTTCAGACGGGAGATTCGAGACGAGACAGAAATATACGATAACAAAGTCATCACAGATTCGTATTAATTCAGAAACGGTTACAGACACTATCATCAGTAGGATAAACATCTATCTCGGGGACGGGGGAGGTCGGGCATGACCTCCCCCTTGAGAGCATTCAAAGCACAAACTCAAATCTACAAATGAAAACCAACACATGAGATTGCTATTTATAGTCCAAAATAATAAACCACCTTCGCCCATTTAAGGAGGTCGAATGTGGAGCTTTTCCACATTCGCACTATCACAAACGGGCGAATCTAGCTTAGATTTTGGTCTATATTTACAAATGCATCAGATCCATAAAATGCCCTTATGGATCACCACAATCTCATGTAACACAATACAAGACTCAACCCTAGTCTATTCGACAGTGACGTCCACAGAAAGTGCATCAACAATCTCCCCCTTGGACGTTGCTGGCGAATCCTAAACACACCTAGCATCTTCAGTCAGTTATTGTTGAAGTATCAGACACATTGTTACATCAACAATCTCCCCCTTGACTGATGCTTCACCAAGTTTCTCTGAGATCTCGTATGATAAATCAATCATGTTCTTGAGTAACTTCATCTGTTCGACAGAATACAAGCCGTAGACGAGTGGATCAAGCAATCAGAAGTTTTCTGCGGGAACTACCAATACTTATTGAGGACTTGAAATGCTTCAGAAAATGAAGTTTTCGGCGGGGCCAACAATATCTACCAATAGCTCTTGAAATTCTTCAAGACTGTGATCTTGAAACTTTCGTTGAACCTACGTGCCACATGACTCCTACTAGGATACCTCATTACTTTCAGAACATTGAAATCTCAAACTTGATTTCCTTCTTCATAACAACTCTTTAGAACAAGTTCCTTCAAACACACAGGAACTGGGTTGACTGTTCTTCATCTTGCGGAATAAAATCTGTCTATTTTCTGGCCCATAATAGTCATTTGAATCTGATTATCATAATATTGATTCTCATGACTACCCCACAATAAAACGTTTCATCATCATCATTTCTTCAACAATTTGGGTAAACCTCATCACCATTCTCCCAAAAATCTTCAAAAATTACCATTTTCGAAATTTTTTACCCCTTAAAATACCAATTTTTCATCCTCTATGTCGAAGGTGCGAAGGTGGAAATAAAGCTACGTTCGACCGTTTAATAAGGTCGAATGTACCATCATTGGATGAAATTCCACATTCGCCCAGTCGTGAGGTACGAATGTAGAAAATTCTCTCTTTCGCCCAAACAGTTCTACATTCGTCCATTTACACTCCACGTTCGTCCATTTAATCCTACATTCGCCCAGTAGAATTCCACATTCGCACACCCGTTTTTCTGAAAGGTGCAAATGTGCAGAAAAACGTGTTCTTGTTCAATATTTTCTGCAAATCAGCCTATAAACACTCTAATTCTTCGAATTTGATGATGAAACTTGTACAGAAAGGTGCGGAAATGAAAACCTAACCCTTGAATTCACAAAAACATGGTGAAATCACATGATTTTGGGTTCAATTAAGAATCTAGGGTTTCTAGGGTTTCAACCTTTCAATCAAGAACTGAACTTTAACGTCTGAAATCATGAAAACGAGCCGTGATTGATTCAAACGACTGTTAGATCGTTCAAATCGGTACCATAGCTCTGATACCAGTTGAGAATCCGGTTAAAAACCGAATTCAAGGATCGAATAAGCGAAAACAACTCGGTTTCAGACGGGAGATTCGAGACGAGACAGAAATATACGATAACAAAGTCATCACAGATTCGTATTAATTCAGAAACGGTTACAGACACTGTCATCAGTAGGATAAACATCTATCTCGAGGCCGGGGGAAGTCGGGCATGACCTCCCCCTTGAGAGCATTCAAAGCACAAACTCAAATCTACAAATGAAAACCAACACATGAGATTGCTATTTATAGTCCAAAACCATAAGTCACCTTCGCCCATTTAAGGAGGTCGAATGTGGAGCTTTTCCACATTCGCACCATCACAAACGGGCGAATCTAGCTTAGATTTTGGTCTATATTTACAAATGCATCAGATCCATAAAATGCCCTTATGGATCACCACAATCTCATGTAACACAATACAAGACTCAACCCTAGTCTATTCGACAGTGACGTCCACAGAAAGTGCATCAACAGTAATATCCACCTCTTCTCTCTCCATCAATCCCATAAGACTGCAAGGTGTGGACTCGGGAACATGAATCAGGGTGCTGAGTTGGCATCGGCCCCAAGGATCAACACTGCCGCCTCGATTGTTTTTTGGGGATTTGGGGGACTTATCACCGAATGCACTGAACCATTTGATTAGTTATTCTTTTTATATTATTATTTTTTGTAAAGGAAGGGGGAAGGGGGAAAGAGGGGGAACCATTTTCTTGGTTTGGGGGAAGGAATGGGGAAAATGATATGACGCTGATGTGGCATTTGGGGGAGTTGGGGGAATAGGGCACCACGCCAAATAGTCTAATCTCTCTATTACTTTCTTTCACCAATCTTCTCTCTCTTCTTTTTCTCTCTCCTCACATTATCTCTCTTACCTTTCTCTCTCCTACTTTTCTTTCATATTAATTTAAAAGTGCTGATTTATTAATTTTTTTTATTTACCCAGAATTTTTTTTTTCATTTTAATTATACCAGTACTAGTATTGTAGCATACGTAACGGGAGCTACCAGTATTGTTGCATACGTAACTCTGTCTCTTACCTTTCTACACCCTATTGTTGTTGCATACGTAAAAAGGCTACCAACCTGATCTCACATGAGACTTGTATAAGACTGTCCGTTGTGGCCCGCGAGCGAGTAACCGCGAGCCACAAACCAATCCACGTGGCTCGCTTGAACCACAACACACCTAGGTGAACGCTGCCGCGAGCGAGCTGAAGCGACCCAGCTCGCGTGTGATGGCGAGGGCTATTTTGTTTTTTGTTTTTTGTTTTTCTGTATTTGGTATTTGATGAGTGAGATGAAAATGATAAAGATAAGAGTGATGGAGATGAGAGTAGTGGAGTGGGTTGCAAAGAGAGATGGTGAAGATGGCGAGGAGAATTCTTTTTGTATTTTAATGGTTTTTTTTACACATTTTTCAGGTTTTATTATTATTATTATTAATCTTTTTATTATTATTTATTATTTAAAAGTTGGATAGTGTATTTTAATATTTTTAATTTTTTGTAATATAATGTTTTTATTTTGTTTATTAATGTTTAAAATGATAAAGTTTAAAAAATAATAATGTATAAAAAATGGATAAAGTTGCTGCTCACATCTAGCCACAACAACATCAGGTGAGCGACCAGCAGCTTTATCAAGCTGCCAACTAGGCGCTGACATGGCGCAATATGAGATGATAGAGTCTAACAAAAATAAAAGCACACATAAAAATGTACAAACTTATAAACGCCAAAACAGATCAACATTAGACGTAATAAGAATTGATATGGTAAGTATAAAAAATCAACACTAAAAAAATTATAAAAAAAACGATCATACAAACGACAAATAAAACGTATCAAACGTTTCATATAAAATCAATTATTTTTAAAAACGATCAGCTTCCTCTTTGACACACCGCACAGCAGGTATCTTCATTCTTCATAATCAACTTCGTCTTTAACACAATAAAAATCTCTTCACCTACAAAGAAAATCAAAATTCCTCAATTTACAAGTTCAAAAAAAATGTTTAGGGTACGTTACAAATGTTTGTTGCATGTGTTACAGACGTGTTGTTGCATGTGTTAACATATGAAAACTGGTTAGTGTACGTTATAAACGTGTTGTTGCATGTGTCACAGACATGTTGGTTGCATGTTTTAACGTATGACGTATGGAAAAAGGCTTAGACTACAACACAACAAACATATTACAAACATAAGTTCATAACCAAATCACAGTTTGTTTCATATATCACAGCAAACCTATTACCTAACAACAATCTTTATAACATCAACAAGAATTGAGCTAAAAAAACAAATATGATGAAAATGCAAAAACACCTTTTATAAACTATAGCAAACACAACACACAATAAAAAAAATTCAAATACTTATTATTACAGAAAAACTAAAAGAACCAAAGTTAAACAAATTAGGTAATACAATGATAAAACCCCATCAAGCAATCCTACTGTACACTCTGGCCTCTTGAAATCATCAAAACATTCATTAAAAAAAATAAAAAGATCCTTCACCCAATTTGTAAAACAAATAACAATAAATTCTAAAAGTAAATAGGGTGGTGTTAAATATACCAAGTTGGTCAAACTTTTTGGCTTCCCCATGTGTACATAATACCTTGTACCATTTAAAAAGGATGTTGGTATTTACACCTCAATAAATACAACCATCATAATTTAGGCTTAATTAACTTAAGTTTTTTTTTATTATTTTATTATTACTAAAAATTAGCTTTTACGATTTTTTTATAGTCAATGTGTAGTTAATTTGTTTGTACTTTAATCAGCATTACTTTTTGTTTTATTTTTTTTTATTAATTAATGTTGTTTTTATAGAGAGAGATACATTTAAAAAAATAATATAGAAGACAAAATGGATGTACAAGAAAAAATATATTATGATATGATATAAAAATGGAATCTTTATTCTTTTTTAACTCATATCTTTTTTTCGAAGGGCTCCTGTAAAGAATAGACGAATTCGAACTTATGCACAACCCAACCTTCAAATAGTGCGAGTGAGAGAACTGTGTAAAAACGCATTTGTAACGTCCAACTTGTGCACAACCCAACCTTCAGATAGTGCGAGTGAGAGAACTGTGCGTTAGGGATGAGACCGGTACCGTACCCGTACCTATACCCGTACCCGTACCGAAAATACCCGTACCGAATTTGAACAAAAGTGGGTACCGAGTACCGTACCGAATATATAGGTACGGTACGGGTACGAGTCCGGGGTATCGGTATTTCGGTACGATACCCATTTGGTACCATTTTGTTATTTTTTTTCTTTTTTGAGCACCCGTACGGGTACCAAGTAGGTAAATAATTACGAGTATCAATACTATACGGGTACCAAATTGAAAATTTTGGTACAGGTACCAATATGGTACATGTACCAAATAGGTAAAATTGATACGAATACCATAAATACCATAATACGAAGTAACACATATAATCAAATTCAATAGTATATAGAATTCGATACCCATACCGATACCGAAAGTACCGAATACCGAAAACAGTAAAAGTGGGTACCAATACCTATACCGAGTACTCAAAATCGGTACGGGTACAGGTACCGGTACAGGTACGGTATGGGTACGGGTATAGGTACTCGGGAAAAAAATGCTCATCCCTGTGCGTATGGTAGCCGGTTTAACGACCGGACTAAAAGTCTCACCACAATAAATGCCCACCTGTTGTGAACGACCATCGCACACCAATCTGGCCTTGTACCTCTCTAGTGTCCCATCTGACCCGTATTTATGTTTAAACAACCCCATGGAACGAATAATATTCATGGATAGGTCACGAGGAACTAACTCCCATGTACCATTTCTAATTAAAGTGTTATACTCGATAGTCATGGCTGAGTACCATACCGGAGTGGCCAAGGCATCGGTGGGATTTTTGGGAAGGGATAATTACAATTGAATACAAATTAATACATCCATATATAACAAATATACAAAATGTTAAATGCGATGGAAATTGTGGATATCGAGCACTAGTTGTTTGTCTCGGACTTGATGAAGATAAGTATTATGAGTACATTCGACATGCGATGAGAGAAGAGTTACAAAGTCGATATGATATCTACGCGAACATTTTTGTTAAGGATGTAAATTCATTGTATCAAGATGTGTGCTTCTTTAGGTCGCCTTGTACAAGAGTACAGCGGATGAAAATACCTGAGGCAGGTGTTCTGATTGCTAATAAGTTTGGTGTAATCGTCAATTCTTTAAGCATGTCAGGCAGTACGACTATTTTCCCGTTTTGGAGTGGTCTAGAAGAGATTCAACATCACAAAGCTCTTACAATTGTCCTAGTTAATGATGAGAACCATTATAATAGGGTGGAATTACAAGAAGGGTACCCAATGCCTACTATCACGTCTTATTGGAATTTTTGCAACATTAGCCGGTCTGTAACTAGATGGGAAACCTTGTATAGGCCGTGTCTAGAACTATATACCCAACTTTATCACCGTAAAAGTGGTTTTGTCGATCTAGTTGATTAAGTATTTTAATATTTGCATGTTTACTTTTTTTTTTACTAGAGACTCGTATATTTATTTATTAATAATGAACTTTTGCATTTTTCGTATTTTTTTTATTAAAGGTTATTTATTTTTCGTTAATATTGGTATCAATATTATTAATAATAGTACTACAAAATCTAAAATGTTATATAAAAAAAGTGATAGTATTATAGTAATATAAATAGTAAATACTAACTTAATCATTATTTAATTAGTTGGTAGATTAGCTCATTAAATGCAGTTTGACTAAATTGGTATATTAATCCTCTTAGTTGGTATATTTATAAATTCCATAACAAACCCTAATCCCCAATTCTCCCATTAAACCCAAAAAAACACAATACCACAAAATTTAAAGGTGTCATAAAGAGCACATATTACAAAATTTTATAACTATCAAATAGATAACATTAAAACAGTCCTAACACAAATTTGCTTAAATAAACAAATTTGCATAACATAAGAAAATAATAACATACTAACCGAGGTTTTTTACCATTAGACTGAAATGGATCAGGTTTTGATCCAAGTTTCATGAACTTCATCTTAAAAAGCTAGAACTTACTTCACCTTCAAGATACAATAAAAAGGTAAGCCCAAAATGAAAATAAAGGGTATTTCAAGATTTCTTGTTAATAAATAAAATGAACAAGCTTCTGAGTTATAAAACATTAAAACCTATAATATTATTCTACCTTGGATGCTAATATGCTATCGTAAGTCCAAAAATGGAATGGAGAATGGGCAAGCAAGGAGACGCTGCTACAAATAAAAACGGTTTCAGAAACCTCTAAAGTAGAAAATTTCAATTTCTAACTTTTTTTCCTTTAGGTTTATATCCGATTGGGGAAGATCTATAAATTGGGGAAGAAGATAATAGGTTGATTTTACTTTTATGCCCTCACGTGCAGGTCACATAACCAAACTTAACGGAGAAAACTAACCAAGTTAGCCATAAAGGACATAACGTGCAATATTTTAAAAAATAAAGGACAAAACCAATCAATTTTAAAGTTAAAGGACATTCTTTGCAATCGGGTATAAACCTAAAGGACAAAACTTGTAATTCAGTCTTTTTTTTAAGAGAAACTTTCATTAACACAAAAACGCCAACAATCTCCAAGGCGGAGAAAGCCAACGGAAAACCACAAACGTATAACTTACATCAAATCAAAATCGGACCATTTAACCCAATCGACAATACCATCTTTAAAACGATGTTTATACCAAAGAAAAGCCAAATTCTTGATGTCCGACACTATCTTCACCACGTTCGATTCCACCTGTGAAAACACTTTGGCATTTCTAGTCTTCCATAGAACCCAACATGCGATAATGATAACCCCTTTAAGCACTTCCTTCTTTCTACCCGATGCTCCACACATTTCATGTATTGATATTAAATCGTTAACATGGAACGCATAGATATTCGGAATTCGACATCAACTAGAGATATCATACCAAACTCCATTCGCAAGACCACAACCCGTAAACATATGTCCCGCAGATTCTTCCTCTAAGGCACACCATTCGCACAACGGATTACTCACAAAAATGTTCCTCCTAATCAAAGCTTTCTTCATAGGTATCCGATCTAAGCAAAGACGCCACATAAAAATGTTGCACTTTAAAGGCACCCACTTACACCACTTGAAACCAGGACCGTTCGTACTACTATTCGATCCTCGAAGCCACCTCTTCACCACAGAAACAACGAAGTCTTTTTGATTCCCCTCATGCCAAATCCAATCATCTTTCCTATCGGCCAGGTTTGAAAAACGGTCATGGTGGAGGTGGTGGCTGGTGGTCGGGGATGGTGGCTGGTGGTCAGTGGTGGAAGGTTGTGGGTGTCTGATGTATTTGGTGGAAGAGAGAGAGAAGGTTGTTTATATAGGTGAGGAGAGGGAAAATTCAATAATTAGAAAATGGGGGGAATGTTAAAATTACTAAAATGACCCTAATGACATTAAATAATATTTTTGTAAATGAGTTATGTGACTTAATCTTGACCATCCATCTAGTTTCTTGGGGTTTCCTCAATTTGGGAGGTTTTCTCCCAATACTTTTCCGTTGTAAACAAGTCTAATCATCTAGTTTCAATCATCTCACCTCCATATTGTGCCACTTGTCCCATCCATGCAATTAATAAGATTTTTTGTTTTTTTAAAAATAAAAAATCATTAAATAATTAAAAGTCAAAATCGGTCAAGAATAATTAAATAAGGTCAAAATTTGATCTTCAAATTCAAATTTCAAATTTCAAAACTAAAGCCTGATATAAAAAGAGGTAGAGAGATAACCCAATAACTCTATATTATTCTCATTTCTCTCTCTCTTTCATCCATTCTATTTAAAAAAACCTAAAACTTTTCCCTAAATCTTCACACATAATTGATTATAGATCTGTTTTCTTCTTGATTATTAGTTTAATAGTTTTTTTTCATATCTAAATAATAACCATCTCTTGGTCGAATTAATAGACAATTATACAAATGGGTTGTTGAGTTAGGATGAATTCTTGAGTGCTCTTAAGGATGCACATGCGCAATGGATAAATTCCCAGGTTAATTATCATTTATTTTTTCCTTTTCTTAGGTTAATTGTTGAATGGACAACGATATAAATTGTGAATAGCAAATTTGTTCACTTCAGTTGATAAGTTTAATTTTTTTTTCTGATTCGTGTTTGTTCTTTTTTTTTTTTTATGATTTGTATTTGATTTTTTGCTTCAAGGTATTCTGCGGTACATGTGGGCAGCTTTGAGAGGCCTCCGGTTTTTTATCAATTGGCTTTAATCGCCGCAACACTTTTAAAGGTTGTAAGCAGATATGCTCCGTCATTTCCGCATGGATTTTGTTAATTAAATCGTTTATACTATTTACTATTTTAATGGTTTGTTCGTTTATCACTTGATGAGTAAATTTTATAACCTAGATATACATGTTTTCTTAGATATGGAATAATTGAGGTGAAGTAACGATGATGGAGATGGGATGACGACATTTAGATGATGTAAGCATCTGTTTATCTGTATGTTTGAATTCCTTATGTTTCTCAATGGTTTCATCAATTTGATGAAGTCAAAATTAGAGTTATTGTTTAGACTAATACCTTGATTTTGATTGTGAAATTAAATATTTTTCAAGTTTTAACTAATTAAAATTATTAATTAATGTGAAATTTGTTTTATCAATATGTTTAGTTGTGATTTGGAGTAAATGATAATTAAGACTTTCACTGTTAGTCTCTTTTTTTTTTCAACCAACTTTTTAAAAATTTAGAGTAAATGATAATTGAGACTTAATATCTAACATTTATATTATTATCTTCAAGTTTAATGGTAATAACTTAAATTTTGAATTTCAAAATTCAAATTAAAATTCAAAATATTTAAATTTGAATTATACAAAATTTCATATTTTGAGTTTTGGTTAATAATGATAAGAAATTACACATACTAATTATCCTTTTAATTACACATTTAATAAGATTCAAAGTCTCTACATAAGTAGTGTCAACTCTCCAATTAATAAATTAATTGATCCTATTAATCGTGCTATATTATTCTAATATTAGTCTAGCTTATATTGGTAATCAATTAAATATCGAATTTTTGCCATTGGGGTTGGTTGTCCAGTGGTAAGACAAAGCCTTTTAATACACTAAAAAGTATGAGGTCTTGAGTTCAAGTCTCACAAAGAACAAGAAATTCGCTTTTCAAAAAAAAAAAAAAAAAAATTAAATATCGAATTTTGAATTTCAAATTTCAAGTTAAAATTCTAAATGTTTAAATTTGAATTTGACAAAATTAATAATATAAAAAATACATTATTTTAATTATTAATTATAATACAACTTTATGAATGAAATTGTCCATACCAAATAAATACATAAAGTTACTGATTGCCCATACCGAATAAATTGCATCATTTTCGGCAGATTTAAAAAAATAACTAAAATTAATCAATTCTTAATTTATGAACACAATAAATAATATGCCAAAAATAAACAATTAATCCATAATAAATATAAAATTAACAAGTTTAATGATTACTAAAAATACAATTCCTCATTTAATTCCTTCTACATTGTTGTCATTTAAGAATTTAAAATTTTGAATTTTTGTTAATAAATTTCAAATTTCAAATTTCAAATTTGTTTAATAATGGTAAGATATTACACATACTAATTATCCCTTTAATTAAACATTTTGAATGACTTAATCTTTATAAAAATTGAAATTTTGAATTAAAGTTAATAATGGTAACTATTACACCAATTTATTATCTTTAAATTATGATTTGCTAATATATTTAAAATATAACAATTAATAATTTTGGTTGTAACTTTCTCAAATTAATTACAAGTAAAAATTAAAATTTTAAATACTAGAATTTGAAATTATAGATTTCTTTTAAACTCTAAAAATATTTGAATACTAAATGTTTTATTTAAATATTTAATCTCAAAAATTTGAATTTAAGATTTATGGTAACATTTTTATTAAATTTAATTAACACAACTAAAATATTTTTCCGGTCATTTTGGTAGACGGAGACGGGATTGTTAGAGCCGATGTTCCTTTTCTAAGGGCAGAATCTAAGTATAGTGTCGAACAAGTAGGTGTAAATGTTGAGTTCTATGATGGTGAACTCAATGGAGTCAGTTATAGCGATCCTGTTACTGTCAAAAAATAAGCTTGACGCACTCAATTGGGGGAAAATTTTGAATTAGATTGTGCTACTTTGAAATCTGATGGTGTTTTTCGTAGCAGTCCATGGGGTTGGTTTACTTTTAGACATGCTTCATTTGCTTTGCTCTTCTTCTTTGGACACATTTGGCATGGTGCTCGAAAATCGCCTAGTATCAATCGTTTACGGCTAGGACTACTGGGGTATCTAATCCCATTCGCTCCCCTAGCTTTCGTCTCAGTGTCAATGTCGGCCCAGCAGAGTGCTTTCGCCGTTGGTGTTCTTTCCGATCTCTATGCATTTCACCGCTCCACCGGAAATTCCCTCTGCCCCTACCGTACTCCAGCTTGAATCTTTCAAATTTTGATTACTAGAATTTGAATTTATAGATTTAAATTAAAATTTATAAATATTCAAATATTAAATGTTCTATTTAAGTATATAATTTCATATTTTGATATCTATAATTTTCATTGTCAAGAGTTAAAAGCAAGGGAGGGGTGAAATTACTTATACTAGATGGTGATGGGAATGTCAAAATTAAAACAAAAAATGTGGTGTATAAGGAAATATTTAGTGATATTTGAATAAAATGTGTATTCCTTGCTTTTAAATTTTAATAAAATATTTCTACTATATTTTGTTGATAGCTTTTACCGGTCCAAATAATTGTTAGTTGTTGACATGACATTCAATGAGTCAACCCCCCACCCTTTGAATGTGCCATGTGGCATCATGTGGTGCGTTCTTTTATTTTTTTAATTTTTCGTTTTTTTCAATCAAATTAATAAATTTCACACAACCAAACCCTATTTATTCACATAAACCCAAACCCCTCTTTCTCTCTCTCTCTCTCTCTCTCACACACTGTCACACCCTCAAATTCCACTTGCGGGGTTTTACCGCGAGGCGCATGACAAACCAGGATTCAAGTCAACGGTCACAATAAACAACACTATATGCATAACACAAAACCCAAAAGATATACTTATAAAAGCATAAACTGTAGCGGAAGCTTTAAATGTTTACAACCCAAAAGACATAGTTCAAATGTTTAATGAAGACCATGCTCTAAACCCTAGACGCCCGTGCCGACTCGTGCGCCTAGATCCAGTTGTTGCTACCTTAGCGACCTGAGAAAAACATGCCAAAAGACGTCAACATATAATGCTGGTGAGTTCACAGGTTTGTTCAAAAAGAGTTACCAAGTGTTACCATGTCCATACTATATCAATGCTACCAAGTACGCTAGCTAGGCGTATATTTTATTACTACTACGATTGGAAACCATTACTGGACACGTTTAGCAATGTTTAGCATGTTTAGCAGCCCATAATGTTCAGCACGATAATGTTCCTGTTCGAGACAATATGCACCCGCCCGGCCCTCCAAGCCGACGAGTGGGGCAGGTCACGCCCAATAGATCTATCCACATTTCCCCCGTTGTGCAAACCCGCACATTCATGGTTTCCCCCGGGACTTTCCAAAAGATCGTATAGCAATATAAAGTTAAAACCATAGTATGACATATGTTACCAAAACTGTTTAGCGCATGTTTTCTCCCCCAAAAGTTAAAGCATTAAAAGTGGGGCCGTGAACTCACCTTAGATAGCGTTCTTCAATTATAAGTAAAGATGTTTAGCCCTTGATAATCCCTCTACCGGAGATCTATCAAAATGTTCACATAAGTGTTCCGACTAATAACCATAAGGTTATCTAGCCCCCGATTGTCCAGATCATAACCAAGTATGTTTTAAAACGTGTTTAAATGTTCAACCGACACACTAGACCGACCCGCCATCCCGTTGGTGATCCATTACCCTAACTAATCAAGTACACATAGATTACACGCAAGGTTCAAGCATAAAACACTTAGTTTGTATCAAAAATCTCATTTTTGTCAACGTAGGGTCGAATGTAGTTCTGGGTGGTCGAAGGTGGCTTGTAAGTGGTCGAAGGTGTCTCTGTTTGGTCGAATGTGTTCCTGAAATTCCACCTTCGCCCCTTTTCCTTCCACCTTCGCCCCTTTGTAGCACATTCGCCCCTTTATCTTCCAGGTTCGCCCCCTGGAATCCACCTTCGACCGTTCGACTGGTCGAAGGTATTCCAGGTTCGCCCCTGATGTCAGATTTTTCCAAAAACGCGTCGAAAAACATCCGAAAACATCACGAAACATCACGAGTTACTGCAGTCAAGCATCATTAGTATATTCCTACGAAACCCTACCAATTTTACCCCAAAATCTATCCGTTTTACAAGTTTCCTAAAATGGTAAATTATGGAGGTGTCACATCACCATGCATGAAGATATTACCCAATTAGGAAACTTTCTGAATTCGATCAATAATCAGTTTATCATACTCGGATCATTATGAACAAGAAACCCCTATCATAACCTTATCATAATCATCCCAAAAACAACCCCAAATCTAACTAAAAACCCCTTTAATCATCAAAACACCATCAACAATCAAAGGTAACATATTTCAATCATAACCCATCATTAATAACAGCCCTAGGTTGTTGTCATATCATCTATACAACAAGTAATCATCAAACAATGCATAATATCATACTAACACATGTTTATTTGCATAAAAACTCATTGTTTATGAATAGGTTTTGGTTAGGAAAGGTTTTTATTCATAAAATAGGTTGATATCAGATCTGGACCCATTGGGGTTTAGATTAAAACAAGCCAAAATTGTTTAAAAAGGATTTGTAATGAAGAACACACCTTAGATCTTCACTTGTAATGATTTAGAGAGTTTGGTTATGAAAAACAAGCTCAAAAACTCCTTCCCCAATGTTAATAGCTGATAGAGAGTGTTTAGAGGCGTTTAGGGTTTGTGAAATGGTGAAAAATGGCTAAGGATGGTATTTATACCATCTGCACGTTCGCCCAGTTCATGGGGTCGAATGTGGAACTTTTCCACATTCGCCCCTTTTTAGTGGTCGAATGTGGAACTCTTCCACATTCGCCCACTTTTTAGTGGTCGAATGTGGAACTCTTCCACATTCGCCCACTTTGTTTCTACGTTCGCCCACATTTCAGATCCCATTTCCACATTCGCCCAAAAGTTCCACATTCAGGTCATCAGCACTTTTTAACACATGTTAACAGCACTTTTAACACATGTTAACCTTTTTCCAGTTTATCGTGTTTAACGCATTCTAACACATCCTAACACATAAACATGCATCTATAGTCTATACTTAGCATGTTTAGGCACGTATAATCAGTCGTACATCATTTAAGCAAGTATAAGCATACAATCCACCACACGACCCGTAATCTACACATATACTTAATTAGTTCATGTAATGTCACCAACGACGGAACCCGGTACTAATGTATTCCCAAAACGACTCCCAATGATCCTCCAGATCATTGACCCTGGACAATCCTAATTGACCCGACTCAACTAACCCAGTTAAGTTTGTTTATAAACGTTTCTCGCTAAGGTAGACTTAGATGTTACTATTATGTTTAAGCCGAACATGCCGGGTGTCACATCATCCCCACGTTGAAAGAATTTTCGTCCCGAAAATTGCACGAAGCCCAAAAATGAAAAAAAAATGAAAAAGACGAAAAGGAAGAAAACGAAAAGAAAGGTTACCGGTTGTCACATCATCCCCACGTTGAAAGGGAATCTCGCCCCGAGATTCACTCTGCTTCAGCAGTAACATGCCTGGACTCGAACGCGCGCTTCGGAAAGAGATGAGGGTACTTAGCCTTCATCTGGTCCTCTCGTTCCCACGTGAACTCCGGTCCACGATCCGAGTTCCAACGAACTTTAACGATGCGGATTTTACTCCGCCGAAGGCTACGAATCTTGTAATCCAGAATCTCGACAGGTTCCTCCACAATGCGGAGACGATCATCCACCTTGATCTCTTCCAGTGGTACAATGAGAGATTCATCAGCCAAACACTTCTTCAAGTTAGACACATGGAAGACGTTGTGCACACTACCGAGCTCCGCCGGTAAGTCAAGTCTATATGCCACCGGCCCAATCCGATCCAGGATTGCGAACGGTCCGACGTAACGAGGGTTAAGCTTGCCACGCTTTCCAAAGCGTATGACGCCCTTCCATGGTGAAACTTTCAGAAGCACCTTGTCCCCAACCTGGAACTCTAGCGGTTTGCGACGGCGATCGGCATAGCTCTTCTGACGATCCCGCGCAGCTGCCAAACGGTTACGGATCTGTACGATTTTCTCCGAAGTTTCGTACACCAGTTCCGGACCAGTGAGCTGGCTCTCGCCCACCTCGGCCCAACAAAGTGGTGATCGGCATTTCCGTCCGTAAAGAGCCTCGAACGGAGCTGCCTTGATGCTAGAGTGGTAGCTGTTGTTGTAGGAGAATTCCACCAACGGCAGGTGAATCTCCCAACTTTTGCCAAAATCGATGACACATGCCCGCAGCATGTCCTCCAGTGTTTGTATCGTCCGCTCACTCTGCCCGTCAGTTTGCGGATGATAAGCCGTACTCATATCCAGCTGAGTACCCAAGGCCTTATGAAGAGCCTTCCAGAAACGCGAAGCAAAGCGGGAATCACGATCAGAAATGATAGAAACAGGCACCCCGTGCCGAGAAACCACCTCCTTAAGGTAGAGCCGAGCCAACCGCTCGAGTCCATCCGTTTCCTTAATAGGTATGAAGTGTGCCGATTTCGTCAACCGGTCGACGATCACCCAAATCATGTCGCAGCCACTTGGTGATCTCGGTAGTTTGGTGACGAAATCCATCGTGATCCGCTCCCACTTCCATTCTGGAATCTCAGGTTGCTGTAGGAGACCAGACGGCTTCTGATACTCCACCTTGACCTTAGCACAGGTCAAGCATTTGCTCACATAGGAGGCTATATCAGCCTTCATGTTCGGCCACCAATAAAGTATCTTCAGATCCTGATACATCTTATCGGAGCCTGGATGAATAGAATACCGGGATTTGTGAGCCTCGTCCAAGACAAGCTCCCGTAATCCCCCGAGTAAAGGAACCCAAACACGCCCAGCGAAGTAGTGTAGGCCATCAGACCTAAGCTCAAGGTGTTTGTCCGCACTGTGCATCGTTTCGGCCTTAAGGTTTTCCTCCTTCAAGGCATCCACCTGAGCCGAACGGATCCGGTCAGGTAAGGAGGAATGAATGGTAAGCTGCAAGGCTCGGACACGCCGAGGCTTCGCCGACTCTTTCCTGCTCAGGGCATCCGCCACAACGTTTGCCTTGCCAGGATGGTACTTAATCGCACAGTCGTAGTCGTTCAAGAGTTCAACCCAACGACGCTGCCGCATGTTTAACACCTTCTGGTCGAAAATATGCTGGAGACTCTTGTGATCGGTGTAAACTTCACACTTGGTACCGTACTAGTAATGTCTCCAGATTTTCAACGCAAAGACCACTGCACCCAGTTCTAAGTCATGAGTAGTGTAATTCTTCTCATGAACTTTGAGTTGACGAGAAGCATAAGCAATAACCTTCCCGCGCTGCATCAACACGCAACCAAGACCCTGTATGGAAGCATCACAGTACACAACGAAATCATCCGTACCCTCAGGAAGGGATAAGATAGGTGCAGAACAAAGTTTAAGCTTCAGCATCTGAAATGCTGATTCCTGTGGTTCGTCCCAGTCGAACTTTCGGTCCTTCTGGGTGAGAGCAGTGAGGGGTTGAGCGATCTTCGAAAATCCCTCGATAAAACGCCGATAGTAACCTGCAAGACCCAGGAATTGCCGCACCTCAGATGGCGTCTTTGGTGCTTCCCAGTCTTTAATAGCTTCGATCTTAGCCGGATCGACATGAATTCCCAGTTCATTCACCACATGCCCTAGGAATTGAACTTCACGTAACCAAAAATCACACTTTGAGAACTTAGCATACAATTGCTCCCGTCTCAAAAGTTCCAAGACCAACCGCAGATGTTCCTCATGATCCGCCTTGTTCTTGGAATAAATCAGAATGTCATCAATGAACACGATGACGAACTTATCCAGGTACGGTTTACAAACGCGGTTCATCAAATCCATGAACACCGCCGGTGCGTTAGTGAGACCGAAAGGCATGACCAAGAACTCAAAATGGCCATAGCGAGTGCGAAAAGCAGTCTTCTGGATGTCAGCTTCCCTGACGCGCAACTGGTGATAACCGGACCGCAAGTCAATCTTCGAGTAGTAGCTGGAGCCCTGAAGCTAGTCAAAGAGATCATCAATGCGAGGAAGAGGATAACGATTTTTGATGGTCACTTTGTTCAGCTCACGGTAATCAATACACATACGAAGGCTCCCGTCCTTCTTCTTCACAAACAAAATAGGAGCTCCCCACGGGGACGAGCTCGGTCGAATGAAACCCTTTTCCAAGAGTTCCTGTAACTGGCTGGATAACTCTTGCATCTCGGGAGGTGCAAGACGATACGGAGCTCGGGCAATAGGAGCTGCGCCCGGAGCAAGATCAATACCAAACTCAACCTGACGATGGGGAGGAAGACCAGGCAAATCATCAGGAAACACATCAGGAAAGTCACGAACCACCGGGATATCCTCGATCTTCTTCTCATCGTCAGTAGAAACGTTAACAAGTGCCAGAATGGCCGAACAGCCCTTCCGAAGATACTTACGGGCTTTCATGCTGGAAATGATACTCAGCGGAGCACCGCTTTTCTCGCCATGAACCGAAAGAATCTCTCCATCGGGGAGAGGGATCCGAATAACCTTGTCAAAGCAAACAATCTCTGCACGATACAACGATAACCAATCCATGCCCACAACGACATCGAAACTACCCAAAGGTACAGGCATAAGGTCAATGGGGAATGACAGACCCGACAGTTCCAAGTGACACTCCCTAAGGATATGAGTCGCCTCGATGTTCTTACCATTAGCCAATTCTATCAAGTACTTAGCCTCTAAAGGTGTGGGTACTATATCTAGCAACTGACTAACATCCACAGATACGAAGCTCTTATCGGCACCAGAATCAAATAAAACAGAAACATAGCGATTGTTGAGAAGGAACGTACCGGTAACTGTGTCTGGATCCTGCCTAGCCTCCGCAGACCCAATGACGAAAGCACGCGCAGTCCTGCCTCCGCCGCCATTCCCGTTACCGCTACCGTTTCCGCCCCTCCCATTATCGCCCTGCTTCAGCTTGGGACAATCACGCTTGAAGTGTCCCGTGTCACCACAGTTGTAACACCCCTGCCTCCCCTGAGTCCCCTGAGCAGCAGGAGCAGGAGTAGCCGCAGGAGTCTGAGTTGGGGTGAGCGCCACCTTGCAATCCTTAGCATGGTGTCCCAACTGATGGCACCGATGACAACGAGCTCGATCACAATTCCCCGAATGGTGAAAGCCACACTTGTTACACTTGGGATGCTTTCCGACATACCCACCCGTCTTCGCCCCAGAAGAAGACCCAGACGTATCAAACTTCTTTGCCGGCTGAGCTGGCACCACACTCTTCCCCACACTCTCCCACTTCCTCTTGTTCCCCTCAGTAGTCTTCACAGTAGTACCCTTGGGTGGCAAAACGCCTTCCGCCACCTTCAGGTTAGTCATCCGATGAGCTGATCGGACAACTTCAGCAATAGTGGGAAGATTCCCAGCAGCCACCAACCCAGCAATCTCGGGCACTAGTCCAGACACATAGTGCTCGATCCTCCTGTACTCGGGTGTGTGTAAGTCAGGACACAACACCGCCAGCTCGTTCCTCCTCACAGTATACTCCTCAATCTCCGACCCAACCATCTTGTAACTCCAGACCTCATGCTCCAACTTCTGTATCTCCTCCCTCGGACAGTACTCACCTCTCAAAAGCTGCACAAACTCCGCCCAAGGCATAGCAATAGCCTCTCCCAGTCCCATATTCTGAGTAGTAGCATTCCACCACGACAATGCAGGCCCCTCAAATGTCGCAGTAGCATACTTCACTCGGTCCCCAGCAGGACAGTTACACATGACAAACACAGATTCAACCTTCTCCAACCATCGGAGCAGTCCCACTGCCCCTTCAGTTCCAGCGAAGTTATGGGGCTGACAGTCCCTAAACTTCTTATAAGAGCACTGAGGTGGGGGTGGATTGGCACCAACACCTGAAACACGGTACACGAGTAAAACACAAACGAAAGGACACGAAACCCAAAAATGAGGCAAGGTCGACAGAAATCAACTCACCACCCATGGCATTAATCCCGGCCTGGAAATTAGCCATAGCCATGTTCACTTGCTGCTGGAGCAAGTTGTTCAGCTCAGCTTGGGTCATGTTGATGTTCCCACGACCACCGCCTCCGGCACGACCACCGCCGCCAGCACGGCCACCGCCGCCACGACCACCACCACGACGTCCACCACCACGAGCACCAGACATGATCTAACAAACCAAGAAATCGAGAGATTCAGATTCACTTCCAGTGTCAACCACTAGAAATTTTTCAAGAGTTATCCTAGGGACAATTTCAGGACTATACATCCAAACTCGAAGTCCATCGGGATTTTCATGCATCCCAGTTTATTATTTCGTGTGCACCCGAAATGATAAACTGCTCTACATGGTCCTCCAGATGTACCCCTAATTTAGACCCCAGTCACCGAACATTGTCGCCTATGTGGCAATAGGTGCAAGTGTAAGAAGGCATGTGTGTGCAAGAACCAACAAATCAACCCCTCCTCCTTCAATCCAGAAGAAGAAGACAAGAGTAGGTAAGAACCCAAATAAAAACGGATGATGTAACAGAGAAGTGTGATGATAATGTAACGACACCCCGACAAAGTTAGTACATGTTCCAAACCGACACAAGTATGTGACCGTCTAGTGTGTGCGACTCGGCTATAGACTAGACTCTAAATGTAGTCCTAGTTCACTATAACCATTGGCTCTGATACCAATCTGTCACACCCTCAAATTCCACTTGCGGGGTTTTACCGCGAGGCGCATGACAAACCAGGATTCAAGTCAACGGTCACAATAAACAACACTATATGCATAACACAAAACCCAAAAGATATACTTATAAAAGCATAAACTGTAGCGGAAGCTTTAAATGTTTACAACCCAAAAGACATAGTTCAAATGTTTAATGAAGACCATGCTCTAAACCCTAGACGCCCGTGCCGACTCGTGCGCCTAGATCCAGTTGTTGCTACCTTAGCGACCTGAGAAAAACATGCCAAAAGACGTCAACATATAATGCTGGTGAGTTCACAGGTTTGTTCAAAAAGAGTTACCAAGTGTTACCATGTCCATACTATATCAATGCTACCAAGTACGCTAGCTAGGCGTATATTTTATTACTACTACGATTGGAAACCATTACTGGACACGTTTAGCAATGTTTAGCATGTTTAGCAGCCCATAATGTTCAGCACGATAATGTTCCTGTTCGAGACAATATGCACCCGCCCGGCCCTCCAAGCCGACGAGTGGGGCAGGTCACGCCCAATAGATCTATCCACATTTCCCCCGTTGTGCAAACCCGCACATTCATGGTTTCCCCCGGGACTTTCCAAAAGATCGTATAGCAATATAAAGTTAAAACCATAGTATGACATATGTTACCAAAACTGTTTAGCGCATGTTTTCTCCCCCAAAAGTTAAAGCATTAAAAGTGGGGCCGTGAACTCACCTTAGATAGCGTTCTTCAATTATAAGTAAAGATGTTTAGCCCTTGATAATCCCTCTACCGGAGATCTATCAAAATGTTCACATAAGTGTTCCGACTAATAACCATAAGGTTATCTAGCCCCCGATTGTCCAGATCATAACCAAGTATGTTTTAAAACGTGTTTAAATGTTCAACCGACACACTAGACCGACCCGCCATCCCGTTGGTGATCCATTACCCTAACTAATCAAGTACACATAGATTACACGCAAGGTTCAAGCATAAAACACTTAGTTTGTATCAAAAATCTCATTTTTGTCAACGTAGGGTCGAATGTAGTTCTGGGTGGTCGAAGGTGGCTTGTAAGTGGTCGAAGGTGTCTCTGTTTGGTCGAATGTGTTCCTGAAATTCCACCTTCGCCCCTTTTCCTTCCACCTTCGCCCCTTTGTAGCACATTCGCCCCTTTATCTTCCAGGTTCGCCCCCTGGAATCCACCTTCGACCGTTCGACTGGTCGAAGGTATTCCAGGTTCGCCCCTGATGTCAGATTTTTCCAAAAACGCGTCGAAAAACATCCGAAAACATCACGAAACATCACGAGTTACTGCAGTCAAGCATCATTAGTATATTCCTACGAAACCCTACCAATTTTACCCCAAAATCTATCCGTTTTACAAGTTTCCTAAAATGGTAAATTATGGAGGTGTCACATCACCATGCATGAAGATATTACCCAATTAGGAAACTTTCTGAATTCGATCAATAATCAGTTTATCATACTCGGATCATTATGAACAAGAAACCCCTATCATAACCTTATCATAATCATCCCAAAAACAACCCCAAATCTAACTAAAAACCCCTTTAATCATCAAAACACCATCAACAATCAAAGGTAACATATTTCAATCATAACCCATCATTAATAACAGCCCTAGGTTGTTGTCATATCATCTATACAACAAGTAATCATCAAACAATGCATAATATCATACTAACACATGTTTATTTGCATAAAAACTCATTGTTTATGAATAGGTTTTGGTTAGGAAAGGTTTTTATTCATAAAATAGGTTGATATCAGATCTGGACCCATTGGGGTTTAGATTAAAACAAGCCAAAATTGTTTAAAAAGGATTTGTAATGAAGAACACACCTTAGATCTTCACTTGTAATGATTTAGAGAGTTTGGTTATGAAAAACAAGCTCAAAAACTCCTTCCCCAATGTTAATAGCTGATAGAGAGTGTTTAGAGGCGTTTAGGGTCTGTGAAATGGTGAAAAATGGCTAAGGATGGTATTTATACCATCTGCACGTTCGCCCAGTTCATGGGGTCGAATGTGGAACTTTTCCACATTCGCCCCTTTTTAGTGGTCGAATGTGGAACTCTTCCACATTCGCCCACTTTTTAGTGGTCGAATGTGGAACTCTTCCACATTCGCCCACTTTGTTTCTACGTTCGCCCACTTTTCAGATCCCATTTCCACATTCGCCCAAAAGTTCCACATTCAGGTCATCAGCACTTTTTAACACATGTTAACAGCACTTTTAACACATGTTAACCTTTTTCCAGTTTATCGTGTTTAACGCATTCTAACACATCCTAACACATAAACATGCATCTATAGTCTATACTTAGCATGTTTAGGCACGTATAATCAGTCGTACATCATTTAAGCAAGTATAAGCATACAATCCACCACACGACCCGTAATCTACACATATACTTAATTAGTTCATGTAATGTCACCAACGACGGAACCCGGTACTAATGTATTCCCAAAACGACTCCCAATGATCCTCCAGATCATTGACCCTGGACAATCCTAATTGACCCGACTCAACTAACCCAGTTAAGTTTGTTTATAAACGTTTCTCGCTAAGGTAGACTTAGATGTTACTATTATGTTTAAGCCGAACATGCCGGGTGTCACACACACACACACACATCCTCCATCTCCATGGCCGCAAGTTTATTTCTTTGTCGTGGTCGCTTGCTTCAGTCACTTCTTTGTTTCTCGATTGATTCCAACTCAACTGCCTACCTTCTTTATCGCTTTTTTCCTTTTCATTTACGATTTGACCAAACTACCTTACAAGATTTATCCAATATTAAGCAAGCATAACCTCATTATCTATATCTATACTATATTAATAAGCATATAGGAAGGGCAGAATGGTCATTTGACAAAAACTCTTAATTTTGACTCTTAATGCACAATGTACACCTTTCTAATGCATGTTATCTCAAAACCCAAAATAAACCCAAATCTCGAGTAAAGTGTTTCAAAGGTCAAATCCCTTTCAAAACAAAACAAACAAACAAACCGCAACACTCCTTTTCATTCAAAATTCAAACACAGATTCTCGTCCTTCGTTCTCTCTCCCCGACTCTCAAATTCCTTTACAGAAGATGAATTTGGTGACCATTGTAATTCAAATACATTCCTTTCTTCTCCTCTAAGTTACGGTTATCTTGGGGGCACCATACACTGATTCAAGTTGTCCACTCTTGAGGCCCGTAGAAGGAAAATTAGCTCCATTGTAACAGATGACCAATATACCAGTTTTATTCTTGTTTTGTTGAGAGGATGGACTAGTAAGCAAGCAGAGAATTAGAAATTAGTGGTTTTTTGCTATCTATCATGTTCAACTACATTCTCAATCTATCCGACACCATATCGAACAGGTGTGACCTCCCAGTATCGTTTTTTTAACCCTATGTACCATTTTTTGTTTGTTATTTGAGTTGGATATGTGTAATACTTTCAGATCTGCGTTAGGTTCCTCGATAATGATGATTGTGGATGGAAGGAGATGATGATGACACAGAGCTTGGTTATTGGCAAGATTGGTACCTTTTTTTTTTAACCATATTTATGTTTTTTGTGTGTTATTTGGGTAGTTTATATTTGATCTGTGTCATACTTTCATATTTGGGTTGGGTTTGGTGTTCTTTAAAAGTATGAAAAAGTATTTTAAAATCATCTATTTTGTTCGTGTTAGAGATGGCAAAATATACCGGCCAGGACAGGTAATATTATTTGCGTTTCAAAACAAGTCAGGATGGATAGGCTGACCCTATTTTGGGTTTCTAAATAATTATGTATTAAATATTGAAATTATGATTAAAGAAACTATGTTACAAACAAAGGAAGAAGTTTTTTTGTGATTTCAATTTTCTGTTTTTGAATTGGTTCAGATCAGAGGAACACTTGTAGTTCTATGCTACCTTTTAGAGCTCAGGTATTTAGACTAAGATTGTATCACTTGTAAATCTGATAAAAATGATGTAGTATTTTTATTCAGTAGGAAACATACTTAACAAGACTTTGTTTTGGCCATGGTTGTCAAAAGCGCGCCTAGGCGAGCGCCTAGGCTCGAGGCCCACCAAGTGCGCTGCGCCCTTTGAGGCGCGCGCCTAGGCACTGAGGCGCACTATCAGGGCTGATTTCCGGCCAAATTCAGGCTAAAAGTTGCATAAACCTCTAAAACATCCTAAATGAGTCATGAACAAGTCCTAAACAACCCTAAAACATCCTAAAGTAGCCCTAAACAAGCCTAAAACATCTCTAGAATCCCTAAAAATGTATTTTATACTATGTGCTTAATTATAAAAAGTCGTCGTTTTTATGCGCCTTGCGCCTAGGCTCCGGGCTCGGCCTATGCGCCTTTAGTGCGCCTAAGCGCTTTGATAACTATGGTTTTGGCAAGATACATGGTTTGGGTGGGCATGTTTTAAGGATCTCTTTCCCAACTTGTATTTGCTTGAGCAGTTTAATCTATTATATTTGGTGGAAATGGTGAATAGCTGCAATTTTCACTTGGGTGAGGATTATTGGAGTTGCAGGTCAGATCCCAATGCTTGTTTCTCAGTTCTGCTGGTTAGAAAGGTATTGCCCAGATGTCAATTGGAATTTGGAGTCACCAAAGATTTCTTATGGTTAAAGTGGGTGCCTTTGAAAGCTGTATGTTTCAGCTAGAGAATTCTTCTAAATATGATCCCGGTGTGCAAAAATGTTAATTTTTTTATTATTTATCATGTTATTGCCCCTGCTCTTATGCTAATTTTAATTTTTTTTATTAGTACAGGGTTAGCTCATAGCAGAATATTATGACCATTGGAGCTCAAGACACCTTACAGCAGCTGGTTTGCACAAAATAAAAGATACAACTTATAGTATAGGGAAGAAACAGACTTTTAAATAATCTGTAATTAATTGTTTGTTCTACTGGGGAAATATATTATAAGCAAGCAGTACAAAGAATACTTAGCCATATGTTATACAAGCAATCGCTATCTACTTATATGGTTTAGGCGTTTAGCCAATTTGATCTTTTAGTTTCTGCAATGGTTTAGGCGTTTAGCCAAATTGTTCTAATATTTAGTAATGGTTTTGTATTTGTTACCTTATGATTTTCGGTTTCGCTTCATGTTTAACCCGTCAACCCTATCCGTTTAACACCCTTAAGTCTATATGCAATAAACTTTGTTAGTTTAGCTATGTTTCTTTTCTAAGGTCAAGTCTAGCCAAGAACTAACAAGTTCATAAAAGTGTTTAGGAATGATATATTGCTGTGATATTTCTTAGTTACATCCATGTTCGACAGTTTTTTTTATGTTTGTGTTTTTTTTTCTATTTTCATTCAGTTCAATGCGTGTTTGTTCTTTACATCCCCACTCTAAATCTTTGTACTTCACTACTGTACGGGTCAAAGCGAGTGGGTTGGTTGATCCGGACATTTATGTCAAGAATTCAAATACCTCTATAATAGAAATTTTACTCAGCTGAAATTCGGTCGACCATTCGGTTCATTCTTCTAATTCTGAACAGTTGGAGAACTGATTGATGTTGGCGAAACAAATGCACTAAGCTGCTTGCCTATAATGTATGTATTTCTGTTTTTAGCCTTTTATTTTCCTCAAGTAAATTATGGTGTCCTTTTTACAATGTTTTTTACTTGCAGGCTTGAAATAAGAAATATGAAAGGAGAATGGGTCGAACAGGTCAAGTAGGTTGAAATTCGTCCACAGTCTATTTTGTAGTATATACATTTAGAAATTTTTGTTGATTTAAAGTGGTGCTTATTTGCAGCTTAGTATGCATATATGCTATAAGAAGAGCATGACATTGTTAGAGATAAAGTGAGTATATCCTTATGGTTCTTCTTTTTGTATTCATTTTATGTTTAAATAATAGAAGTATGTAGAGGTATGGTGCCTGACCCGACATACCGTGTTCATTACTATATTAGTTGTTATATTATGTACTAATATTGGGGTGTGGAGGTAACCCCCTAATTAGGCTTGCTGCCAATGGGCTATGTGCCCATATAGTTAGGGGTCCTTGGTGTTTGGCCCATTAAGGCCCATAGAAGCCCTATATAAGAGGTCTTCACCTCTCATTAGGGCACACGTTATCACACACAAGATTACCCCTGATAACATATGGCAGCCGCCATCATTTTTTGTGTCTGTATGTAGACTCTACTCATAATACTTTAAATAATACCGTAAATACTTTAAATTACATATCATATTGTTATTGAAATTTATTAGGTTTTTAAAATTTGAAAGAAATCTACACCAGAAGAATTTTCTGAATTTTTTTTGGTGAGCACATGTTACAAAGTACCCCTATTTTGGTGAAATCTAAAATAAAAAAAAAATCATTATGAACCATCCTACTTTTTGGGTGAGTCAAACCTTCTTTTGTGGGACTATATTCTGAATTGTATTGCTTAAAAGGGAAAAAAGTAATATTGCTGCATACAAAAGGGAAATGCAAAGAATCAAATCAAAAGAGGCAAAGGACACCCTTAGACTATATAAATTGATAAAAAAAACAAAAGTAGTTACTAAAAAAATATGGGGTAACACCCCCACATTTACATAGTGGGTCAGCTTCCCACTTCCTACCATATCTTCGTAACGACTAACGACCATGAGTTAGTCAACATATAGTTGTGTAAATGTTACTTCATTAAACATATTGAAAAAGTATTCCATTTTCACCAAATATGAACTGAAGGATGTAATTTTTGTTGTGCATTGTGTCTATTTCTGTGTTTTAATTGGCTAAACTATTAGATAGTATACTGAAAATAACCAACATTATGTTCTTAGTCTTAGGAATACAAGTTAAAACAAACTCACCCTCCAATGGATCAGTGAAAGAGGAAGATAGTGGAAACTCATGATCTCTCTTTTTATGAGAGTCTTGCTGATGAATAATGGTAGCCGAACAATGGAGATGACGTAAATGAGGCGTGTAAGACTTACAACAAAAATTGATTTTGTCATGATGTTTGACAAAATGATTTTTATTTTTAAATTACTAAGTTTATCAAATATATTTTCTTACTCACGTGTTTGGATTTTTATTATTAAATTACTTTGTTTATGACTAATATATTGGTAGTCGTGCGTTTGTTATTATTTAACTGAGATTGTAAGGCTCGTGACATTGATAGACCACATCGATGCTACGAAAAAGAAAACTAACATAAATACTATATATAAATACATCTCTTATGGGTACAATGGTAATTTACCAATATAATAAGTTTTAAAGCCACCTTTACAACCATCCAATGCATCGACTATTGATATTCTTTAAGACGAGACTATTGATATTCTTTAAGACGCCATAGCACATCGGTTGGCCGGAGCATTGATGATTGTCGGTTCAATTGAATGCTGTTTTAAAGAGCACATGAGCATTGATGATTGTCGGTTACAAACGCGGTTCAATTGAATGCTATTTTAAAGAGCACATGAGCATTTATAATTGGTGTTTTCACGACATCTTCATACTCTGCCCGGTACCGATTTGATTTTGTAAGCATCAACGATTTGCTTTTTGGTCCGATAGTTGGCCGAGGATATCTTCATGTGAGAAGGGTTATTCAGCATAATTGATATCATTGATTTCACCACTTTAAATAATACAACAACCTCCTATAATTGAGGAGGAGAATAATCACCCCATAATTACAATTAATGGTTTATATATACAACATATTCTATTACGCCCCCGCAGTTGAAACATCGGGAGGTCCGATGTTGAGACTGGTCCGAAAATCATCAAAGAGAACTCGTGGGAGACCTTTTGTGAAAATGTCAGCAATCTGATGACGGGATGGAACATGTAAGTTCGATATGTTTAGTACGTTGATGTTGAACAGGGTTGCCTGAAAGATAAACTGCACTGACATTGTCACAATAGACTAGTGTAGCCCGAGATAGGGGATGATGAAGCTCGAGGAGGAGATTACGCAACCAGCAGATATCAGCAACAATGTTAGCCACACCTCGGTACTCGGCTTCAGCGCTGGACCTGGAGATAGTGGATTGTCGTTTTGATGACCAAGATATCAGATTATCCCCCAAATAGACACAATAACCGGATGTGGAGCGGCGAGTGTCGGGGCAGTCAGCCCAGTCTGCATCTGTATAAGCCACGAGAGAGAGAGAGATTGGGAATAGAACCCAAACGAAGACCGTGATCGGCAGTACCTTGAAGATATCGAATTATGCGCTTCAAGGCGTTCCAGTGATCCAGCCGCGGTGCGTGCATGTGCATGCATATCTGCTGTACCGCATAAGAAATATCTGGTCTGGTGAAAGTGAGATACTGGAAAGCACCAGCCAGACTGCGGTAAGTAGACGGGTCGTCATGAAGTGGCCCGGAGTCAGCAGAGAGTTTGGACTGTGTGTCAACCGGAGTGTTCACTGGTTTGCAAGAGTCCATCGAGGCCCGATGTATGATGTCCTGAATATAAGCCTGCTGAGAGAGGAACATATTGTTGCCCGTCCTAGTAACATGAATGCCCAAAAAATATGAGAGAGGGCCCAAGTCTTTCATTGCGAACTCGCCTGACAATGTCTGTACTAATCTAGTCCGAAGAGATTCAGTGGATGTGGTGAGGATGATGTCGTCCACATATATAAGGAGATAAGCAGTGTCATGACCATTATGATAAATAAATAGGGAGTTGTCTGACTTGCTTTGACGGAACCCTTGTAGAGTGACAAAGTCTGTGAATCGCTGGTACCAGGCCCGAGGAGCCTGCTTCAAACTGTATAGAGACTTGTGAAGACGACATACATGATCTGGAAAATCTCGGTGCCCGAAGCCCATAGGCTGATACATGTACACGGTTTCTTCCAAGTTGCCATGAAGGAACGCGTTTGTAACGTCCAACTGATGAATAGGCCAGGACTTGGATAAAGCCAATGAAAGAACTAACCGTATAGTGGACGGCTTGACGACTGGACTAAATGTTTCGCCACAGTCGATGCCCGTCTGTTGTTTGCGACCATCACATACCAAGCGTGCTTTATACCGCTCCAAACTGCCATCCGACCTGTATTTATGTTTAAACAACCACATGCTACGTATAATATTCATGTCAGGGGTCTTAGGTACAAGCTCCCAGGTCTTGTTTTTAATAAGTGCACTAAATTCGGTTGACATGGCATTATACCATTCTGGAGAGGACAAGACAACCTGTGGGTTTTTCGGGACAGGGACGATGGTAGAGGTGTGGAGGTTGAACATGTGTTTGGGTTTGGTAATGCCACTCATGGATCTGGTGTGAATGGTTCGGCTAGCGGGCTGATGGGGAGGAGAAGGGGGAGGAGCATGTGAATGGGCCGGGTCTGCTGAATGGGTCTCGTGGGCCGGAGATGGGTGGGAATCATGAACCGGGAATGTGGGTGGTACATGAGTGGAGGATGGGATAGAGTTTTGGGCCGAGGGTGATTGTGAGGATTGGGCCGAAGGGGATTTAGTTGGGCCGTTTTGTGGACTGGGAGAGGTAGGAGGATTAGGGAGATTGTTTATTGGGTTGGGCGATGAAACAAAAGGGGAGGCCGAGTTGGAGGTAAGATTAGGAGAGTGTGAGGTGGGTGTGGGGGGTGTGGTGTTGGGCGTTTGGAGGTTGTGAGTGCGGTGTTGGTAGTCCCAAACTATGGGATTGATGGTGGGGTTGAGAAATTCATAAGAGGATGGTTTAGTGGGTGATTCAATAGTGTAGGGGAAAATGGACTCCTCAAAGTGGACGTCTCTAGACACTTATACCCACGGTGATTGGCGGGGTACCCAAGGGAGACAAAAGGGTGACAATGGTAGTTAAGCTTATGGATTGTGGTGTGAGGGTGAAGGGGGTAGCAAAGGCACCCGAAAACACGAAGATAAGGAGGGAGGTTGGGGATTTGAAGTTATGACGTTTGCTAGGTAGAATGTTTAGGAGGTAGGTGGCGGTTTCAAGAGCATGATACCACAAATTGGGAGGAAGGGAGGCTTGGGCAAGAAGGGTTCGGATCATGTTGTTAATGGTGCGGATTTTGCGTTCCGCTTTGCCATTTTAGGAAGAGGTGTAGGGACAAGAGAAGCGGAATTGCATGCCGTTATGATTACAAAAATTGTAAAAGTGTTGATTGGCATATTCTTTCCCATTGTCACACTGAAATTGTTTTATTTTACGGGAAAATTGGGTGTTAATGAAATTGTGGAAAATTGGCAAAGGTTTGGAACACGTGGGACTTATTAGATAAGGGAAAAGTCCATAAAAAATTAGTAAAGTCATCTAAAAATAAGATGTAATATTTATGGCCACCGGTACTAAGTACAGGGGAGGTCCGTAAATCACTGTGTACAATATCAAAGGCAGAATGAGTATCATTTACAGAATCATAAAATGGCAATTTAATACTTTTACCAAAAATGCAAGGTTCACAATGTGATTTATTAAATTTTGCATAATCAACAAAAGATGACAGTTTCAAAGACTGTAAAATATTATTGCCGGGATGACCCAATCTTTGGTGCCAACGATCTTGAGACATAGCAACAAATGTGGATGGTTGAGTGGACTTGAGTGGGAGAGGTTCAGTCAATGGATAGAGGTCCCCAGTGCTATTGCATCGTAGGATAGGAGCCCGTGTTTTGAGATCCTTCACAAGAAAGCCAAAATGGTCAAATTTAATAGACAATAAGTTGTTAGTGGTAAGGCGACGGACTGAAATAAGTGTTTTGATAATATTGGGGGCAAACAAGACATTATTAAGTTTTAGGGGAGGGAAGGGTGGGGGAAGGACTTGGTTGCCTTGGGCCAATATAGGGATGGTCATGCCATTATCAACTATAATATTCTTATTAGTGCATTTATTAAAAGTAGACGGGGAGTATATACCTTGAGCATTTGCGGAATGAGATGAAGCACCCGTGTCCATCAAGCCATGATCCGGTTGGTTAAGAGCAAGTGAATAAAGTGCTTGTTCGATGTCGGTAGGAGAGTAGCTAGTGTGATGGGCTTGGTCGGGGCGTGGGCCAACCTTGAGAGTTTTTGTTATTGGGCCTGGAGGGATAGGGGCATGGGGGTTGGGCTGAGTTATTTTGGGCCGAGTTATTGTGTTTAAGGGCTGTGGCCCACTGGGATGCAGTCCAAGAACTAGGAAACACAATATACGGATGGTTTAGGTTTGTGGGATGTTGAGAAGAGTTTTGTGTACGGTTTGAGGCGAACTGCCTGAGCGGCGACCACGATTGCCACGGCCCCGATTAGTGGGCTGAGAGTGGTTTGCGGGTGGTGTATGGTGGGTGTTATGGGTCGAGTATTGAGAGGTGGTGGAGTTGGTGGTGTGGAGAGCCGTGGCGGCGGATTGAGATGCCCGAGCGGCGTGCCGTTTCTTTTTATTTTCTTCTTGGGTCAGCCGCGAACGGACATCCCTAAAGTCCGGGAGAGGGTCTTGGTTTTGAAGGACGGTTGATATGCTATCGTAGGACTCGGTCAGGCCCGTCAAAACTTGAAGAACGAGCATTCAGTTGTCAGCCGGAGAGCCTAGACTCGCAAGTTGATCAGCCAAATGTTTCACTCTTTGACAGTACTCGTCCATAGAAGCAAAGTTCTCAAGGTATAGATTGGTAAAATCTTGGCTGATAAAGATCGCCCGAGTGGTTTTGTTGTCATTAAACTCACTCTCGACAGCCATCCAGGCGTCGTAGGCTGATTGACCAGGGGTGAGAATAGTATGTAGCAAAGGTTGGGAGATGGTGGCGTAGATCCATTGCCGAACGATCGCGTCAAGACGAGACCACAGACCTTCTGCAGCGAGAAAGTCTGCTTCGGCTTTGGCTGCAGCCACAGGATCAGATGAGGTGGGGGATAGAGTGGTGACCGGTTTAGGCTCGAGATGGCGGAGGACTTCATACGCTTGGCAGTGGACCTTGAATAGGGTCTGCCAAGTCGTGAAGTGGGTTGAATCCTTCTCCAAGATGATAGGAACATGGGCTTTAATATTAGTCACAGTTAGGGCTGGATGAAGATGTTTGGAGTCCATGGAAGAAAGATTGGATGAAGATGTTTGGAGTCCATGGAAGAAAGATGGAGAAGAGGACAGAATTATGAAGGAGGAGGGTTGCAGGAAAAGAGATTAGAGAAGAAGGTTGTAAGGGCGGCGGAAGGTGGGATGAAGGAAGGATTAGGGTGATACCATGTGAGAAGGGTTATTCAACATAATTGATATCATTGATTTGACCACTTTAAATAATACAACAACCTCCTATACTTGAGGAGGAGAATAATCACCCCATAATTACAATTAATGGTTTACATATATAACATATTCTATTTTTTTTGAACGGCCAACGAATCAATTCCGAGCACTCTCGGGCACCCTTTTGACGAATCAGGTACTTGAGAGTACCCGGGCCACCAATTGCCACCAATTCCCTGGAAAACCCGACCACTCACCCGCCCGAAGGCACGACGGTGAAATAGTCGGTAAAACCGGTCGGGATCAGGACTCGAACCCAAGCCAATGGCCGGGTCATCCCTCATTTCCCATCCACCAATGTCCTCCAAATGTAGCTAGTGAGAATTGAACCCAAGCCTCCCATAGGAATCTTTAGGCCCTCAACCAACTAGGCTACAAGTGTTGGACTATAACATATTCTATTACAGGGCCGGCCCGGGGCAAGGGCAGGGTGGGCGATCGCGCCGGGCCTAGAGCCTCCGAAGGGCCCGCCAGATTTGCTTTCGGCGATGTGACTGTAAGTTTCTTCCGGCGATGGCGTTTACGAGCACGTTTACGAGGCCCGGTGGAAGGGACGGAGAAGAAAATGAAAAGTAAAATTGCCTTGTCGTAGCTTTTTCCGTCCGACTGAGAAAATTAGTAGAAACTTGACTGACATTGCATAGAAGACAAGAATATAAGGTAGAATGGTGGTGGACGGTTGGGTGTTTGGGTGAAGAAGAGGTAGCTTTGAAGGGTTCTTGAAACAGTTTAGTAGTGGTGTTGGTTTTGTGTTGGAGAGAGGTGCAGAGTGAGCAATTAACACATAGTTTTTTATACCACTTTTTCATTTGTTGACTAAATTGACATGATGCTACACGATATGCAATGGCTTTTTTTAATAGCAAGGAATTTACTGCCTTCATTAAGTAACTTTTTTTTATTTTAATTCATCTCATTTTAGTCTTAGCTTTATTCAAGATTAATACAACATACTTGAGTATTTTTGTCCTTTGGAGAAGATGGGCATGAGTTAGTGGGTGGGTGTGGAAGATATCACGCAAGTTTTTTGGTTTTTCTTTTTTTCTTTTTTTTTTTTCCTTTTTTTACACTTAAAAAAATGGAAGGGGAAGAAGGGTAGGGTCTAAATTTTACACGTAAAAGTTTTTATACCGTAAAAATTTTTATACTGTACCTGTACCGCATAAAGCGGGTAGGGCCTAAATTTTATCTTGCCAAGGGTCTAATTTTTTTTTAACATTTTCGGGGACGGCCCTGTTCTATTACTTCATAATATTCAGATAAAAGTCGCACACCAACAATCGCTTGTGTATTCGCCTAAACTGTTGATGTTATATGAGGTATCATGGATGCAAAGAGGTGTTTCTCTCTGATCACCATGATGTTCAGAGTGCTGATACTAATGAAGGCAAGTATACAGTTCACACCTTCAAGACGTATACCAAGCTTGATGCTGTTGGAGACGATGATTCTTTGTCGTTTTGAAGCCAATTATACGGTGACTTCAATCCGAATAAAGAGTTGTGTATGTTTAATGTTTATAGCCGTTGGATTATGGTTACTTGATTATGTCTTTGTGTTGTGATTGTTGGAATGAAGTGCTTTTAGGCTGTTATTTAGTTAATTACATGCAATAGGACCATATTAACATCACTAATTTTCATTAGTGATTTTTTTGAGTTCCTCGTCATGAATCATGATTTCACTCTTCATGTTTTTGTGTTGAGTTTGTTGGATTAAAATACTTTAGGATGTTAATTAGTTAACTATATGCAACACTGACAGTTTAAATTAACACCATTGATTTTCATTCGGATGGTCGAGCTTGTATGGTATTCCTTGATCGTTAAAAAAAATACATGAACGACTTAAACCCCACGTGTGTGAGAACACATGGCCACTGGCGAAGCTTGGGAAATTGGTCGGGGGGGGGGGGGGTCTGAAATCACCAGTCACGAGCTATTATATGTTCGGGTCGGATTATATATTCGGGTCGGTGATTCAATCCGGTCGAGTCAAACATTAAATACACTTAATTCATGTTTGCTTGTGGATTTTGAGGAATATCATTCCCTTATTGATTGTTTTGATCCGTTTCATTAACCGGTTCATTAATCGGTTCGCTTGTTGAAGCTTTTTGACGTTTACTTATATTTTCATTATCTATTCCCTCTACTTGTTCCTCATTCGCTCTTTTAAAAAAAGATGTTATGGTTTTGTTCTTCTCCATCATATAAGTGGGCTTTTAAATTAGATTTCCTAAAAAAATAAATGGGCTAAATCAAACACTTGGGTTTTACCTCTTAAAATGGGCCCAAAAGAAAAAAAAACAAAGAAAAATGATAAACTCGGTAAAACAACCGATTTTTGGGAACCTTGTATCGTTAGTTTTGATTTATATAACATACCTATTTTTTTATAAAAAAACGGGGGGTTGAAACCGTATATACCTAAAAAATTCTATACAAACACTATATAATTGGAACTTCTGAGCGAAAATTCAGGGGGTCGGCCGCCCCTCCCCGCCCCATCTAACCTGCGCCACTGCACCTGACCATGGTTAGCTGTATATAACCAAACTCATACTCTCCTATTCTCCATATTTATACAACTCCTCTGCCAGGGCCGGCCCTAAGGGTGGGCGATCCGCACCCCCGGCCGAGGCCCGTTTGTCGTAGGGGCCTAAATTTTGATTTTTTGTTTTTTTTTTTAAATTTAATATATAAATATAAAGGATAACAAATAAAAACATAATATGCATTGTCTTAGTGGTTAAGTGCCTTGTGTCTCTGCAAGTCGGTTGTGGGTTCGAGTCTTGTTTGTGACCATTTTAATCTTTTAGTCTTTTTCCAGGCAATTATTTCTAATGTTACCATTAATACAAACTTTGGAATCTGTTTTGCCATTATTGTTGAATTACAATCAAACTTTGTAAGATGTAACACGAATTTGGAAAAGTGCACTCCAGAGTTGGAATATATAGCAAAGTTTTGACAAAATTAACTCATTTTGCAGAGCACCATATGTGAGTCAAATGACACTATTAAGAATCATTATTTTGATACTACATAAGGTGAACTTTTAAAAATATATTTATGTATATTTTATTTTATAACACTTTTTACTATTTTTTAGAACAAGAGTGTAAATTGCGAACACGTGATCAACTATCCTATTAAGAATGCTCGGAGAGCTTCACGAATTAACGGCTAACTATTACTGTATATCATTCAAACAATTTGTCCAAGGGCCTTTTTTTTCGGCTCGTACAAGGCACTTGAATTCTCAGGACCGGCTCTGTCCTCTGCTCTCTTAACCAATATCTTTCACAATTTACTGCACAAAAACATACACTCAGAGATAGAGAGACTGCGTCTTTTTTCTAAATAAGAGCAAGAATGTCTGTAACACTCAGGCTTCTAACCCTATGTTTATTCATAGCTCTTGCCAATGTTGCTTCGGTCGATGTCGTTTATTTGTAAATCGATCAAATTAATTGCTGATTCATTGAATTTTTTTATTTCAGTGTGAATTATATACAAAGTTCCTGCTTGTTGGAATTATTATGAATGTTGACCTTATTAACATAAATCAATAGTCAACAGTCAACAGTCAACAGTCAATAGTCATAGTCAAAGAGCTATCTTTATGCCTTTATAATTATTTAGTCATAGTCAATATTCTTAGTCAATAGTCTAGTCAATAGTCTTCCTAGAATCAAGTCATTGTATTAATGTTGTAGCCACTATATAATCTTCTGTGAATAATGAGAAAAGTACATTCGATCAAATTCAATCTATTACCTATTACTCTATATGGTATCAAGAGCCTAAAGCTCCCTTGAGCCAACCGATCAATCACAGCTTTCGACAGCCTTCTGTCCGCAACCCACACAACCCTTTCATTTTTCTGATTTGCAGCCTCAATGGCTCCATTTTTTGTTCATCAATCAAACCAAAACTACAATCGGAACCCTTGTTCCTCAGCCTCAAACCCATCATTACAAAACCGACCCTCCTCGTGGTCAAACAAATCCGCAACCCAAACTCAAAACAACCCGACCCACAACAGCCAAACTAACGTTTTTTGTTATTTTTGCAGCATACCCGGTCATGTAACGAAACATTGTCGCAAACTTCGTCGTTTCCTACGCGACCATCAAGTCTCTACTCATGATTCCTACTCATACCCGGTTGTGAACAATACATCTTCTCACACTACGGTTCCAAACACTCCATGGATGTGGGATACAGGCGCTTCCAATCACACTAACAACAACAACCAAATGCATGTTCTTTCCGAATATGGTGGCCCGGATGAGATTGTTTTAGGTGACGGTAAAACCCTTCCTATCACACACATTGGTCAAACAACCCTTCACACCAACTCACGACCGCTTTTCTTAAACGATGTCTTAATCGTTCCATCTCTTCGTAATAATCTTATTTCTGTTGCAAAACTTAGTCGTACTAATCAAGTTTCTGTTGAATTTTTTCCATATCATTTCGTGGTTAAGGATCTACGCACGGGGGCGCATCTCATGCGGGGCGTGAACGTCAATGACGTTTACTACGGACCAACCACACTCTCTCCTCAAATCAATGCAACAACAACAAGATCTCTACTTGCGTGGCACCATATCCTTGGACATCCTTCGTTTCAAGTCTTCAAGTCCTTAATTTTTAAATTAGGACTTAATGGTAATAAAGTGTCACCCGAGTCTTTTCATTGCAAATCTTGTTCGTTAAATAAAAGCCATAAAATTTCTTTTGGTAAAAACTCATTTGTTGCAAAGAAACCATTGCAACTCGTTTACTCAGATGTATGGGGTCCAGTCCAAACATCCAATGACGGCTTCAAGTACTATGTCATATTTGTCGATTATTTTTCTAAATACATTTGGTTATATCCGATAAAAAGAAAATCCGATGTCTCCGTCCTTTTTCCACAATTCAAATCACTAGTGGAAAAATTCTTTCAAACACCTCTTATCTCTCTATTTACCGACAATGGTGGTGAATACATTGGTCTTAAACCATTTCTCACAACTCATGGAATTTCTCACTACACCACACCTCCTCATACACCCGAACAAAACGGGGTGGCCGAACGTCGTCATCGACACGTTGTTGAAACGGGTCTTGCCCTCCTCCACTATGCTCAACTCCCATCACAATTTTGGTCACATGCCTTTCAAGTCGCAACTTATCTCATCAACCGTCTACCCACCACCATCTTGAACAACAAATCACCTTATGACATGTTATTCAATGTTGCTCCCACCTACTCCAAACTAAAACCATTTGGATGTCTTTGCTATCCTTGGCTCTGCCAATACAACACCTCCAAGTTACAATCTCGCTCCGCATCATGTATCTTTCTTGGATACTCCTCTTCCAGATCAGCATACAAATGCTTTGATCCAGCCACCAACAAACTATATCACTCTCGCCATGTTGAATTCATACCACACATCTTCCCATCCCACACCAATAACTCCACATCTCCCACTGTCACCTATGAATCATTTCTTCACAACATACCAAATCATACAAAGCCTTCACACCCTACACAACCTCCCATCGATCCCACACACCAACCCATACCTCCTACACACCCCTCTCCTGACCCTACACAACCTTCTGCTGTACCTACACAACAGTTGCCTGATACTACACAACACTCATCTGACCATACACAACCTTCTACTACACCTACACAACATTCCCCTAACCCTACACAACTCTTGTCCTCTACACAGTCCTCCACTGTCCATACACAGTCCTCATCTCCACAATCCTCTACTCCTACACAACCTAATTCACCTACACAGCCTTCCAATGACTCTACCACCCCCTCATCTCAAACTCTTTCAACTAACCCCTCTCCTATCACCTCTACTCGCCCACAATGGTCTCGCAATCCTAACCCAAAATATTACAATTCCAACTTCAACTCCACCACACTTCACCCACTTCCTACATCCATTAAGCCCTCTACTCACATCCAAGCGATGAAAGATCCACAATGGCGACAAGCAATGGATCTTGAATACAACACTCTTCTTCAAAACCATACGTGGGAGCTTGTCCCTCATACTACCCAAAATCCAATCGGATGCAAATGGGTATTCCGAACCAAACGAAAACCTGATGGAGCTATTGATAAATTTAAAGCGCGCCTAGTCGCAAAAGGGTTTCATCAACAGTACGGTAAGGACTATTTTGATACCTCCGGTAACGAAACCTGTCACCATTCGTACTGTTCTTTCCATCGCACTCTCTCGAGGGTAGTCGTTACGCCAACTAGACGTCAATAATGCATTTCTTCATGGCACCTTACATGAGGATGTGTACATGATTCAACCACCCGGATTTGCAAATTCGGCGTTTCCTAATCACATTTGCAAACTCAAGAAATCTCTCTACGGCGTTAAACAAGCCCCGCGGACTTGGTATAATGAATTAACCGCCTTCCACATTAGCTTCTGTTTTAAAAAATATTTCTCTGATGCATCTCTTTTTGTCTACAACACAAATGGTAACACTTGCTACCTACTCGTCTACGTTGACGACATTGTCCTCACTGGAAACAATAATCCATTCATGGACATCTTTGTTCAAGCCCTAAGCAAAAAAATTTTGATCAAAGACTTAGGCCCTCTACATCACTTCCTAGGAATCGAAGTCATTCCAACTCCTCATGGTCTATTCCTCTCCCAACACAGGCACATTCAGGACATCTTAACCACTTTCAAAATGGATGGTGCCAAAGAGGTCCTCACCCCTCTAAGCGTCTCTGAACCGCTTATCCCTTCGGATGCCTCTCCACCCGTTGACCTAACTCCTTATCGAAAACTTGTTGGCACACTTCAATACCTTGCCTTCACCCGCCCTGATATCTCTTTCGCTGTCAACAAACTCTCCCAGTTTATGCACCACCCAAAATAGTCACATTGGCAAGCTCTCAAACGGGTTCTCCGCTATTTGAAAGGAACATTGCACCATGGGTTATTGTTAAATAAACAGTCCTCACTTGATTTAAATGCTTTCTCAGATTCTGATTGGGGAGGCATACATGACGGAGGAAGATCTACTACAGGTTATATATTATATCTTGGATCCAACATCATCTCCTGGCGTTCATCAAGACAAAAAATGGTCTCACGCTCATCCACTGAAGCAGAATACAAAGCACTAGCAAACGTCGCAGCTGAAATCTCATGGGTTAAAAATCTTCTCCAAGAACTTGGTCTTCGCACGACACGTACACCATCTCTATTCTGTGACAACACCGGCGCCACCTACTTTTGTGCCAACCCGGTGTACCATTCTCGCATGAAACATGTTGCCCTCGACTACCACTTTGTTCGTGAACAAGTCAATGCCGGTCACTTAAAGGTCTTTCACATTAGCTCAAAGGATCAACTGGCTGATGTCCTCACCAAATCACTTCCAAGATCACCGTTTCTTTCCTTTCGCTCCAAGATTGGCGTATCCAATGGATCCTCCATCTTGCAGGGGCGTATTAACATAAATCAATAGTCAACAGTCAATAGTCATAGTCAAAGAGCTATCTTTATGCCTTTATAATTATATAGTCGTAGTCAATATTCTTAGTCAATAGTCTAGTCAATAGTCTTCCTAGAATCAAGTCATTGTATTAATGTTGTAGCCACTATATAATCTTCTGTGAATAATGAGAAAAGTACATTCGATCCAATTCAATCTATTACCTATTACTCTATAGACCTTGTAGAACAAATGGATTTGATTCTTCAAGTTTTTCCTGTTTTCAATGGAGAAGATAAACATACGTTGCCGAGCTAAGTAAGCAATTCCACAATGGTGAATAATGCTGTTGGTGATCCAGAGATGGTTACAAATTATAACTTCTTTACCGACCAAACTAAACATCCAAATATCGTGCAGTCCCGCTGCAACGCACGGGTTATTGCTAGTATATAACAATGATGTTTGATAATCTAACACAAAATGAGTACTGCATTGTAAATTTTTGCCGCCGCTGCATCGCGCGGGCTTCCCATTAGTTTCTTTTATATAATGAAGGTAGCCTTTTTTATTTTTCTTTAATAAATTATTCTAATTAGTGTTTTCTAAACTTTTTATTCCCCTCAATTTATATTTATGTTATTGATGTCGTGTTTGATTATGATGTAGTGTGATTTGATTGCGTTAATAGTATTTGTTTATTATTGATGGTTTTTGATAATTAATTAATTTGATGATTTCTAACTAATAAATTATCCATCAGTTATGTATATTAGTTTGTTTTTTAGCCCTACTTTTGAAGAGATTAATGGCGATTGCGGAAATCAAGGGGAGGCAATGATTGACTCGGAAACGGTCACAATCAATGATAATCAAGGTATGAAAGGTTCCGAGTTGACCAAGGCTGATTGTGTGGGCCAGGATTTTAATTTTGCACGTCTCATTAACAAAAGAAAAAAATACAAGGATTTTAACACTTTGGGCCAAGACTTGGGGGCTTATACTAGTAGTAATGATAGGCCCAAAAAGGATTGTAGATTGGAGGAGGATGATCCTTTTGGGCTGGCCCCTATTATCTTGGGCTTAAATGTCACAACTAATAGAGGTGTAGTGGATCCAGATGTTAACACAGTGGATTTCCAAGACTTGATTGGGGATGCTGAGAATATTAGCGATACTTTGTCTGGTGCTGATGTCGTTGAGAATGAAGGCATAGACCCGATCGTCGCTTCTCCTAAAACTCCAATCGATGATGTCCAGGTTAGTATTAACAAGATGGAAGCGGAGGCTAAGTCTACGTCTTTGCTTGGTTCGGTGGTGGGTGTTGACTTATCCAATTTTCAACCTTTACTTAAGGAGTCTATTGTCAATGAGGGTTTACAATCAGGTAATAGATGAATTTTTTGTCTTTTAATTCGCGTGGGATTGGTGGTGGTGGCAAGATTGGGCAGGTGAAACAACTTAGAATCAAATATAAAGTGGATTTCCTGGCTATACAGGAAACTCATTTGGATGAATATAGTAGGTTTGATTTTAATAGTGTTTGGGGTAATGATGTGCCGGATGTGGATTTTGTCGAAGCTTCGGGTAGATCAGGGGGTATGTTTAACATTTGGAATCCTAAAGTTTTTTGTAAAAGTGGCACGGTGAAGAATAGGAATTTTTTAATTACTTCCGGCTTTTTGGTTGGGGATGGTACTCGATTAAATTGTATAAATGTGTATGCGCCACAAAAGTTGGGAGAAAAAAGAGTCCTTTGGGATATGTTAAAGGGTGTCATTGACGGGTTAGAGGGGATGGTGATTCTTATGGGAGATTTTAATGCGGTTAGGGATCGTGCTGAAAGAAAGAACTCTAAGTTTAATCACAGGTGTGCTCATAACTTCAACAGATTCCTGGATTCCTTGGGTTTGTTCGAGTATATTATGCGTGGCGGTTCTTTCACATGCTTGACTAAAAAAGATGGTGATTTTAAGTTAAGCAAGATTGATCGCTTTTTTGTTTGTCCTAGTTTTTTAAACAGGTGGCCCTCCGCGGTTCTGAGAGCGCTGCCAAAACAATATTCAGACCATTCGCCTCTCCTTCTTTCGATTGTGGATGACAAAACTGGTCCGAAGCCTTTCCGTTGGTTCAACTCTTGGCTTGATAGGGAGGGGTGCAAGGAGGAGGTTGTCAAAGTTTTGGAAAAGACTACGTTGGAGGGCAGTCATAAAGATATGGTTAGTCGGAAGCTTAAAGCCGTCAAAGCCGCTTTGTCTGCTTGGTGGCAACGAACAAAAAATAAGGAAGGGGAACAGTTAGAGTTGATTCAAGCTGATATTGACAGGTTGGAAAGAGTGATGGAGGATAGAGATTTGGAAGAGGAGGAAGTTTGGGTGTGGGAAGAGTGCAAAAAACAAGTTGATTACATTAATATGTGCAAGACCAAAGATTTGAAGCAAAAGTCTAGAGTTCGATGGGTTATGGATGGAGATGATAATACTAGTTATTTCCATGGGATTATGAATGGGAGAAAGGCTAAAAACGCTATTCCGGGGATTATGGTCAATGGGAGGTGGATTACGAAACCAGAGATTGTTAAACGGGAGGTTTTGAATCACTTCAGGAGACAGTTTTCGGAACCTCAGGCGGTCAGACCGGTTATCAGAGGCAGTAACATTAGATCGGTGCCTAGTGATCTATCGCTTGCCTTAGTGGACAGGTTTTCTAAAGAGGAGATTCGATCGGCTGTTTTTGAGTGTGGGTCTGATCGGGCCCCAGGCCCCAATGGTTTTAACTTTAGCTTCATTAAGTCCTTTTGGAGCTATATTGAAGACGATTTTTTTAATTTGATGGAGGATTTCTATGATTCAGGAGAATTTGCTAGGGGCTGTACTTCCTCTTTCATTACTCTCATTCCAAAGTCGAAGAACCCGGTGGGCTTAGCTGACTATAGACCGATAACTTTAATTGGTGTGATTAGTAAAGTTGTGTCTAAAGTCCTGGCGATTCGTATCAAAAAGGTGTTGGGTTACGTTATTTCTGATACGCAGTCCGCTTTTTTAAAGGATAGGTTTATTTTGGATGGCCCTCTTGTGTTAAATGAAGTCTATGGTTGGTTGCGTAAAAAGAGGAAAAAAGCTTTCATGTTTAAAATAGATTTTGAAAAAGCTTATGATAATGTGAACTGGGCATTCTTGATTGATATGTTGGATCAGATGGGTTTCCCGGGTAGATGGAGAAGATGGGTGAAAGGGATCCTGGAGTCGGCTAGATCTTCGGTGTTAGTCAATGGGACGCCTACTTTTGAGTTCCGTTGTGAGAAAGGCCTTCGTCAAGGGGACCCTCTTTCTCCTTTTCTTTTCTTAATTATAATGGAGGCTTTTTCTTGTATTGTCAATAAAGCATGCAGTGAAGGCGCTTTGAAGGGGATCAAGGATCAAAATACGGGCTTGAATATTTCTCACTTGCTATATGCAGACGATGCCTTGATTATAGGGGAATGGAGTGAAGAGAATATTGAACAGACGGCTCGGCTTCTTCGGATTTTTCACCTCTGTTCTGGTCTAAAAATTAACATAAAGAAATCGCACCTGTTTGGTGTTGGGGTGCCTAGTGAGGAGGTTTTACAGATGAGTGCTATCCTTGGTTGTAGGATTGGAGATTTTCCATTCGAATATCTGGGTATTAAAGTTGGCGCCAATATGAATCGCTTGTGTCACTGGGACTCGGTTGTGGAAATGGTTCGCAACCGATTGACGACGTGGAAAGCAAACTCTCTGTCTATGGGAGGGCGCTTAACTCTTATTAAATCGGTTTTATCTAACCTTCCTATTTATTACCTTTCTATGTATAAAGTTCCTGTACAGGTTGCGGAGCAGATAGAGAGTATTATGAAGCATTTTCTTTGGGGAGGTTCCAACGGTATTAAAAAGATGCATTGGGTGGCTTGGGATGTGGTCACCACTTCTAAAGCGGACGGTGGTTTGGGCGTGTCCAAGTTGTTGGATGTTAACAAAGCTTTACTTACAAAGTGGGCGTGGCGATTTAAGACGGACCCAAAAAGAAGCTGGCGAAATGTTATCGAGGCCATTCATGGAGGCAGAGGTAACTGGTACTACCTTCCGGTGAACAGTGGGCTTACTGGATGCTGGAAGAATATAGTTCTGCTGGTGGAGAGATTACAACTCGAAGGTAGAAATATTAATAATATCATTAGGGGTAAAGTTGGTAACGGTGCTCTCATTTCCTTTTGGTCCGATTTATGGTATGGGGAGTCATGTTTAAAACAGAGGTGGCCGAATTTATACAGATTAGAAAATCTGAAAACTTGCGCTGTTAAGGATCGGGTTATTATTAATAATGGGGCTCCTTGTTATGTTGACAACTGGAAAAGGGGTTTAAGTACTTTTGAGGAGATCTCCGAATTCAATGAACTGCTGGAAGTGGTTCAGAAATGTACTTTGGTGGATGTTCAAGACTCATGGCGGTGGGATTCAGGGGATCGAACCTCCTTCTCAGTAAAGAATGTGAAGCAGATTTTGAACAAAGATCGGGACAACTCTAGAGATACGGATATGGTCTGGACGGGTTGGATCCCTCTCAAAGTTAACATACATGTATGGAGGCTTGAGATGGACCGGCTACCAACCAGAATTGCGCTGAGAAAAAGAAATATTCACATCGAAGATGATACCTGTGTTTTCTGCCATTCGGCTGAGGAAACGGCGCTGCATCTGTTTACAGGCTGCATTATTTCTTGTGCCGTTTGGAAATTTATTGAAGGGTGGTGTCGCTTGGAGCCATTTTTTCTGTTGGAGATTAAAGATGTGCTCAAACTTCCGGATCTGATTCGTGGTTGCAAGCAAAAGAAGAAACTACTTAGAGGCATAGTGATGACGACTTGTTGGGTGATTTGGAAGACCCGTAATACGGTTGTCTTTGAACACATCGAGCCAAGGGTTTGTGATATGATTGCTTGTATCAAATCGTTTTCTTATCTTTGGTGTCGTAGTAGAAACAAGAGCCTAGAGGTTACTTGGAAGGATTGGTGTAAATTCCCATTGTACTTGTTGTAATTGTTTGTTTTTTGGCGGCCCTTGTTTTCTTGGGTTTAGCCGTTTTTTTAATGAAGTTTAAGTTTCAAAAAAAAAAAAAAAAAAACATATGGCGTTTCTACGATTTAATGAAAGTTTGTAGGGTATATGTGATTTTATATGTATCTTGATTCACAATTAGTAGGTATTCTTCGGTGTGTTTCCCAATATGTTGGTTACCGACTGTTGTTCTAGTTAAGGACGGGTGGAGGCCATGTGAGACTTGGTACAAAAAACTCCAGCTTGATTTATGAGTATTTTGTAGTAATTTTAATGAATTTTGTTACTTTTTAAGTAACACTAAGTTCTTGGTTGTGGTATTTCGATTTAGGCTCATCAAAATTTTAATTTTTGTTAATTCTATTTTTTTAGTTTTTTACGTATTTGTTGATTGACCACAACAAGTATTAATGGTCACTGTTGCAGCTGATTTCTGAATATTTCGCTATGAAATTGAGGTAATTTGAATATTTGTGATATATTGGCTACTATAGTTGCTATAGTTTTCAACAGTGTTTTGATGGAATTAAAGTGAACTAAGAACACACAAAAACCAATTGCAGTAATTAACAATATAGGTTGAACATGAAACTAGGTATATAAGAAACAGTTTTCAATAACATAAAAGCATTCAAAAGTCTGATTGAGGTTTATATGTGATATATTATTGTGTATGCTAATCTTATGTATTTGTGATATTTGTATTTTTTGAGTTAAGGATGCTGAACAATCGGTCCATACAAAACTCAGTTCCCAGCAATATTGTCTTCAAAATCGCTTCTTTACTTCAGGTTTGTTGATTTATGTCCCCAATTTCCTTCCTTCATTTGTTAATTTTAGTAATGGTACTATTAGTGTTTGATTTACTTTTTTTTTTTTTTGTAATCGGCCAATGGAGGAAGATGCACCTTTAAGTGCTTTTAATTTTAATTCATATCTTATTTTAGTTAGAATCCATTTTTTTATATAAAACTATACATATATGATTTTAAATGGTTTAATTGCATGGTAATAACTGATGCAGACTACGAATGAGAAGGAGGAGTTCAACACTGGGTCTTTCTCTGTCTTGATGACGAGTGTCAAAAATAATACTCAGGTAATGTCTGGTTTCATATAATTGATCTTCAGTTTGAAGCCTTTTGTAGTTACTAGGATTGTTTTAGGTAGTTAAAGGCGCACCCAAGGAGCGAAGCCTAGGCGCAAGGAGATTTTATGTCCGGTTCAGTGTGCCTTGCTTATGTCAGGCATGTTTGGCTGAGCCTCACCTTGAGTGTGTGGCTTTGGCGCTTTTAACTACATAGGACGGTTTTATATTATTTTAGTACAAATAAACAATTGTAATCAATTATCGGGGCAAGAATCCATAGAAATAAAGATGGTAACCTTTGTTAGTTCCTTGATTGAAATCTGATATTTTTTTGCTTCATTTTCCTTTTGCATATTGATATGGAGTTTTTGGACGGAGTTTTTTTGCTTCATTTTCCTTAACTTTCAGGCACGCACACATTGTGGCTTTTGAAAAATCAGATTTGTTCTTCATCTATATGCTGAGACTAGTTTCAAGTGAGATAAAGATTGATGATCTTGAAGTTCAAGCAGCCAAGGTAATAGGTTAAGTTATGTAATATGTATCTGTTTTCAAACAAAAAGTTTGAAATTATCTGCACAAATATGATATTTAGTATAGCAATTTTAAAGCTTTTTTTAAATGTTAAATTGGGTAATGTTGTTAGTTTCTTCTTATGCGATATTTAGAATATATAATATTTTGTAAGAGTGTAGTGTTAGAAGTTCATGATATTTTGTTTTTACACTCCAATTTGCATTAAGCTGATGTGTTTACCAGTATGATGAATTCCATAATATTCTGTGAAGTTAGTTTAGTTAACGTTTTATTTCGGATCAGGCAACAACGGATATGGGTTAGTTATTGTTATTTTAAGTTTGTTTGATTATATACTTTTGATAAGATACGAAGTTTTTTTAACACATCTTTAAGTTGATTATTTAGAAAGTTCATATTAGATTTTTCAATTCCGGGACGCTCCCGGGGTATAAAACTAGTGATATTATATATGCTTTTAAACCTATCAAACATATAAAAATCCGCTAACTACATATATATTCACAGACGTCGTCATTTTTTTTTTTTGTAAGAATCTAATTTTTTTTTATATTTTAATTGGTGTTCCTAGGAACATTTATTACAATGGTTTAGGAACATTTATTACAATGGTTGCTAAGCCGGTTAGATGTAGCTTATGGATTTTAGACACCAGGTAAATCTCTAGCTGATAAGTGATAATTAATCATCTCATTATGCACGCCTCTTAATCAATCATTATCATGACATATTAACTGATACCAATTTGGTTGTTTTTTTTTCTCAGGTTCATATCACAGCTTTAGAATGTTTTGAGGAAGTGACAAAGTTGTACAAAGACTTCACTCGAGCAAAATGTGCCCAAGAAGAATTAGAAGTATATTTTATGAGTTATCGAGTGTTGATCCTTTAAAAATGTAAAGGATGAAGATTGATTGCATTGAAGCAGGGTTTTGATGATATCTGGCTAGGTCCAGGGGGAGTATTAGTGCACCCTTCAGCTATGTCCCTAGCTTAGATATGTATATAGGATCTCATATGTACGTTTTGGGCGTTAACGGGTAGCATTTAAGGGTTCCAGTGGCAAATTTGGTATTTATGTAAAGTACGAGGCGTAAGGGGGAGGCCTATGAATATAACCCCTTGGTTTGTCATTTGGAACTTTTGCTTGATATCTATCACGAAGTGCTGCCCAATTTTCGAGTGTGTTGTGTGTGTTTATCATTTCCGTATTATCCTAACTTCATATCTCATATCTAACAACAATTGATCCATTGATTCCACGTTCAGATTGATCATACGACCTCGATATATCAAATCTTGTCACGATCCTACATTTAGCTAACGAGAGAACATGTGGACCGACTCAGGTTGTGAAATTCGTTTGCAATGTATGTTAAATGGGTGCAGCATCATATATTGGTTTATCCTGAAAGTTACATTTTGATTGTTATTATAAGGTTTCTAAAATCAATCAAATCATATATGACATTAACATACTAGTTATATATAAATATTTTTGGACAAAAAAGTGTATCGGGTCACAACCCAACCCACGCGATAATACCTATTGTGACATGAATTCATTAACCAGAATCATGCAATTCGATTAAGAATAACTTAAAATGTTCAAATAAGTGTTCTCCATCTCGATCGCGTACAATATTTTTGCACGCTCTACATAATGCCTCATCATTTGGGAGTTGATCTCATTTATTCATTTGAATTATCTTGAAGGACTAGACCCTAGAGATCGCAATCATGACCATTTACTTGTGAATAAGTCGATTCGGGTCCTCTAGAACTCGTAGAACGGAAGGAAACAGGCCGAAACTTGTCCATAGTGTATTATTAATGTATAAAACACTTAAAATAATTGTTTTATATTATGAATAATATAACCCAAGTAATCATTTGACAGTATTAGTCATCTAGCATTCTAACCAAACCCGACCCATTTTGACCTATATAAGAGCACTCACAGCCCGTCCATCAAATATTTGTGAGTGTATCCATCATATTTTAAAAATTCGGTTTGAGGGATTGTTAGTGGAGGAGAGAGAAATGTTATAGTTCACCGGTATTTTTGAAAAACTACTGTTCACCATCAATTTTTTTACTATTTTTTTGAAAGTGGTTGTGAGTGAAGGAAAGAGAAAAGGTAATGATAAAGGTATACAAAATATTATTTTATTGAAATGAGAGAGAAAATTTAGTGTTTTTTAGTGTAATTTGATGGATGGAGATAGGGAATGAGATGTGAATACTATAACAAACTATCCATTTGATCCATGCCCGTCAACTTTTCCATCTAGGTATTGAGGTTCTTGACATCTTTTGAGTGTTTTATCTTCAGTTTTGGAGTCCTTTCAATGGCTATGCTATTTTTGGGATATACAGGGCCTGGTTGTTGTTGTTGTTTGTATCTTCAGTTTTGGAGTAAGTTATTCAACACGCGTTATTTGCAGTAACCTTATATAATTTTGTAAGAAGGCACCTTATAGCGACCCAAGAACCCATCTACGGTATGCGAACACAGAAGTCTTTAAGCTCATCAGATCACTTCCTAATGAGTATGTGCAAAGTTATCTTGGTCTTAGAAACGCAGTAGTTTTTCTCAAGTAATTTATCAATATATTGTCTGTTAGTTGAATGCGCCCTTATGTCTTTGTGGTACCTATTTGAAACTAGAATTTTAGTAATTATGGAAACAACGTTTTTGATCTAACAATCTCCCGTCTACTTGAAATATACATAAATTTATTTATTGCTCATCTTATACTTATTGATGTTTTTAAGTCTTTAACATCTCTATCATATATAGAGGTGGAAGAATTAATGGGTGTGTCGATCATAACTTCATAACAGGTCAGTTTGGGTAGGTTGGATTGACAATTGATGTTTTTGTCTTAATTTAAGTTAGTAAATAAACAGATTTGTGTGTCAAATTCATATATTTCATGTTAATCGTTTCGGTTAATGTCTTTTATTCTGTGTATAGATATTAACATTACGTAAAAATATAATTTCCGAATATTTCATATTTTCTATCAATAACAATAATTGTTAAGATCAAACTTTGATGTGGACATATCATGCATCAAGCTTTCTTGTTTAGCCCGACTAGTGGTTTTCGAGCAGACATGTTTCTTAAACATCACAAAAGCTTATTTTGTTAAATATAAGTATATTCATTCCGCAACCTGTTTGTTTGGAAACTTTACTTGATCTTCCTCGTTAACAGACCTTTTAGATTTTCCATGTTTCTCGATGACTGTATTAAACTGTAAATTTTGCTTTTACTAATTGATGAAATGATAGAAAATATGATAAACTTGTTAGAAAAATTAAACTGCTAGAACAACTAAAGGAATTATGAAAGAAATCAGCGGCTCAACTAGACCCAAACTCGTCTCACGCCACTCATTTTTCCACCTTTGTGCAGTTGCATAAGATGCAATTAATATTATGCACATATATATTTTTTTTTAAATTAAATCTTTCATTGAAAACAAAATACGAAAGTTACATCCCAATAGAAGGTAGACGGGCAACAAGCCGCTACCCCTTTCTGAATTGTGAACCCTAGTCTACTAAAGACAAATCCTTGCCCCCTGGAGATGAACTATTGCTGTGGACGACCCGTTGGACCCTGGTCAAGAAACGAATAGCTTCTGGCGCTAGGAAGCCACTTGGTATCGAAGGCCAAAGGGATAAAGACATGTTGGTTCTCTGCATAAGCTTTAGCATGCTTATCTATTTTCTTCGATTCCGCCTTTCTCGATGCTTGCCAGCTACAAACCCTGTTTCCCTTAACCCAACCAAAGGAGATACCCCTGTGAGGTCCACGCAAGCATGTTTCCCCCTTTCCCAACCAAAGACAAGCAGATCTGCTGGTCGTAGGGTGGATCTCCCGTCCGCAGGGTCTGTGAGAAAATTTACAGGGCCCTCCTTTTTGGCAGAAATCCCAGCTTTTCTCAGGATATCCCACAACACGTCCGTCACCCAGTCATGCCGGTATTTGAACCCAGGAAGCTCTTTGCAATGAATTGCATGCTCCCCGTATTTATCCATGCAAGCTTTACGGCAGATGGGGCATGTTTCATCTTCCGGATACATAGGGATCATCAACCGGTACTTGAGTATAGCCCTGTACTCTAACGCGTACATGCACTGACCCAAACCCTCAATCGGGATAACGGTCAAAAAATCCTGAGCATGAGGTCCCTTTAGGCATTCAATCACCGCCTTCTAGCGGGAGGACAACGCAAAAACTTTTCCCAGGCTCTGAGCAGTTTTGCTAAACAGAGCATTTGCAAAAGTTTTTTGTGGCTTTGAGGGGGCGGTGTCCTTATTAGAAAAACCGCCAATATCAAAGTCCGGGAGATAGACATTTAAGCGTTCAAACGCCTGTTGATAGTCCGGGTCTAGCTCGATGACCCCACTGTTTCGGAGGATATGATCCTGAAGTTTCCAAGACTGAGCTCTAGACGCCACAAAGGCATAAACCCCAACATCTCGAGCTGAAAGGAGGCCCAAGCCACCTAAACGCATCGGCAAGGATGCCAAGTGCCACTGGAGGTTCCCAAAGAAGGGGCCACCACACACAACAATATCTTCAATAGCCTCCCGGAGGCCATCATGGAAAAGGGATACTGCATCCACCATCAAGTGGGGTTGACAAGTTTGCAACCCAAAAAGTAACTTAGCGACCCCCATGCATGACCTGAGCAGCAGGAGTTCACTTTGGGGGTCCCTAAGGCGGGGCATGAGTTTCATAAGGTCAACCGCAACCGTAGCCCGCCGCCCTGCCAACTCCCCAATAAAGATGAGATCTCGGCTAACAGCCCCACCAAGGAGCTTAACCCCCCTCTTTGGTGTAACACCCCAACCGATGGCGGAAACATCAGGATGTCACGTATTGATGATTGTTCAGTAGCTCATGGTAAATAATAAATTTCATTATATGATTTAAATAAATTACATACAATTGTTTTACAAGAATTCGTACATCAAATTGAATAAAACTATGCACACATCTTCAAGCATTAATTCAAATCTTCAAGCAAGTAGAACCTGAAACATGTTAAGTTGAAAATATTTTGGGTCAACAAAATTTGGTGAGAATTACATAGGTTTTGATAATCGAATAAAAATGTTGTGCAATTCAAGTGTCATGGCAAATCTAGTCCTTATGTGAAAACATACTAGAAGTAAATCGAGTGCATAATCAACCCTTGTGACTGTTATAATGTGGTACATCCCATACGCTCATGGTTCACTCGAATATGTTATGCGATAACAAACACCCATGCTACCTTTGTAGGAGGCACGTATCCGGGTGGGATTGTCAGTCCAATAGATCTATCATTGTATACCGTCGGCTGATCAATGTTAATGATTATGCTAGAATTGTGCTTACCCTAGTCATGTTCAAGACATAATGCAACATAGAAAAACGCATAGACACTTTGATGATTGAATTGCATGTAGAATGTTGTAACATGTTTCACCCCAAAAAACGGTGATAAATAGAAAAAGGGGCTATGTAAAACTCACCTTAGCAAAGTGTTATACTTCTTGAAAAATTGAATAGTGGTGTTGCCCAAATATGCCAAGTATTACACTATACATGTAAGCTCACGAATTTTCACATTTATTTTTACATTAAAGTATTTCCCGATCCATGATATAAAGTCTAATTTATTTCTAAGTATTACTATCTTTATCCATGCACTCTATTTTTCTAAGTTTCTTTTATCATTGTACAAAAAAAAAAAAAAAAAAATCCTCAATCATGACATATGTCCTATCCTAATTCTATTTATAAAATCGTCATTTTATAAGACGGTGTTTTTTTTATTTTCTAATTCAAACTAATGATTTTTTTTAAATAAAGCCTTGAGTCAAATAGTCAAAGTCATAGTCAAAGTCCTAGTCAAAGTCTTAGTCAAACAGTCAAAGTCCTAGTCAAATAGTCAATTCATCATAAAACCTTACTTTATGGTGTTGACCAATTTTAATGGCTAATTGAATCCAAAACTAGTATAAAAACCCACCTATGAACCATTAAACTTGCCACCTCTAAATCGATTGTTTCAATCCGATTAAACTTTCCCTCATAATTTTCTTCTATAGACTATTACTTCTACAATTGAAGCTTTGATTATAAGCTCTTGTAATTGGCAACTTTGGGGCTACACTTATACTTTTCTCGAGACTTAATTCTTAGCTAAGGTGAGTTTACGTAACCATGTTTATGCAATTCTTTATACTTGCAACATTATACTTAAGCAATTCTACATACATGTCTAGTTGTAAACTTTAATGCCTCATGATTTAGACTACAACAACAGTTTCAACGAGTTTCAATATTACATAATCATTAGCTATGGCCAAGCCGGCGATACTCAATAATAGATCTATTGGATTGAAAATCCCACCCGGATACGTGTACCTCCTACATAGGTAGCGTGGGTGATTGTTATCGTTCCAACATATTATTAAGGTGAACCGTGGATGACGGGATAGACCTAAACTAGTCGGAGGTTTGATTATGTCGATTCAACATTTCATGTTTATTCATGTAGACTTAAACTTACGATAGACATTTGAATTGCTAAACTTTTATTCTTAAACTTAATTGCTTGACATGGCTTATGTATTCTCACCAACTTCTAGTTGACCCCCCCATTTTTCCAAACTCAACAGGAAATACTGATGCTTGAAGTCTAGAGCTAGCATAAGGAGATATTTGAAGCCTTGTTTGATTATTTGATATAGACTTTAATGTAATTCAATATTGTAATGAAATAAATGATTATTTAAACATATGTATTACCATGAGCTACTGTATACTCATTCTTACGTGACACCTCGATGTTTCCGCCATCGGTTGGGGTGTTACAGATTGGTATTAGAGCCATGGTTATAGGGAATTAGGTTATTAGAAAAATAATCTAGTCTATAACCATAGGATTATAATCAGTACTTGCTCCTTTTACTTGCAACCTTACTTTCTTCTATTCTCTATCTCCCTCCTACTTCTTATCCCTACTTTACTCCCTACAAGAAGATTGTTCTCCATCACTGGATCTACTCTTAGACTAATAGGACAAAATCCTCAGGTTTAGCCTGAACCACCTTGAGATCTCGTCGAAGTTCTAGTTTTTAATAACGAACACGTGCAATCTGGAAGGGTGAACGCCTGTATTCTGAGTTTTCTGTCTAGGACTGCATTGCGCATAAATCCCAATCAGACGAGGGACCCGGATGCCTACCTGGGAATTCTCGGGATGAGTGTTCACTTATAGGCTAAAGCATGTCTTCACTATGTTATTAGAATCTAGAAGTTTTGATAAGTCAACGTTTTCGTTTATTCGTTTTAATTAATGAATAAATGATTACACTCACTTTCCTTAAACTAAGCTCTAAAATCTCAAAATTTTACAGCTTAAATCAATCTCATTTCATAACCATCTATGGATTTCACAATCACACTTCACCTTACCATCTTAGCCACTTTTTAAATATTCAAAACCCTACCCAAATCATATTATTTCATTTCTCCACATGTTACTTATTTTTTTTAAAAAACTATAACCTCATACCTTAGCACAAACTAAAGATTTCTAAATCCTGTTGTATTTTTATTACCTAGTAACTTTACAAAGTACATATTTTTTTGTCGAAAGATGTCCTCGAACTTAAATTCAATTGTTTATTTATTGACGTAACAAACGATTTTCTATATAATGCTTTAAACTATTAAAAATCACTAATAGAACCTTGATCTTCAAAACCTAATGTCATGTTTGAAATCTCCAACTAACGGGAATATTTTAATCAAAGCCTACTTAGCTTGTACTATTTAACAACTTTTGCTTTATGTACAAAACCAATTTTGAAAATAATTTTTTTTATCCATAGGAATAATATCTAGTCTCTAAATTCTCCATCGACACTCACTCATTTTCAACTTGTTCAAATTTTTACAATATTTGGCATATACCACAATCATGTTTTCTTATACATTTGATTATAATCTTTAATCCAAACCCCACAAGTTACACTGCTACATAATCTCCTTACTATAAAATAAACTCCTTATCAACCATCTTCACATTCACTATCTCTCGCAACCTTGATTCTGTTTCGAGATTTTTCATCATTCCCCCAAGAACTAAATTCATATCCTTCACCTTCTCAAACATGAGCTAGTTACCCATGATAACCAAACTATTGAAACTTGATTGTGTGTTGCATCAAACTTAATCCTTAGTTATACATGAGGATTCGATTATCTACCATATTTGAACATTTGAAACTAGAATTCATGGAATATACACTATTTGCTATAGACACACCTAGAGTCATTAACCTTGTCTAGGGCAACTCTATTACAACTCGCATGCTATACTTGATACTTGATTGCTTACATGTACATATTATTAATTTGCAATTCATGTGTGTAATAATTGGTACACTTAATCAAACAACTGATAGAGGATGAAGTACTTGCTCAACAGTTAGTAAAGTACCAAATAACCTACTCAACGATTGGTAGAGGTCATCATGCCTGCTCAACAGTCGGTAGAGGCCCTACAACCTGCTCAACGACTGGTAGAGGCTATCGTACCTGCTCAACAATCGGTAGAGGTTCTTACTCACTGACTGGTAGAAGTCTTTTTCCTGCTCAACAGTTGGACTTATTTTTGGATACATTGTATACAATTCAATCACAAGGTTATTTTGCATTACTTACATGTGTGTTTAGAGTCATAGAAGGACACAAAACCCTAATGTAAGGTAAATTGGTGATTGCGGTCCGGAACGTAATCATGAATTTACAGATACGTTAAGGTGGTGTGAAATTCTATCAAGGTTTTCGGTAGAAAAACTAATTATAAACTCTAGTTACCTGGTAGTTCATTTATCCTTTCTATAGTCCATAAACTCATGCATTTCTTTTAGGATTTCTAAAACTTAAGATTCTTATTCACCTTGCGATTCCAAGACACACCTAATCCTACCCTTAACTCACAGATAACAAACCTCTTATCCAAATTATTCGAAAGCAGATTATTCTATAAATTCATGTCGTGCCTTAACCCAAAATTTTCAAAACCACGGCTGCCTTAATTTCTACCTAACCATCCTCAAACCTGTGTTTTTATAACTTCGGGACGAAGTTTCTAAAAGTAGGGGAGACTGTAAGCTCACGAATTTTCACATTTATTTTTGCATTAAAGTATTTCCCGATCCATGATATAAAGTCTAATTTATTTCTAAGTATTACTATCTTTATCCATGCACTCTATTTTTCTAAGTTTCTTTTATCATTGTACAAAAAAAAAAAATCCTCAATCATGACATATGTCCTATCCTAATTCTATTTATAAAATCGTCATTTTATAAGACGGTGTTTTTTTTATTTTCTAATTCAAACTAATGATTTTTTTTTAAATAAAGCCTTGAGTCAAATAGTTAAAGTCATAGTCAAAGTCCTAGTCAAAGTCTTAGTCAAACAGTCAAAGTCCTAGTCAAATAGTCAATTCATCATAAAACCTTACTTTATGGTGTTGACCAATTTTAATGGCTAATTGAATCCAAAACTAGTATAAAAACCCACCTATGAACCATTACACTTGCCACCTCTAAATCGATTGTTTCAATCCGATTAAACTTTCCCTCATAATTTTCTTCTATAGACTATTACTTCTACAATTGAAGCTTTGATTATAAGCTCTTGTAATTGGCAACTTTGGGGCTACACTTATACTTTTCTCGAGACTTAATTCTTAGCTAAGGTGAGTTTACGTAACCATGTTTATGCAATTCTTTATACTTGCAACATTATACTTAAGCAATTCTACATACATGTCTAGTTGTAAACTTTAATGCCTCATGATTTAGACTACAACAACAGTTTCAACGAGTTTCAACATTACATAATCATTAGCTATGGCCAAGCCGGCGATACTCAATAATAGATCTATTGGATTGACAATCCCACCCGGATACGTGTACCTCCTACATAGGTAGCGTGGGTGATTGTTATCGTTCCAACATATTATTAAGGTGAACCGTGGATGACGGGATAGACCTAAACTAGTCGGAGGTTTGATTATGTCGATTCAACATTTCATGTTTATTCATGTAGACTTAAACTTACGATAGACATTTGAATTGCGAAACTTTTATTCTTAAACTTAATTGCTTGACATGGCTTATGTATTCTCACTAACTTCTAGTTGACCCCCCCCCCCCATTTTTCCAAACTCAACAGGAAATACTGATGCTTGAAGTCTAGAGCTAGCATAAGGAGATATTTGAAGCTTTGTTTGATTATTTGATATAGACTTTAATGTAATTCAATATTGTAATGAAATAAATGATTATTTAAACATATGTATTACCATGAGCTACTGTATACTCATTCTTACGTGACACCTCGATGTTTCCGCCATCGGTTGGGGTGTTACAATACATAAGGTAATAAATATGTCTAAGTCTATCTAGTCTACCAATATATATATTCTAGGGCTTCGAATTGGGGATAAGTGCTCGTTTGATTAATAATTAAAATGTTTGATAATTGAGAGAAATTTAATAAATAAATAAACAAAAATCTTTTTATAAAATTTGAATCAAAGATGGTTACAATAATGAGTTTAAAGTATAAAAATAATTTTTATAAAAATTATTTTCTTTAAAATAGAATATTAAATCTATTTATTACAAATTGTCAAAATTTAACTTTAATATTTAAAAATACTAAAATTAAAGAATTATTAGATTAAAAATTTTATTTCTATCCCAAATAATCAGAAATAATTTATATAAAATTTTGGTGCAAAAATATTGAAAAATGAATTTATTATGATTTAATTATGATTAAAACTAACAAAAATTGATTAAAAATATAAATAAATGATTTTTCAGAAATAAAAATCATTTCAGAAAAGTTTATTGTTATAAAAACTCAGAATAATTTTTGTAGAAATTTATAAAATTGTTTTGGTATTTTAATAGAATTTTATAAATATAATAGAATAAACTTGATTTATTTATTATATATATTAAATAAATAAATTTTTGAAAACTAAAAATTGTATGTTAAACTTTTTCATTAGATTAACACAAAATAATTTTTGTAGAATTATTAAAAGTGTTTTAGTATTTTAAAATGAATTTTTAAAATACAAGAGATATATATATTTAAACTTGATTGTTTTTAATTAAAACAAAACAAAAAGAAAAGGGTGTGGCTGCTGTGGGTCGAACCCGCGTCAGCCGGTTCAAAGTCACCAGGCACAACCACTTGGTCCAGACCAGTGGTTGTGTTTGGTTTCAGTTCGTATAAAATAAATAACATATGTGAAATCGTGTTCTTCCCCAAATCAAACATACGTGCCCTAGTTTCTGAAATTGATCAAATCACACAACATTAACCCAATTAACCTTAGGGTTAATGTTGTGTATATGCCGAACAATAAAACCCATAAAAAAATCAGACTTACAAACACGTTTCGATACTGGATTGATCAGTCAATGCCCGAAGTCAATACACGATCAAAAATTCAAGAACAGAGGATTGTTTATAGAAATTGAAGGTTGAGAAAGAATGAGTGGCGAGTTGTGATGGTCCAGAGGTGCTCAATTTATAGTGTGGTGGTCTGAATCACTGAATTGGTATGTTTGACTTTGACTTGAATGTTTGACGCGTATAAATGTATAATTGGTATGAATTGATTGCTAATTGAACGTGTAATGACTCATAACAGGCCGGTAATCACGATCCCAAGTAAATCCATGATCAATTACGAGTTAATTGTTTTGATTTTGGTAAGTCGTTGGTCACAGTTGACTTTCCAAGTCAACTGGGAGGATTTTGAATTCGTGTTATATTAATAAGGTGCTAGGTTTATAACAAGAAACATGGGCAGACCAGATGGTTAAGTATGTGTGTGTATAAGGGCCGGCTTGGGCGCGGGTTCGAGTCCCAGCCCAAGCAATATTTTTTTTTGACAATTATCTAATATATATATGTGTATTATGTATAATTAAAATAACATTAGGGTTCCAAAAATACCACAATAATAATTAAATATGATTAGTAATACTAAAACTTGATGTTTTTCATTCAAATTATACGTAACGTACAATAATTAAACGCGAAATGTTACAGTCTCCCCTACTTTTAGGAACTTCGTCCCGAAGTTAAAAGAAAAACACCAGGTTTACAATTGGTCGACTACCGAAAACCTTGATAAAATTTCTCACTACCTTAACGTACCTGTAAATTCATGATTACGTTCCGGACCGTAATTACCAATTTATCTTACATTAGGGTTTTGCGTTCTTTTATGACTCTACCGATTGTTGAGCAGGTTCGATAGTCCCCACCAGTCGTTGAGCAGGTTGTAGGGCCTCTCCCGACTGTTGGAAAGACATGATGACCTCTACCAATCGTTGAGTAGGTTGTTTGGTAGTCAACTAATTGTTGTACAAGTAAGCAAGTATGATTTAAATATAGATATAGCAATTAGTTCACATTCAAACAAGCATGCACTCAGATGTTATGATAATACTCGAATTTATTACTTGAATCAAAAAGTGTCAATACATAGAATTAAAAAGCAGACATCATTCAAATGGTGGGGTTTGCTGTTAAGTAGCTGGAGGGTCCCTAGCGGGGTTATTTGGAGCAGCAAGGGCGTTTATAGCAGGAATTCGACAAGCATCCGCAAGATGCCCATACCTTTGACAATTGGTGCACTGTCGGCAGGGCACTTGGGTTGGGTGGTGATACTGGCAGGTATCACACTTAGGTTGGTTTCCGTTGTATCGTTTCTTGTTGGGTGGGACAGTGGTGTCTATTGCAAAATTCCTGACCTTGCACTTTCTGTTGGTTGAGGCCTCGGTTTTGATTTCAACGGCAGGTTGGGGAGTATCCTTTTCAACAGTTTTCTTTTCCCCTTTCCGAGTCAGGGTTCCTGCCTTCACATGGTTATCTGTTAGGGTGGCCGCCAAGCGTTTTGCTTCCTCCAAAGTAGCAGGGTTCCTTCCCCACACCGTGTCTTGAATCTGCATCGGTAAGCCACCAATGTATTTTTCGATCGCAATAGGCAAGGGGGTGACCTTGTGTGGTAGTAGTAGACTAAGTTCGTGAAAACGAGTGTTGTAGGGAAGGTTTTCTCCACTATCTTGAGCAAGATCATGAAACTCATCTTCCAGCTTCTTGATTTCATTACGAGGGCAGAACTCTGCCTTCATAATGTCTTTAGCTTGATCCCAAGTTAAGGCCAGTGCAGCTTCAGCTCCGCGGGTACGCTTTTCCTCATTCCACCAAGTGAGTGCTCGTTTGTGAAGAACACTCATTTTATAACGGACCTTAAAGTTGTCGGGACACTCACTGTTAATGAAGGTATTCTCAATACCCTCAAACCATTGTAGGAGTCCTGTAGCTCCTTCTTCTCCACTGAACTTAGGGGGATTACAGGAATTAAAATGCTTAAGAGTACAAGCTGGGAGACCATTCCCGTTCCCGTTGTGGTTTCCATTTCCGTTCCCGTTTCCATTACCGTTCATCTGGATGACTTGAGCTAGTAAGTTAGGGACCAGAGTCGCGATTTGTTGCGCCATTTGTTGGGAAATGATCGCAGCCAGTTGGGCATCGACACCATTGTTGTTGTTGTTATTTTTGTTGTTGTGGTTAGCGTCGTGGTTGTTGCTATTTACTTCATCTTGATTGTTACCACTGTTAAGGCGAGTGCTGCGACGTGGAGGCATGATCTGTAAGAGACACAATGAAATGAATGAGGTTATATAAGGAATGTAATCATTTATTCATTAAAACGAATAAACGAAAACGTTGACTTATCAAAGATTCTAGATTCTAATAACATATGAAGACATGCTTTAGCCTATAAGTGAACACTCATCCCGAGAATTCCCAGGTAGGCATCCGGGTCCCTCGTCTGATTGGGATATATGCGCAATGCCAGCCTAGACAGAAGACTCAGAATACAGGCGTTCACCCTTCCAGATTGCACGTGTTCGTTATTAAAATCCAAAATTTCGACGAGATCTCAAGGTGGTTCAGGCTAAACCTGAGGATTTTGTCCTATTAGTCTAAGAGTAGATCCAATGATGGAGAGCAACCTTCTTGTAAGGATGAAATTAGGGATGAGCAGTGGGCGAGATAGAGAATAGCAAGTAAAAGGAGCAAATACTGGTTATATTCCTATGGTTATAGACTAGATTATTTTTCTAATAACCTAATTCCCTATAACCATGGCTCTGATACCAATCTGTAACATCCGGCCCCTCTCACCACCAATATTGTCCACTTTGCCAATCCCGAGCTCACGGATTTGTTTTTGGTTGCCCAAGTGGAGACTTCCCAGGAGGTCACCCATCCTAGAATTTCTCCCACCTGAGCACGCTTAACTGTGGAGTTCTCCTCTCATCCACTAACATTAAGCCCCAAAACGGGTTGGTGATTTAAGAGGCAAGACATTACTTATGAACTAAGGATCTCTCCTGGCCACGGCCGATGTGGGATTTTCCTGGGGTGTCACATTCACCCCCTGTTAGAGTCTCATCGTCCCTGATGAGGTTTGCACCCACCATCCCGAACGACACAGGAGTGGCTCTGATACTAATCTGTAACACCCCAACCGATGGCGGAAACATCGGGATGTCACGTATTGATGATTGTTCAGTAGCTCATGGTAAATAATAAATTTCATTATATGATTTAAATAAATTACATACAATTGTTTTACAAGAATTCGTACATCAAATTGAATAAAACTATGCACACATCTTCAAGCATTAATTCCACATACAGCCTAGCAGGCTGGGCGTAAAGGAACTGGACCCATGGATAGATAGACGGGCACCGCTGGTGAACCTCTTGGAGAAGCTTGTGCGGTCGACCATGTTGAAGGCATTGGAGAAGTCTACTGTAAGCAGAGCCAAGGACCCATCCGCATGAAAAGAGTTGAGGAACCTGTTGGCACTGTGAAGCACCGCCTCTGCCCCATTTGGCACCCCTACTCCAAATTGAAAATCCCCCAGGTACTGGGCATTGTCTTTCCCAACCTTCTTCATTGCCACCTTAGAAACCAACCTTCGCCAAATACCCTCACGGCAATAGGCCGAATTTCATTATCAGGCTTCAATAAGGGGGTAAGGGGGGCCGAGGCAACAAACTCGGCAAGTGTCTTAGGGCAGGCCCCCCAAGCCATAAGTTGACGACTTCAGTAATGGCCATATATGTAAACAAAAAAAAACCATTTTAAGTTATGCCATAATTGAGGCAGAATATCATTAGATACATTCTTATGGGGTAAAAGAGGACGGTACCCTGACAAACTAATGTCAAAGAATTTGTATCAAGTTGGGCTCTCAAAGGATAGAACCTCGAGGGAACCTTTGAGACCTGTAAGACTCTTAAATCACAAACTATCAATGAATGGCCGTAGTGGAAATGTGCTATAATAAGTTCAATGTACCACACCTTCAAACCCTATTTCAGTCGGTACAATGCTTATGTAACTTGTATACTTTGTTTTTTCACCTTTATGACGACCCTGGTGGTTGGAGAACGTATACTTCCTCTTATGAAGTGGTCTGTTTGAAAATGCTGATATTTGATTGAGTTGATGTATTATTAACCACCTTTGAACAACTATCATTATCTAACTTTGCATCATAAAATACCCACATGTGTCTCCCTTTTCCAAGATATATAGAGTATTTTGACGCCTCATTCCTAGTTGAAATAACATCCATATGTATCTATTGTTTGTTTTTGTTTTTGTTTTTTTTTTAATTTGGCATTACATCAAACAATATATCGTCACATGTTGAGTCAGAGACCTTACTCGGCTCAGCCTAACTAGTTGGTGGTGGTGGGTCTAGGAAGTGGTGTGCGAGTAGCCTATTGAGGGTTATGAACACAAATGAATGGACAAACAGGTAAAATTTTCATTAGTATTAGTTTGAAGGGTTTAATGGCTGATTCAGAGCTGTTATGGCAATGAACCAAACTCACTTAATACTGATTGATTTAGAGGTATAGCGTCTTAACGGAATCATTAAGAGGCTACCAAACAACCCTATAGTCTTTTTGTTTTCTTGGTTGTATTTATTCTATTCAATCACTTTTATCACATGACTCCATTGCGAAGGCAAGCTTCTTAATGCCTTCTCTACACAATTTGGTCGGTGACATTGTCATCGAAGGCGTATTTCTGGCTGACAATTCCCACCATTTCTAGCAGAACCAAGAAATTTGTTCATAATTTAATTTGACAAGTTATAAGCTCTCTTCTTAGAGCCCGTAACTTTACCGTTATATGATTTCAAGTCACCTTAAACTGTACGACACAAAGCTTACACATTTTTTTTTGAACGGCCAACAAAACTTTTATTCAACGAGCTAACAAGGCGCTAGCACAAACAATCCGAATACATCAAAAATCCACAAAAAAAACAATATCCGAACACTACCCCATTCTAGCTATATCAAACCTAGACCAAGAATCCCAAGTCATGTCCGACATTTTGCCACGGTTGGTAATCCATAGGTAGCTCATTATCTTAATCTCCTCAAAAACATTCCGCACCACAATCGCCTTTTGATTAAAGATAAGGTCATTCCGCGCCTTCCATATACTCCAAAAAGTTGTCAGCACCACGCCATATAATGCTTTCTTTGCCCGAGTGTTGGATAGCCGTTTTATAGTAATGAAGAAGATCCCTAACATGAAAAGCAATAAGGTTAGGAACCCGACACCATGCCCAAATCGCCTGCCACAAATCCATAGCCACTAAGCACCCGGTAAACAAGTGCTCAACAGATTCATCGTTCGCTCCACACAAAGCTTACACATAAACTCTAGGTTTTAAACTATGTTTGCTGCAAAGCTGGTGCAAACATTAATGGTCAGTTTTAAACTTTCATATTAAAGCCTGCAACTATACCATGCAAAGCTAACGCAAAAATGCTATATATGTATGTCCCACAAAATATCTAGATAAATCTTATATGAGAGAACTTCATTGTGATATTATCAAACTTTTTTTGTGATCATTGTGAAATGTTTTTTTTTTTTTTATTATTTTCAATTTATTGTAATTTTATTTATATTATTTGACGTTTTTTATTATTTAAAGTTATTATATGTTTCATAATTTAATTAAAACATTTTAAATATTAGTGTTCAAAGCTTAAATTAAATTAAATTAAAATAAAACAGTTTAGTTTTGGGGAAATATGAGACGACACCAGTACCGGTACCATACCGTAGCGACCATTTTCGATACCGGTACCTATTGTTTCCGTTTTTCAGGATCCATATTTTTGGTACCGAGCACACTCCTATGTTCTATCACCGATGAAACCTTCGGTTCTCATAGTGTACTAGCTTCACCTTGACATTCATGTTTTCTTTCTTTTAACTTAAATTTGAAACATTTAAATAGAGGATAATACTTAGAAGAAAAGGTACTTACACTTTGGCCCTTTTAAAATTTATGAATAAAATGTTTTGGTAGCAAGAACTAGGGTAGGGGTGTAAATGGCATACGTGTGACCTACTCGAGATTTACTCGTGAAAAGCATAAATCAAGCCAAACTTAAATAAGCTCAAGCCTAATAAAAAAATTGTTTAATACACGAGTCTAAGCTTCAATTATCGAGCTTGGGTGCCTAAAAGGGCCTATAATTTAATTAAAAGCCTAATTCAAATGGAACAAACTTAAAAGCTGGTTACTATTCCATAAAATTTTGCTGGCCCGCCTAAACTTAATTAAAAGCCTAATTTAAATGGAGTTTGAGCGGCAATCAAAAAGAAAGACGAAGGTCGAGGACTGCTGGCTACCGCCCCCGCCTCCCACCACCAGCCGGTGTGCTGTGGCGCCTACCAGCAGTCGTCCCGCCGCAGCCTCCCACCATCAAAGGTATTCTTCTAATATTTCTATTATTTTTAAGAATGCAAGGTAATTTCTTTTTTAGTATTGCACGGATCACATAAATTTTCTTTAGATACCCCTTGTTTTTTGCGCTAGATTTGCCATACCATTCTTGCAACATATCATCATGATTCAAAACTCAAAACTTTCAACGTACTTGACTTTTTTTTTTTTTTTTTTGTACTTACGTATAGATGTGGCTATTTAAGTTTAATTAATACATTTAATATTAAAGAAGTATAGATGTGGCTATTGAAAAACATTACCCTGCTTGCTCGGTTGCTTACTGATTGTCCTTTTCCTTCCTATAAAATATCTGCATGTTGAATGAGTCAATCATAAATGTAAGCCAACCAAAATGACAATAACATTAATGTGGAATATTGAATCAATCATTAATGTAAGCCAACCAATAAGGCAATTACACCCACTAGCAATCTTAAATTTTTTGAACTTGTGGCTTTAAAAGGCCAACGGTTATCCTTTGTGATCATAACTTCTTTTTATCAAAAATGGACTCAAAGCACCCAATGGTTAACTTACCATCCTTCTCTCTTATTCATTTCCTCTTTTATTCTCTTGTTATATCTCTCCATTCCACTGTCATATGTGGTGGATATGAGAGTGATCTTGAGGCTTTGCTGAATTTCAAGTCCTTGATCACTCACGATCCATATGGAGTTCTAACCTCATGGAACGATTCTCTTCATTTATGTGAATGGAGTCATGTTCATTGTGGGAAGCGACATAGAAGAGTGACTTCTATAGAATTGTCGTCGCAAGGTCTAGAAGGCTCGTTGTCTACTCATGTGGGGAACCTCAGCTTCCTCCACACGCTCTCTCTTTGGAACAACAGCTTTCAAGGAGCCATCCCTCAAGAACTTGGCCGTCTTTCTAGGCTACGTGTTCTGTATCTGTATGACAACAAATTCAACGAGGTCATTCCAACTAACATATCTAGTTGTTTTAACCTTGAAGAGATTAATCTTTCCAATAACGAGCTAGTTGGAAGCATACCTAAGGAGATTAGTTCCCTCACCAAACTTACTTATCTTTCTTTTAAAAATAATAAGCTTACAGGTGGAATCCCACCCATCTTGGGAAATATTACATCATTGGAACTATTTTCTGTTACCGGAAATCCCTTGGGTGGTAGCTTACCAAACATCTTCGGCCAGTGGAAAAATTTAAGAGAATTTTCCGTTGAAAGTTGTAACTTATACGGAGCCATCCCCCATGAATTCGGTCATCTTTCTCGGTTGGCGGTCCTCTATCTTGGATATAACAAGTTCTCTGGGGTAATTCCAACTAATATATTCAATTGTTCAAACCTTGAAGAGCTTGAGCTTTCCTATAATGAGCTAGTTGGTAACATACCAAAAGAGATTAGTTTCCTATCCAAGCTTACTTTTATTTCACTTGAGAATAATAACTTAACAGGTGGAATCCCACCATACTTTGGGAATATCACGTCACTGGAACTGTTCTCTTTAGCAATAAATCCTTTGGGTGGGACCATTCCAGACACCATAGGCCATTTGAAAAATTTAAAAGGAATTTACTTGGGTAGCTGTAATCTATATGGAACCATCCCTAATTCTCTTTATAACCTTTCACTCCTAGCTGATTTTAGCTTGCTTGAGAATCAATTGACAGGTGGTCTTCATTCAGCCATAGGTGGAATGCTCCCTCATCTTATTGTCCTTCGATTAGGGGGTAACCAATTAAGTGGACCTCTTCCAGCATCCATTTCAAATTGCACAAGATTAAGACTTCTTGAACTCGGCAGGAACAAGTTTAGTGGACACCTGTCAATTGACTTTTCAAAACTAACAGACATAAATTTTATAGAAATAGGTGATAACCTCTTTGGAAGCAAAGAAGCAGATGTCATGAAGTTTATTGATTCTTTGAAAAACTGTACGAATTTAAAGAGGTTGGGTTTTGAAAATTGCAAGTTTCAAGGAGTTCTCCCCAGATCAATAGGTAATCTTTCTAATCAACTAAAAGATTTAAGATTTCATGAAAATCTATTACATGGAAGCCTCCCTAGTTCCATTGGTAATCTGGTTGGCTTGAATAAGTTGTCATTAGGAGGAAACCAATTCACGGGAAACATCCCTTCAACCATTGGTAACCTTCAAAACTTAGAAAAGCTTTATTTATACGAAACCCAAATTTCAGGACAGATTCCTGATTCCATGGGGAACTTGTCATTGTTGATAACACTTAATTTATCTTCAAACATGTTGGAAGGGGTTATTCCATTAAGTTTAGGAAATTGTCATCATCTATTAGAGTTGTACCTTAATGACAATAAACTTATCGGGAAAATACCTATACAACTTCTTCAACTTTCAAGTCTCTCTATAGCATTGGATCTTTCTCAAAACAGCTTGTTTGGTTCACTTCCAAGTGAGGTTGGAAACCTCAACATGTTGACTACTTTGAATTTATCAGATAATAATTTATCTGGTAACATCCCTAGTAGCCTTGGTGGCTGTAGTAGCTTGTTAAGGTTGTCTCTTAGAGGTAACTTATTTCAAGGTGATATACCATTATCATTAGGTTCCTTGAAAGGATTGATGGAGCTGGATATTTCTCATAACAATTTATCAGGTCATATTCCTGGATTTTTCGATAAGTTTAAGTTAGAATATTTGAACTTGTCATATAACGATTTTGAGGGTGAAGTTCCAATGGTTGGAGTGTTTTCCAATGAAAGTGCATTCTCGGTTTTGGGGAATAGAAGGCTTTGTGGTGGCTTGATTGAACTTGATTTACCTAAATGCAGGGAGACAAGTGAAAAGCTAAAGAATATTCTTCTCTTTGTAATAATCACATTGGTCGCATTCACACTTTTCATGGCAGCATGTGTAGCATATGCTTGGTCTAAGAAGAAAAGAAAGAGCCATCTTTCTCAACCGTCAACAAGCGAACGATACATAAAAGTATCGTACAGCCAACTTCTAAAGGCTACCGATGGGTTCTCAGAATCCAATTTGATTGGAACCGGTGGTTGTAGTTCTGTTTATAAAGGAATCATTAATGAAGCTGATGACACATTTGTTGCAATCAAAGTTCTGCATCTTCAAAGTCGAAAAGCTCAAAGAAGCTTTACAAGGGAGTGTGAAGCATGGCGAAACATTCGACATAGGAATTTGTTGAAGATAATAACTTCATGTTCAAGTGTTGACTTTCAAGGAAATCCATTTAAAGCTTTGGTATACGAGTTCATGCCCAATGGGAGTTTGCATGATTGGTTGCATCCAAGTGAAAAGACAGTGAGACTAAACCTTCTCCAAATGATAGAAATTCTTTTGGATGTAGCGCACGCACTTGATTATATTCATAATCACTGTTCACCAGCCATTGTTCATGGTGACTTGAAGCCTAGTAACATTCTACTCGATAATGATATGGTGGCACATGTTGGAGATTTTGGTTTAGCTCAATTTCTTGGAACTTCATATTCAAACAACTCATCTGGGATTCAGGGAACAATGGGTTATGTTCCTCCAGGTAAAATAGACTTTCGTATTTACTTACTTGTATTATTACCATTTTATAATATAATTGCTTGTAAGTTGCAGAATATGGTCTCGGAAGTGAGATGGCAAGTAGCGGTGATGTCTACAGTTTTGGAATACTAGTTCTAGAGGTGATGACCGGGAAAAGCCCAACTGATGACATCTTTAATGAAGACCTCTGCCTTCATAAATTTGCTTCCATGGCCTTGCTAGACAATGCAATTGACATCATTGATGTTAACATTATAAACTTTCATAAAAAGAATAACATTGTTCTGCAACACATGGAAGCTGCCAAGAAAATAGAGGAATGTTTGGCTCTCATAATTCAGATTGGAGTATCATGCTCTTTGGATTCCCCAACACAAAGAATGGATATCAAAAACGCAGTGCGAGAATTGCAAAAAGTTCTCGATACACTTGAAAATACTTCAGGTACAGTGTTCATTATTCATGTTTAGGAGATGGCGTACCATGTATATCATCTTTGTTACTAATTTAAATAGGTGTTTGCATAAATAGGTTACGTAATTGGTTTTTGTGTGCTGAATAATATAGGTGGTTTTTTTTTGTGTGTTTTGGGCCCTGATTTTCTAACATTATTGACCGAATATTCATTTGGAATTTGTGTAATCTTGCAGATGTTAATATCGAATCGCCACTGTTGATGCACTCTCAGAAGCCAATTTGTGATATAACTAGATTTGAAGTATGTAAATCTTAGATATTGTAGTGGTTATTTGAGATATCTATCTATTAATTGATCCATTTACGAATAGGTGGACTGCAATGTATGTTAAATGGGTTCAACATCTTATATTGGTTTATCTTGAAATTTATATCTGACTGTTATTATATGGGTTCTGAACTTATATTTAACATACCAGTTGTATTATTTGGACAAAAGTTTGGAGTAAGTTATTCAACATGCTATTTATAGTAACAAGAGTATTTATAATTTTGTATGTATCCCATATACAGTACGCGAACAAAAGTCTTTAAGCTCATCAATGTCTTCCTAATGAGTATGTACAAAGATATCTCGCTCTTTGAAACGCAACAGTTGTTCTCAAGTAATTCTTCAAAATATCTTATTTGTTAGCTGAATGTTCCCTTATGTGTCCGTGGTACCTATTTGAAACTTGAATTTTAGCAATTATGGAAACACTATTTTGATCCAACAATTTCCTGTCCACTTGAAATATTTGTAAATTTATTTTGATACTTATGTATGTTTTTAAGTCAACACCTTTATCATGTACAAAGGTGGAAAAATGGGTGTGTCGATGATTACGGGTCAGTTTGGGTAGGTTGGGTTAACGGTTGACGTATGGTGTATGAAGCTTTCTTGTTTAGCCCGACCCGTTTCTTAAACATCACAAAAGCTTATTTTGTTAATATTAGTATATGCATTTTGCAACCTGTTTGTTTGTAAGCTTTACTTCAAGATTTCATAATCACTTGATATTCCTCTCTAACATACCTTTTAGATTTTTTTCTACTTCTCAATGATTGTACTAATTTGTTTTAGTACTGGATAAAATAAAAAGAAAATAATGAATTTCAAAAAAATAAGATAAACGTGTTAAAAAAGTTAAATTGCTAGAACAATTTAAAAAAAATATATGAAAAAAATTAGTGACTCAACTCAACTCGACCCAACCTGCCTGGACTTGGTTGACCCGTTTTAAATGATAAATTGTATTAACTTGAGTCCGTTTTGAATTCTTACATAGCCTAAACTCGTCCCACGCCACTCATGTTGCCGCCTCTGGCAAATGCATAATTGCAATTAATATTATGCATATATGTAATAAAACCATTGTAAACTGTGCCATAACGGAGGCAGAATATCATTAGAGACTACATTCTTTTGGGGTAAAAGAGGATCATACCCTGACAGAACTTATGTCACGTAAGTCTTATGAAGTATGGACACTTGAAGGATAGAACCTCGAGGGAACCATAATGACAATAAACTTGCCGGGAATATACCTATACAACTTCTTCAACTTTCAAGTCTCTCTATAGCATTGGATCTTTCTCAAAACAACTTTTTTGGTTCACTTCCAGTCGAGGTTGGAAACCAATAATTTATATGGTAACATCCCTAGTAGCCTTGGTGGCTGTAGTGTAACACCCCAACCGATGGCGGAAACATCGGGATGTCACGTATTGATGATTGTTCAGTAGCTCATGGTAAATAATAAGTTTCAATATATGATTTAAATAAATTACATACAATTGTTAAAGAATTTGTACATCAAGATAAAAAAATACTACCTACGCATCTTCAAGCATTAACTCTAATCTTCAAGCAAGCTATAACCTGAAACATGTTAAGTTTGAAAATATTTTGGGTCAACAAAAGTTGGTGAGAATTACATAGGTTTGAATGTTGAATAAAATTTGTACAATTCGAGTGTCATGGCAAGTCTAGTCCATATGTGAAAACAATACTACCCGGTAAATCGTGTGCATAATCAAACCTTGTGACTAGAATATTGTGGTCCATCCCATACGCATATGGTTCACTCGTTTATGTTGCGATAACAATCACCCACGCCACCTATGTAGGAGGTAACGTATCCGGGTGGGGTTGTTAGTCCAATAGATCTATAATTGTGTATCGTTGGCTTGTACGGAGTTAATGATTATGCTAGAATAATTGTGCTTACCATAGTAATGTTTAAGACATAATGCAACATAGAATAACACAGACACTTATGTTGAATTGTAAATTGATGTTGTAACATGTTTCACCCCAAAATAGTGAAAAAGGGCTATGTAAACTCACCTTAGGTGCTTAATGAGTTCGTGAGTTTTCTTGAGCGTGCAAACACTTAGTAATAATGCCTTGGAAAACTCGGAACTAGCTAGAGGAGATAATGATGGATGAAAACTTTAGTATGTGGGAGATGGGATAATAATGTTTTTTTTTTTTATTGAATGTTATAAAGAGTTGAATGGTAGGCTATTGTATTTATAGTGTAGAAATTGGAGTTGTAATTAGGGACTACTTTGACTAGGCTAGAATTTAGGAACAACTTTGACTTGACTAGAAGACCATATTTACTAACACTTTGACTTGACTAGGAGACCATATTTACTAACACTTTGACTTGACTTGACTAGGAGACTACGTTTGACTTTTCAGGTTTGAATACGGGACCTTGAAAGGGTTTAAGTTTAATTGGTTTTAATTAACATCACAAAACACCAAATGGTGTAGTGGTTTGTGTGGTGTGGTTAAGGTTTAGCCCGCCAGGGACTCGGGTTCGAATCCTGGCACAGGCAAACATTTTTTTTAACGTTTTTAAATCAGAATTTAATACAATCCAATTTAATATTGATTATACGTCATTATTTAAACAAAAAATTAACAAAATGAATGGTAAAGATACTGTAAACATGAATCGGATGAATAAATGGGGGAGTTCTATATATATATATATATATATATATATATATATATATATATAAAGAAAATTTGTGTGATGTTACAGTCTCCCCTACTTTTTGGAACTTCGTCCCGAAGTTATTAAAAACACGGGGTTGAGGGTGATTGGAACAACCATGGTTTGGAAAATTTGGGGTTAAGGCACGACATGAATTTTGTAGGTAATAGAAATAACTGTTTCGAATAGTTTGGTAACAGGTTTGATAGGTGTGGGTTTTAAGGGTTGGATTAGGTTCGTCTAAAATATCAAGGCGAATAAGAATCTAGCAAAACACTAAACTTTAAGTTTTAGGAATCTTAAAAAGAAATGCATGAGTTAATTGACTATAGAAATACTAAACAGGTAACTAGAGTTTATAATTGGTTATCTACCAAAAACCTTGATAGAATTTCACACTACCTTAACGTACCTGTAAATTCATGATTACGTTCCAGACCGTAATCACCAATTTACCTTACATTAGGGTTTTGTGTCCTTCTATGACTCTAAACACACATGTAAGTAATGCAAAATAACCTTGTGATGAATCATATACAATGTATCCAAAAATGAGTCCAACTGTTGAGCAGGAAAAAGACTTCTACCAGTCAGTGAATAAGAACCTCTACCGATTGTTGAGCAGGTGCGATAGCCTCTACCAGTCGTTGAGCAGGTTGTAGGGCCTCTACCGACTGTTGAGAAGGCATGATGACCTATACCAATCGTTGAGTAGGTTATTTGGTACTCTACTAACTGTTGAGCAAGTACTTCATCCTCTATCAGTTGTTTGATTAAGTGTACCAATTATTACACACATGAATTGCAAATTGATAATATGTACATGTAATCAATCAAGTATCAAGTATAGCATGCGAGTTGTAATAGAGTTGCCCTAGACAAGGTTAATGACTCTAGGTGTGTCTATAGCAAATAGTTTATATTCCATGACTTCTAGTATCAATTGTTCAAATATGGTAGATAATCGAATCCTCATGTATAACTAAGGATTAAGTTTGATGCAACAAACAATCAAGTTCATGTTCAAGAAGGTAAAGAATATGAATTTAGTTCTTGAGAGGATGATGAAAAATCTCGAAGCAGAATCAAGGTTGTGAGAGATAGTGAATGTGAAGATAGTTGATAAAGAGTTTATTTTATAGTAAAGAGATTATGTAGCAGTGTAAATTGTGGGGCTTGAATCAAAGGTTAGAATCAAGTGTATGAGAAAACATGATTGTGGTATATGCCAAATATTGTAAAAATTTGAACAAGTTGAAAATGAGTGAGTGTCGATGGAGAATCTAGAGACTAGATATTATTCCTATGGATAAAAAAAAAAATCTTATTTTCAAAATTGGTTTTATACATAAAGCAAAAGTTGTTAAATAGTACAAGCTAAGTGGGCTTTGATTAAAATATTCCCGTTAGTTGGAGATTTCAAACATGACATTAGGTTTTGAAGATCAAGGTTCTATTAAGTGATTTTTTTAATAGTTTAAAGCATTATATAGAAAATTGTTTTTTACGTCAATAAATAAACAATTGAATTTAAGTTCGAGGACATCTTTTGACAAAAATATGTACTATGTAAAGTTACTAGGTAATGAAAATACAACAGGATTTAGAAATCTTTAGTTTGTGCTAAGGTATGAGGTTATAGTTTTTAAAAATAAGTAACATGTGGAGAAATGAAATAATATGATTTGGGTAGGGTGTTGAATATTTAAAAAGTGGCTAAGATGGTAGGGTGAAGTGTGATTGTGAAATCCATAGATGGTTATGAAATGAGATTGATTTAAGCTGTAAAATTTTGAGATTTTAGAGCTTAGTTTAAGGAAAGTGAGTGTTATCATTTATTCATTAATTAAAACGAATAATCGAAAACGTTGACTTATCAAAGCTTCTAGATTCTAATAACATAGTGAAGACATGCTTTAGCCTATAAGTGAACACTCATCCCGAGAATTCCCAGGTAGGCATCCGAGTCCCTCGTCTGATTGGGATTTATGCGCAATGCCAGTCCTAGACAGAAAACTCAGAATACAGGCGTTCACCCTTCCAGATTGCACGTGTTCGTTATTAAAATCTAGAACTTCGACGAGATCTTCAAGGTGGTTCAGGCTAAACCTGAGGATTTGTCCTATTAGTCTAAGAGTAGATCTTGTGATGGAGAACACTCTTCTTGTAGGGACTAAAGTAAGGATAAGAAGTAGGATAGAGAATATAAACAAGTAAGGTTGCAAGTAAAAGGAGCAAGTACTGATTAAATCCTATGGTTATAGACTAGATTTTTTTTTCTAATAACCTAATTCCCTATAACCATGGCTCTGATACCAATCTGTAACACCCCAACCGATGGCGAAAACATCGGGATGTCACGTATTGATGATTGTTCAGTAGCTCATGGTAAATAATAAGTTTCAATATATGATTTAAATAAATTACATACAATTGTTCTAAGAATTTGTACATCAAGATAAAAAATACTAGCTACGCATCTTCAAGCATTAACTCTAATCTTCGAGCAAGCTATAACCTGAAACATGTTAAGTTTGAAAATATTTTGGGTCAACAAAAGTTGGTGAGAATTACATAGGTTTGAATGTTGAATAAAATTTGTACAATTCGAGTGTCATGGCAAGTCTAGTCCATATGTGAAAACAATACTACCCGGTAAATCGTGTGCATAATCAAACCTTGTGACTAGAATATTGTGGTCCATCCCATACGCATATGGTTCACTCGTTTATGTTGCGATAACAATCACCCACACCACCTATGTAGGAGGTAACGTATCCGGGTGGGGTTGTCAGTCCAATAGATCTATCATTGTGTATCGTTGGCTTGTACGGAGTTAATGATTATGCTAGAATAATTGTGCTTACCATAGTAATGTTTAAGACATAATGCAACATAGAATAACACATAGACACTTATGTTGCATTGTAAATTGATGTTGTAACATGTTTCACCCCAAAATAGTGAAAAAGGGCTATGTAAACTCACCTTAGGTGCTTAATGAGTTCGTGAGTTTTCTTGAGCGTGCAAACACTTAGTAATAATGTCTTGGAAAACTCGGAACTAGCTAGAGGAGATAATGATGGATGAAAACTTTAGAGCATTCACAGTAGTAGCTACATCTCCATCTCTATAATTACACTAAAAATCATTACCTTTCTCTCTCCTTTTCTATTTAATAATAGGGGTATTGGATTTTTATAATCCAAAGTTTGGGCCATTGGTCGATAATAATCTGAACTTTAACGTTGGCCCAGAATAATCCCAAGTGGACATATGAGTGTCAAAAATGAACCTCTGTTAACTCTGAACTAACTGGTTTAGTGTATGCTGACGTGGCGGATGACATGGCATGCTGACGTGTACAAAAATGATGACGTGGCGGATGATGTGGAAATTATTATTTTAATGCCACATCAGAAAAAAAAGGTTTATTATTAGTCAAACGTTAAAGTTTGGATTATTACTGGTCAATGGGAAAAACTTTGGATTATTTAATACCCCTTTTTATTATTATAAATCCTTAAAACATTATTATAAATCCTTAAAACAAAACATCCAACTTCGTTCCCCACAACTATCAAACCACCACCTTCCACCACCACCACCACTCCGCACCACCATCATTTTTGGCGAAAGGATTGCGATCATTTTTTACGAAAGGATTGCGATGTTGGTTTGAAGATAATTGATGGCACCTCATCCGCCATGTCATCATTTTTTGTACACGTCAGCATGCCACGTCATCTGTCACGTCGGCATACACTAACCCAGTTCATTCAGAGTTAACGGGGGTCCATTTTTTACACCCACATGTCCATTTTGGATTATTCTGGGCCAACGTTAAAGTTCGAATTATTATCGGCCAATGGCCCAAACTTTGGATTATTAAAATACAATACCCCTTAATAATACTTATTCTATGCTTTTATCATTACCTTTTCTCTCTTCTACTCACAACCACTTTCAAAAATATTAAAAAATTATAGAAGATGAACCGTGTCACCTCCAAATTTACTGATGAACAGTAACTTTTCTCTCTACTCCACTCACAACCATTTACTACCACTTATCAATATATAGAGGTTTGTCTCACATAATTATGGAGAACCAAATGTGAATGCTCTTAGAGGCAACTTATTTAGGTTCCTTGAAAGGATTGATAGAGCTGGATATCTCTCATAACAATTTATCAGGGCAGATTCCTACATTTTTGAATCAGTTTAAGTTAGAATATCTAAACATCTATAATACATTATAAAGGAAGAGTGATGTACAACATAGTAATTTTGTACATCATCCAACTATTATAGCAACATGTACAAGTAAATTAAGCTTATATCACAAGGGTATAATTGGAACTTTATGGAACATTAAGACACTTGCAAGGATATCAATGTAATTTTACTATGCTCTCCTACCTCACATCCTCAAAACATATTACATCCCTACCCTCACATTTATATTATTGGTTGTTACTTTATTGGCCCTTTATTGTTGGTGTAATTTTCATTTAAGGGGAAGGAACTCAAGGGACTAACAAGTTGTTTCTAACCCATGGGTCTATAAAAGAAAAGAAGGATTGTGAAAAAATTAGGAATGTGGACGTGCAGGCAAAGATGGACAACATTCTTCTTGTGTGTTGTATTATAGTTTTCTCATAATGATGCATCATATACCTATCTTGAACCCCAAAGGTAGTAATTCTTAACCACATGACCATGCATGTATTACTCAGTTCTATCGTTCTTATATGTTCCTTTGAGACTAAAACCATGAATTCCATCATCTATTTTTGTTTTATATCTATTTTTTTTATTCTTTTTTCTCTTCTTTTTCAAATATAGCTGCCAAGGATTAAGAACACTTATTTTCTATGTTAAACATAACACAAGACTTGAAAATGCAGATGGAGTAATCTTGCTTCATTAAAAGTTCAACCCTTTTTTACCACAACACCAAGTAGATTTTTTTAGGAGATTATTATTATTATTATTATTATTATTATTATTATTATTATTATTATTATTATTATTATTATTATTATTATTATTATTGAAAATTAAAGCTAAAGATTGTTTTTCACAAAAAGCTTATTTGTGCTCAAAGCCAAAAGCTGCCAACTTTCTTATCTTGGATTCATGAGTCCAAATTACTCGATTTCAACTTCATGTGATACTTCAAAATATTATATTTATGCTGCTGCAAATCATATCCGAAGAGGGGAAACTGATATGATGATTGCTGGCCAGCACTGAAGCTGTTATAATTCCTATTGGCTTGGATGGTTTTATGGAGTGCAGGGCCCTTTCTCGGAGAAATGATAACCCATACACGGCTTCTAGACCATGGGACAAAGATTAACGGTTTTTTCATGGGTGAATGTGCTGGAGTGTTGGTATGTGTTCTTTTTCTTATGAGTAACTTGCTATTATACTTAATGTCTCATGACGGGGTTTTTGTATTTGCACACCATCACATTATTTATATGAGCCGAGCGCCCGAGCCAAGCCCGAGCTTCACTAAGCTCATTTAGATTATGAAAGCTCGACCTCAGCTTGATTCGAGCTTTGTTTCTAAGGCTCAATTGGGGCTTTAATTCTAAAGCTCGAGCTTAACTCGTAAATAGTTTTACAAGATTGAGCTTGGCTCATTTATTATTTATTGATTGATTTATATTTATTATAAATATTGTTTTACATAAAAATTAGCTATTTTCATAATTTTATAAAGAATTTAAATTAAATATATATTTAATATATTAATTAGAAATTATACATATAGTGGGCTCGTTTAGGCTCGTGAGCCGGCTCGAGCTTCATAACCAAAGCTCGGGCGCGTTTGCTAAACGAGCTTGTTTTTAGTCTCGGGTTCGAGCTTGGTTAGGCTCAGCTCGGGTCGTCTTGAGGCCCGACTTGTTTGCACCCTAAAAGAGGGTAAAGCATAACTAGGGTAAGGGTAAAACATTCAATATAAATATTATGGTGGTGTCCATATCACCTACTTAACCAAAAGCAAGTTGCTTATCTATATATGAGAAAATTATTATTGCAATTCACTTACAAACCACAAACCCAAATACGCAAATACATCAACTTAAAATACTGCTTTTTCTACTTTAGTTTGATTTATGTATATGAATTTTTGTAGTCAAATAAGGAACCTTATGTCAAAGAATAAAAAATGGGCTATTAACTTAATATTCCACTTCAAACACATATTCATGCGATTATTTCTTGGCTCACAAAAATGCAAAAAGTCATGATTATTCCATTTCACATATGTTGTAAACATATATTAGCCTCTGATATTTACACTACTTACATTATTGCCTCATTAACTTTCTGTTGCATTTAAGTTCACAACCAATCATGTTTAACTATATCTTTAATTTATAAGAGATTAAGAGACTATGTTGATGCCTGCATCATCTTTGCAGCTGGAGAATGAAAAGATAGAGCGATTTAAACATCAGTTAGAAGGTTTCTTGGGGATTGTTATTAATTACCCAATTTACAATAACGAATAACTTACCTTTTTATACATGTTGGTTATTGGTATTGTTTTATAGTATTCTTATCATGTATTTTCTTTACAACATAATTCATATGGTACATTATTAGATTCATTACATTATTAATCAAGTAGCACTGTGAATGTATTCGTGACATGGAAAGCATCAATAGAAGAGAGCAACGGTTACACCCGCTGCAACGCGCGGGCATTCCCACTAGTGTCATATAATGATTTTGAGGGTGAAGTTCCAATGTTAGGAGTGTTTGCCAATGAAAGTGCATTCTTAGTTGTGGGGAATATAAGGCTTTGTGCTGGCTTGATTGAACTTTATTTACATGATTGTAGGGAGACAAGTAAAAAGCTAAATAAGATTTGTCTCTTTGTAATAATCACATTGGTAACATCCACAATTTTCATGACAACATGTGTAGCATATGCTTGGTCTATGAAGAAAAAGAAGAGCCATCTTTCTCAAACGTTAACACACAAACGGTTCATAAAAGTATCGTACAACCAACTTCTAAAGGCTACCGATGGGTTCTTAGAATCCAATTTGATTGGAGCCGATGGTGACAGTTCTGTTTATAAAGGAATCATTAATGAAGCTGATGACACATTTGTTGCAATCAAAGTTCTACATCTTCAAAATCAAGGAGCTCAAAGAAGCTTTATGAGGGAGTGTGAAGCATGGCGGAACATTTGATACAAGAATTTGTTGAAGATAATAACTTCATGTTAAAGTGTTGACTTTCAAGGAAATCCATTCAAGGCTTGGGTATTCGAGTTCATGCCCAATGGGAGTTTGCATGTTTGGTTGCATTCAAGTGAAAATACAGCGAGGTTAAACCTTCTCCAAATTGTTAAAATTCTTATGGATGTAGCATACGCACTTGATTATATTCATAATCACTGTCAACCAACCATTGTTCATAGTGACTTGAAGCCTAGTAACATTATAATAGATAATGATATGGTGGCTCATGTTGGAGATTTCAGTTTAGCTCGATTTCTCGGAACTTCATATCCAAACAACTCAACTAGGATTCAGGGAACAATGGGTTATGTTCCTCTAGATAAAATAGACTTCCATATTTACTTACTTACATTATTACCATTTTATGATGTAATTGCCTGTAAGTTGTAGAATACGGTATCGGAGTGAGATGGCAAGTAGCGGTGATGTCTACAGTTTTGGAATACTAGTTCTAGAGGTGATGACTAGGAAAAGCCCAACTGATGACATCTTTAGTGAAGACCTTTGCCTTCATAAATTTTCTTCCATGGCCTTGCTAGACAATGTAATTGATATAATTGATGGTAACATTATAAACTTGTATAAAGATAATAACACTGTTTTCCAAAACATGGAAGCTGCCAGGAAAATAGAGGAATGTTTGGCTCTAATAATTCAGATGGGAGTATCATGCTCTTTGGATTCCCCAACACAAAGAATGGATATAAAAAATGTGGTGCGAGAATTGCAACAAATTCTCGATACACTTGAAAATATTTGAGGTACAATGTTCATTATTCACGTCTAGGAGATGGTGTACCATGTATGTCATCTTTGCTACTAATTTGTTGACGAATGGTTGTTACTTTGCTTAATTTCACGAACTATCTGACCTTCTTAATGTACTAGGGAGCCCTTTTATTTTTTAAACCATTCATTTTTTTGGTTGGGGTTGGGATTGGGTAGGTGTTCCCAGTTTCCCCATTGGTGAATAAAGTAGAAGTTTGTTACTTGTTGTGGAGTGGTAGGACCAACGTTTTCATCTGGTGATAGAACGAGATTTTCGTATGGCGGAGGTAGGTTGTATGCCGCCACTCCAGCAAAAACGGTAGTGGCAACCACCATTAGCATCCAAAATTTATGAATATCAATGTGTACCTGTTTTTAAATTGGTGAAACAGTTTGTTATGCAGAAACAATTGTCAAATTGACGATGAATTGGTCTGTTACACCGGAAAGTTTGGGAATTATGATATATCTTTTATGAAATTTCTCATCTTTTTATTTGAAGGGTTAGTACTAATCGGGGTTGAAGTGGGTTCAAGGTAATTCGAAAGGGTTGAAAATAAAGTTTGGTTTGTTTATTATTATTTAGTTGTTGGATCGAGACAAGAATTAGTATTTTTTTTAAATGGATTATGTTTATCTAGTTTAGGTTTAAAATTTAGTTAAATAGGTGTTTTTGTAAATAGGTTTTTATGTAATTGGCTTTTGTGTGCTAAAAAAAACATTATTGATCGAATTTTCATTTGGAATTTGTGTGATCTTCCAGATGTTAATATCGAGTCGCCACCATCGATGCACTCTCGGAAGAAAATTTGTGATATAACTAGATTTGAGGGATGTAAATCTTGGATATTGAAGTTGTTATTTGAGATATGTATCTATTTATCAACCCATTTAAGAATAGGTGGGCTGTAATGAATGTTAAATGGGTGCAACATCTTATATAGGTTTATACTGAAAGTTATATTCTCACTGTTATTATAAGTTTTCTGAAATTATATCTAGCATACCAGTCATATATAAATATATTTGGATGAAAGTTTGGAATAAGTTATTAATCATGCTATCTGCAGTAACAAGAGTTTACATAATTCTGTATGCTAGCACTTTATAGCGACCCAAGAACCCATCTATAGTATGCGAATACAGAAGTCTTTAAGCTCATTAGATCTCTTCATAAAGAGTATATGCAAAGATATCTCACTCTTAGAAACGCAGCAGTTGTTCTCAAGTAATTACTTAAATATCTTGTTTGTTAGTTGAATGTTGTAGGATCGATCTCACAAGAAATTTGTATCGCGCGCGTATCGAATTGAGGGCGGAAATCAATGATTCGGTTAGTTGTTATAGGTGGTTGTTTATGGATAGGATAATAATAATAATATGATATAGAGCACACACACAAAACACACACAAATGGTTGCACTTGTATGAAATGAGCAAACGTCTTTTTAAACAACTAAGGCAAGGGGTATATATACGCGTCCCTCATACACGTTCCTCATACCCGTATGAAGAGAGTGGGACGCGTATGAAGCTTTACAACTTACCAACGTACCCCTATGCCTATATAAACACTACAATGCAACCCGATGACATCTAAAACGTTATACAATCATGCCTACGACTATTATGGACCGATCATGTGACATCCGCCACCTCCATCTTTAATCAATTGTCAAATTTTAGTCCCTATACTTTTCAACGTTTTTGAGTTTATTAAAACATGAGTTATTTTTAAGTCAAAAATTTAAACGTTTACTGAATGTGAGAATTTCTTTGTCAAAACTTACAAAATACAAACTTAATTAGTTATTTGATAAGTTTCAAGAATAAAAATTACGCTTTTAAAACTTTTAGGTAAGTGAGTTAACTTTGGTTAACTTTTATGAAGGAAAACACTAACCAAATTATCATACAACTAACAAACTAACTACAGGGGCTGTTCTGTCATTTTTGAAAGTTTCAAAAAAAAAAAATAATTCCTCCACCCTGCACGTTTTTCCGGCAGCTATGTGGCCGGATCCGGCGACCACTCCGGCAGGGCCATTTAGACGAGATTAAATGCCCTTTTATTTCGATTCAATGGTTCCGTTACGTTTCTAGACCATAGAACTTCAAACCCCAATCATTAAATCACGTTATTAGGATGTTTAAGTGGGTTTAATTGTCGCATTTACAAAAGAAACGGTCTGATTAAATTCTTGATTATGGACCCGTTTCTACACCACGTTTATATATAATCATCATGCCATTTGCTTTCTGCACCACTACTCGACTTAAACCACACAAAAAGGCATCCAAAACGTGACTCGAGCTTCTGCAAATCGGCGCAAGGATTGCGGCCAATTACCTTCTTTTTCGTCTAGAAATCGTTGTTGTAAGTCCATTCTTTAGATGCCGTTTTGTTCCATTATCCTTCCTTTACAAAAGCCCTATGATTTCTTGGTCTCACTTTGCTGAAATCGGGTTATTGAAATTTAACTTAGGGTTAGGGTTTGGCTTAACCAATTGGGGAAGAAGATGACATTTTTCTATAATGAATAAATATTATTATAAACCAAACATTTCAACAAAGTGGGTTGTGATGGAGTGGTTGTGTGTGTATGTTACCAAACAAACAACCCAGGTTCGAACCCCTTGACCTACGGGTCTGTTTCTTTTTCTTTTTTTTAATTTATTTATTTACTCATTTTCCATTTTCTCTATTATTTGAAATACATAAATGTTGCATATAAATCTTATAATTCACAATAAATCTATTTTTGCTCCAAAAATTATGAAAATTTAGGTGAAGCATCTTGACACCCTAAAGAAAATTATCATAGTTTTATTTTCTGAAAAATATATTATTTTCCTATTTTTCTTGATTTAATTTGTTTTAACCATAATTAAATGATTAAAAATTCATTTTAAGTGATTTTAATCTCAAATTTTCTGGAGATTTATTTTTATATATAATAAACTGAAATAAAATGTAATTTCTCAGAAAATGATTATTTTTGGTATTTTTACTATTTTTAATCATTAAAACAATATTTAAACTCATTAAATAATTTTTAAATGCAAATAAATTGAAATAAATTATGGAAATATTATTTTCGGTATTTAACATCATAAAATAATTATTTTTCATAAAAGTATCAATTTTGGATCATATCTCGTATTATTTATTCTATTTATATTTAAATTAGATATAATAAATTGTTTAATTAAATATAAATCATAAAATCTATTTCGTGGATATTTTCTATAAAATAGAAAATGTTTCTAAGTGGGGAATACATAAGTGTTTTAGTCGCTTATTTAATTAATCGTTATATATTTATTTCAAAACTATTGTTCAAATTATTATCAATAACTTCATCTTCCCTACGCAAGTCTAGTAAACCCTAATGCCTTAGATTTTGGTTGCCTTAGACTTTTAAGTTATTTCCTCATTAGTATTCTATTAAATATAGGTTGAGTTCTTCGGAATCCTAAATCCTTTACGACGAACCTTCGTGGAGTTTATACTTAGCTAAACTGTGAGTATATCTTTCCCCTTTTTACTGTCTTACTATTTTGGGGTGACTCATGTACTTACTATCAAGTTTATATTTCCTTTTACTAAAATAGCAATTCTTATGTGTGTTTGCTTGTGTCATTTTGTGTATCTATGACCTGTCAAATCATTAACCGTTGCGGCCTGGCATTTCAATGAATAGTACTATGGTATATACCCTTGTGACTCTGTTGAGAGTCCTCGTCATTGCTATGTATTACATTACTACTAGCGCATACTATATATATCTGCTTTCTTCTCTTAGGGTTGATTTGACCCGGATACCACTTATTACATAATTGCAAACAGTATACGACACATGAATTGCTAAACACTTTTCTACTATATTTATTTAAACAGGGTATGCTCATCAACACATTTTGTATTGACCAAAACGTTTTCGTACATGTTTCAGGTTGTTTTGAGATGCATCCTTTAAGCTTTCGGATTTATATTTAGATTTTGATTCATTGTATTACAATTTGGTTGGCAGTTAGAATTGTTGTATTTCATTTCAATGTAATAAATTATTTAATCAATGTATTCAAATTTACACTTTAGTCCATGAGCTATTGAACAATCGTCACTACGTGGCACCTCGATGTTTCCGCCATCGGTTGGGGTGTTACAGATCACTAGCTGGGGACATACACGAAGTGCACTAACAATCTCCCCCTTGGACCTAGCTAGTGATCTGCAGGCTTAACCAGTCACTGAGCTTAGGATGTCTGGAATGACGTTCACAGACTCCCCCTAAGGGCTAGCTAATGATCTTCGGTCTTCAAGTCTTCACATCTGGCAATCTTCAATCTGGTAAGACACACCGCAGTACTCTAACAATCTCCCCCTTGAAGACTTGAATACTTGCTGATTTGAGCTTTGGTCGTGGCTTCATGAGATCTCGTCTTCGTCTTCGATCAACTTCGATGAATTGGGAGGAAACAAGAAATCTTCGCTGTTTTGATTGACGATTCTGTGATGAGGATGGAGATCAACAACATCTGCACTTTCATTTCTCGATTCTCATCTTCTTCAGCATCGGTTGCTGGAGTTCTACCACAGTCTGGTGTCTCTGAAGATGGAATTATGGGTTCTTGCTGTTCAGGATGATCTTGTTGTTCAAGTTGGAGTCTTGTTCAACTTAACGCTTTGTCGTTTGATGCATGATGAGCACACTAGTTGTATTTGATCCTGCATAAAAATTAATAAAAACTACACACAAACTACAACTTTCATTAGATTCGACAAATAATCTGGACTAAATCAAATTCTTGAAGTTTATTGTGATAACTCGGGTAAATCTCTCTCTTGGTTTCTATCTTTTGTTTGTTTCTTTCGTCATTCCTTTTGGTACTTGTGCAATTTTCGGGACGAAAATTCTTTTAACATGGGGATGATGTGACACCCGGCAAATTCTGGTTAACAACGTTGTCTAGATGAAAGTCTACCTTAGCGAGTCACGCGTATATTATACTTAACTGGGTTAGTTAAGTCGTGTTATGGTTCGGAAACTATCAGTTTAGTATAGAGGATCATCGGATGTTAGTCTAGAGGTTCATTAGATGTCAGTCCTTAACCAAGTGTACAAATGGTGACGATTCGTAGAATCGTCAGGTCATACGGAACATACAAGTCTCGAGTCCCGGGAATTGGTGAACGAGTGTGAATATATTTGTTTGCAAGTGTTATGTGTTTAAAATCATTATGTGACTTGTCGGTATGTGAAAATGTGTTAACATATATTAAAACGGGGTTTAACGCGCAAGACACACGGAACCAGCCCCTATAGGCGATTAGGGGAGCCCAATCGCCTATAGGGGATGCGATTGGGCCTTCATAGGGGCGATTGGCATGCTAAATGCATGCCTTAGGGGCGATTAGGCCCTAATTGCATGAAGTTTCATGCGATTAGGAGCCCTAATCACGTGTAAATGCTGCACAATCGCGTGTTACGTGCTGGACGACTAAAAACGACTATAAATACAATGCTTGACCTCCTAAACTTCATAATAACAACCCTAGTCGTCCCATAACCCGCCCCAACACACACACAACCTCTGGAACGCGATTTTGGATCAAAACACAAGGTTTCAAGCTTATTTCATCAATCTAACACAATCTAAGGTGTGATTTTCATCCATGCAATCTTTATTAACGTTTTTATTAAATCCCTAACGGTCCAGACCTGTTCTAAAACGAATAAGCTTTCTGAAAACCGTTAATAAGTGTTGTTAATCGGATTCTAACTATCATGCATGTGTTATGTGTGGTTATGATTAAAAGCTAGGGTTTCTATGATTCAAGATGGATGATTAACATGTTATTAGGTTAGTTTCAGATTAATAATGATATCATGTTAATGAAATCTGAGTAATTGTTCATTAGGGTTATAGTTATGCATGTTAATGTGATGTTTCATGCTATGTGTATTGTGTTTGGATTACATGGTTGCATGCAGGGCTGATAAAACGAGGCTAAACGAAGGATTTTGGTTTAAACATGTTTGGTATAGTTGTTGGATTGATATTGGATGATTACACGCGTTCTGGATCTGATTTGGAGCGTTAAACGCGCGAAAAACCGGAACAGCTGGGTTACTGGCGATTAGCAATCCTAATCGCCTATGTTAGGGGCGATTAGGAGGCCAATCGCCTGTAAAGACTCCCTAATCGCCTATATTACATGCGATTGGGGGCTAAATGCCTCTATTACATGCAATTGTGATCCTAAATGCTAGTTAAGTCCTGAAATACATGTCTTATGAGCTAATTGCTAGTAGATGCATGTCTTATGAGCTAATTGCTAGTAGATGCATGTCTTATGAGCTAATTTCTAGTAGATACATGTCTTATGACCTAATTGCTAGTAGATACATGTCTTATGACCTAATTGCTAGTAAATGCATGTCTTATGACCTAATTGCCTATAAACTCCTGAAATGCATGTCTTATGACCTAATCGCCTATATTATAGGCGATTAGCCTTCCTAAATGCCTGTTGACCAACCTAAATGCTAGTTGACTTTTCCTAATCGCGTGTACTGCTGCTGTAAGTGTAAATTAGCATTCCGAGACCCGATTTGACATCTAGGAACATGCTAGGAACCCCGTAACATATCCAATAACTTGGTAACATATGTTCGGACTTAATAATGTGGTACTTGAACTACGTGCTATAACTTGGTGGTCGTTAACGTATGTTAAGTGTGATTGCATGATTGTATGTTTGAGAGCGTAAACATAACACGGGGAGTCTCGGGTCACCAATGGGATGTCGAGTCTTGTACATTGGGTCAGTTAAATAGTCACGGTGTTTTCAAACGAACTTGGTTATGGTCTGGACATCTAGGGACTAACTAACCTGCGGGTTATTAGTCTAAGTACTTGTAACTGTCATATGTTAGGTCGCCGCTTTACGGGACTAGCATAGCTGCTGAGTTTATTCGTATTACGAAGTAACGCAACTTAAGGTGAGTTTACGGCCCCTCTTTTAACTGGTTTCACTTTTCGGGGGAGATAACATGTGTTAAAACTTATGTTTGGTAACTACTGTCATACTATGGGTTTCTATGGTTTACTATACGATCTTTGGAAGTCCCGGGGGGAACCATGAATGTGCGGGTTAGCACAACGGGGAAATGTGAATAGCGCTATTGGGAGTGACCAACCCCGCTCGTCGGCTTGGAGGGCCGGGCGAGTGCATATTGTCTCAAACAGGAACAACAGGTTTACTACATCGGGCACGACATCTGGTTTGCGAGTTAGTAATGGTTTTCCAATCGTGATAGTAACAAAACATACGCCTAGCTAGCGTACTTTGGTTTTCGATTTGTTATAGTATGGACAGGTTGAACTTGGTACTTGGATTACAAAACCTGTAAACTCACCAGCATTTTTGTGCTGACGTAAACTTTTACATGTTTTCTCAGGTCGCTAAGGTAGCACAATGGAACTAGGGCGCACGCGTCTGCACGGCGTCTAGTTAGGATTGCATGGTTTTCAAACGTTGAACACTTGGTTTATTTTGGATTCTGTTTTGAATAAGCTTCCGCTGTAATTGGGGATTTTAAACTATGTTTTCTTAAATTGCATATGTTCATTTAGACTTGTTTATTGTGATCGTTGGTTTGGATCCTGGTTTGTCATACGCCTCGCGGTAAAACTCCGCAAGTGGATTTTGAGGGTGTGACAAATTGGTATCAGAGCCAATGGTTATAGTGAACTAGGACTGCATGTAGAGTCTAGTCTATAGCCGAGTCGCACACACTAGACGATCACATAGTACTAAACGTTATGGTGGTTTACGTATGGTCTTGTCGGGGTGTCTCTAAATCATTTGATCTTCCTATGTTACATCATCCGTTCTATCTTAGGTCGGGTTACTTACTTTCTAGGCAGTGTAGTATATTGGAGTAAGTCGTGTACTCTTGAGATTTGTCCAAGGCTCGGGCATCTCCCTTTCATACTCCAATAGAAACACTTGCCATAAACTACCTTAGCATTACGGTGTATAGCTAAGAGTCTATGTCTGGTGATTTGAACTTTGAACTAGGAGAACACTTGGAGGACCATGTAGAGCGGTTTATCATTTTGGGTGCACACAAAATCATAAACCGAATTGCATGAAAGCCCTAGTGAGCTCTGGGTTTGAAGGGATAGTCCTGGATTGGATCTAGCTTTGATCTTGTGAACGCTAGTGGTTATCATTAGCTGCGAGACTAAATCTTCTCGTTCTTTTTGTCAGAATCATGTCTGGAGTACGAGGAGGACGTGGAGGTGGCCGCAATGGTGGACGTGGTGGTGGTCGCGGTGGTGGTGGTGGTCGTGGAGGTGTGAACCTAACGCAAGATGACCTGAACAACTTGCTGCAAGCTGCCTTTCAGCTAGGGCACAATGGTGGCGGTAAGTTGACTTATCCACTTTTGCCTCATTGGCAAATTTCGTTTACATCTTTCGTGTTTTCTCATGTGTTTCATTCCAGGTGGTCCTGTTAACCCACCCCCACCCATGTGTACTTACAAGATGTTTCGGGACTGTAAGCCCCAGGAATTCTCTGGCACTGAGGGTGCGGTGAGCTTGCTCAGGTGGTTAGAAAAGGTGGAGTCAGTGTTTCTGATGTGCAACTGTCTCCCAGAAGATCGAGTCAAGTATGCTGCTGCGTTATTCCAGGATGTTGCTTTGACCTGGTGGAATAACATCACCCAGAATATGGGTATTGGGGAGGCTTATGCTATGCCTTGGGAGAATTTTGTTCAACTGCTGAAGCGAGAATACTGTCCAAGGGAAGAGGTACAGAAGTTAGAGCACGAGGTGTGGAACCTCAAGATGACTGGGTCTGAAATTGAAAAGTATACTGTAAGGCGTAATGAGTTGGCAGTGCTGTGTCCTGATCTGCATGTGCCAGAGTATCGGAGAATTGAACACTATGTCTCAGGGTTAGTACCAGAAATCGCAGGGTTAGTGGCTGCGGGAAATCATCCTACGTACTCAGAGGTGGTCCGATCGGCTCACAGGATGACAAACTTGAAGGTGAATGAGGGTATTTTGCCTGCTAAGGGTTCGACTGTCAAGGCCCCGGAGAATAACAAGCGTAAGTGGGAAAATGAGGGGAAAGGATCTATGCCAGCACAGCAGGGTAAGAGATTTGATAGTGGGGGTTCTTCTTCTGGTAACAAACAGGGTGGTTATGCGGGGAGACTGCCTAAATGCAACAAGTGTGGGCGTCATCATCAGGGGGACTGCGACCGTAATCGTTGCCATCGCTGTCAGCGATTTGGGCATTTTGCTAAAGATTGTCGGGCGACACTTCCATCGACCCAGGCCCCAACTACTAACTCGGCTCCTACTACTCAAGGAACTACGGGAAGACAGGGATGTTACAACTGTGGAGAGACTGGTCATTACAAGAAGGATTGCCCGAAACTGAAGCAGGGCGGGAACAACGGTAACGGGAACAACGGGGGCGGCGGCAGGAATGCACGTGCCTTCGTCATTGGAGCCGCGGAGGCTAGACAGGATCCTGACACAGTTACCGGTACGTTCCTTCTCAATAATCGTTCTGTTAGTGTTTTATTTGATTCTGGTGCCGACAAGAGTTTTATATCTGTGGAAGTTAGTCGACTGCTAGATGTAGTACCCGTACCATTAGAGGCTAAGTATATTATTGAGTTGGCTGACGGTAAAAAGATTGAAGCTACTTGTATCCTTCGGGAGTGTCAACTAGAGTTGTCGGGTTTGTCTTTTCCCATCGACCTTATGCCGGTACCTTTGGGTAGTTTTGACGTTGTTGTAGGCATGGATTGGTTGTCTTTGTATCGCGCGGAGATTGTTTGTTACGACAAAATTATTCGGATTCCTCTCCCTGATGGAGAATTCCTTTCTGTGTACGGTATCAAGGGTGGTGTTCCGCTAAATATCATCTCTAGCATGAAAGCCCTTAAGTGTCTTTGGAAGGGTTATTCGGCCGTTTTGGCACTCTTATCTGTTTCCTCTAGCGATGAGAAGAAGATCGACGATATTCCTGTTGTACGCGAGTTTCCTGATGTATTTCCTGATGATTTATCTGGTCTTCCTCCCCATCGTCAGGTTGAGTTCGGCATTGATCTTGTACCAGGGGCTGCTCCTATTGCTCGGGCCCCCTACCGTCTTGCACCTCCCGAGATGCAGGAATTATCCAGTCAGTTACAGGAACTCTTGGACAAGGGTTTCATCAGACCAAGTTCTTCCCCTTGGGGAGCCCCGATTCTATTCGTCAAGAAGAAGGATGGAAGTTTCCGATTGTGTGTGGATTACAGAGAACTGAACAAATTGACCGTCAAGAACCGTTATCCTCTTCCACGTATTGATGATCTATTCGACCAACTCCAGGGTTCTAGTTACTACTCAAAAATTGATTTGAGGTCCGGTTATCACCAGTTGCGCGTAAGGGAAGCTGACGTTGCAAAGACTGCCTTTCGTACACGTTATGGCCATTTCGAATTCTTGGTCATGCCTTTCGGTCTCACGAACGCACCGGCGGTTTTCATGGATTTGATGAATCGCGTTTGCAAACCATATCTTGACAAGTTCGTCATTGTGTTTATTGATGATATTCTGATTTACTCCAAGAACAAGACCGAACACGAGGAACACCTGCGTTTGGTCTTGGAACTCTTGCGACGGGGACAACTTTACGCCAAGTTCTCAAAGTGTGACTTTTGGTTACGCGAAGTTCAGTTCCTAGGACATGTGGTTAATGAACTAGGAATTCATGTCGATCCAGCTAAGATCGAAGCGATCAAGGACTGGGGAGCACCAAAGACGCCAACTGAGGTGCGGCAATTTCTAGGCCTTGCGGGCTATTATCGTCGTTTCATTATGGGGTTCTCGAAGATCGCTCAACCCCTGACCACTCTTACTCAGAAGGATAGAAAATTCGACTGGGGTGAACCACAAGAGTCGGCATTTCAAGAACTGAAGTCTAAACTGTGTTCCGCTCCTATTTTGTCCTTACCTGAAGGCCCTGATGATTTTGTTGTTTACTGTGATGCTTCTATTCATGGTCTCGGTTGCGTGTTGATGCAACGCGAGAAAGTGATTGCGTATGCTTCTCGTCAACTCAAGGTGCACGAGGAGAACTACACCACCCATGACTTGGAGTTGGGTGCAGTGGTTTTTGCGTTGAAAATTTGGAGACATTACTTGTACGGTACCAAATGCACCATCTACACCGATCACAAGAGCCTTCAACATATTTTCGACCAACAGCATTTGAACATACGACAGCGTCGTTGGATTGAACTTCTGAATGACTATGATTGCGCCATTAAGTACCATCCTGGCAAGGCGAATGTGGTAGCAGACGCCTTGAGCAGGAAGGAATCAATTAAACCTCGACGCGTTCGGGCGTTGCAACTCACCATTCATTCCTCTCTACCTGATCAACTCCGTTCTGCCCAGTTAGAAGCTTTGAAGGAGGAAAACCTTAAAGCTGAAACCATGCACGGTGCCGACAAGCACCTCGGGCGAAGGCCTGATGGCCTGCACTACTTCGCAGAACGCATATGGGTTCCTTTATTCGGGGGACTTCGGGAGCTTGTCTTAGATGAGGCTCATAAGTCCCGGTATTCTATTCATCCTGGTTCGGATAAGATGTACCAAGATCTGAAGGTGCTTTACTGGTGGCCAAACATGAGGTCGGATATAGCCTCATACGTGAGCAAATGCTTGACCTGTGCTAAGGTCAAGGTGGAATACCAGAAACCGTCGGGTCTCTTGCAACAACCTGAAATTCCGGAGTGGAAATGGGAACGGATTACAATGGATTTTGTCACGCAACTTCCTAAGTCACCGAGCGAGAATGATAAGATATGGGTGATTGTTGATCGGTTGACAAAATCAGCCCATTTTCTCGCTATTAAGGAGACCGACACCATGGATCGTTTGGCTCGTCTTTATCTGAAGGAAGTTGTTTCTAAGCACGGGGTGCCGGTTTCTATTATTTCGGATCGCGATTCCCATTTTACTTCTCACTTCTGGAAGTCCTTACACAAAGCTTTGGGTACCCAGCTAGACATGAGTACAGCTTATCACCCACAGACTGACGGTCAAAGTGAACGTACGATTCAAACCTTGGAAGACATGCTGCGGGCATGTGTGATCGATTTTGGCAAAGGTTGGGAAGCTCATCTACCGTTAGTAGAATTCTCTTACAACAACAGTTATCACACGAGCATCAAGGCGGCTCCGTTCGAGGCATTGTACGGACGGAAATGCCGTTCTCCTCTTTGTTGGGCTGAGGTGGGTGAGAGTCAACTCACTGGGCCTGAACTAGTGTACGAAACTTCGGAAAAGATCGTACAGATTCGTAACCGGTTGGCAGCGGCACGGGATCGGCAAAAGACTTATGCCGATTAGCGTCGCAAACCATTGGAATTCCAAGTTGATGACAAGGTACTTCTGATAGTTTCACCGTGGAAGGGCGTCATACGCTTTGGGAAGCGTGGCAAACTCAACCATCGGTATGTCGGTCCATTTACGATCCTGGAACGGATTGGACCGGTGGCGTATCGTCTTGATTTACCGACGGAGCTCGGCAACGTACATAACGTCTTCCATGTGTCCAACTTAAAGAAGTGTCTGGCTGACGAGTCTCTCATCGTTCCACTGGAAGAGATCAAGGTTGATGATCGTCTTCGGATTGTGGAAGAACCTGTGGAGATTCTGGATTACAAGATTCGTAGCCTACGTCATAGCAAGATTCGCATTGTTAAGGTTCGCTGGAACTCGAACCGGGGACCAGAGTACACTTGGGAACGGGAGGATCAGATGAAATCTAAATATCCTCATCTCTTTCCTAAGGAAGCGTTCGAATCGAGATATGTTACCACTGCTGCTGAATGAATCTCGGGGCGAGATTCCTTTTAACGTGGGGATGATGTGACAACTCGGGTAAATCTCTCTCTTGGTTTCTATCTTTTGTTTGTTTCTTTCGTCATTCCTTTTGGTACTTGTGCAATTTTCGGGACGAAAATTCTTTTAACGCGGGGATGATGTGACACCCGGCAAATTCTGGTTAACAACGTTGTCTAGATGAAAGTCTACCTTAGCGAGTCACGCGTATATTATACTTAACTGGGTTAGTTAAGTCGTGTTATGGTTCGGGAACTATCAGTTTAGTATAGAGGATCATCGGATGTTAGTCTAGAGGTTCATTAGATGTCAGTCCTTAACCAAGTGTACAAATGGTGACGATTCGTAGAATCGTCAGGTCATACGGAACATACAAGTCTCGAGTCCCGGGAATTGGTGAACGAGTGTGAATATGTTTGTTTGCAAGTGTTATGTGTTTAAAATCATTATGTGACTTGTCGGTATGTGAAAATGTGTTAACATATGTTAACACGGGGTTTAACGCGCAAAACACACGGAACCAGCCCCTATAGGCGATTAGGGGAGCCCAATCGCCTATAGGGGATGCGATTGGGCCTTCATAGGGGCGATTGGCATGCTAAATGCATGCCTTAGGGGCGATTAGGCCCTAATTGCATGAAGTTTCATGCGATTAGGAGCCCTAATCGCGTGTAAATGCTGCACAATCGCGTGTTACGTGTTGGACGACTAAAAACGACTATAAATACAATGCTTGACCTCCTAAACTTCATAATAACAACCCTAGTCGTCCCATAACCCGCCCCAACACACACACAACCTCTGGAACGCGATTTTGGATCAAAACACAAGGTTTCAAGCTTATTTCATCAATCTAACACAATCTATGGTGTGATTTTCATCCATGCAATCTTTATTAACGTTTTTATTAAATCCCTAACGGTCCAGACCTGTTCTAAAACGAATAAGCTTTCTGAAAATTGTTAATAAGTGTTGTTAATCGGATTCTAACTATCATGCATGTGTTATGTATGGTTATGATTAAAAGCTAGGGTTTCTATGATTCAAGATGGATGATTAACATGTTATTAGGTTAGTTTCAGATTAATAATGATATCATGTTAATGAAATCTGAGTAATTGTTCATTAGGGTTATAGTTATGCATGTTAATGTGATGTTTCATGCTATGTGTATTGTGTTTGGATTACATGGTTGCATGCAGGGCTGATAAAACGAGGCTAAACGAAGGATTTTGGTTTAAACATGTTTGGTATAGTTGTTGGATTGATATTGGATGATTACACGCGTTCTGGATCTGATTTGGAGCGTTAAACGCGCGAAAAACCGGAACAGCTGGGTTACTGGCGATTAGCAATCCTAATCGCCTATGTTAGGGGCGATTAGGAGGCCAATCGCCTGTAAAGACTCCCTAATCGCCTATATTACATGCGATTGGGGGCTAAATGCCTCTATTACATGCAATTGTGATCCTAAATGCTAGTTAAGTCCTGAAATACATGTCTTATGAGCTAATTGCTAGTAGATGCATGTCTTATGAGCTAATTGCTAGTAGATGCATGTCTTATGAGCTAATTGCTAGTAGATACATGTCTTATGACCTAATTGCTAGTAGATACATGTCTTATGACCTAATTGCTAGTAAATGCATGTCTTATGACCTAATTGCCTATAAACTCCTGAAATGCATGTCTTATGACCTAATCGCCTATATTATAGGCGATTAGCCTTCCTAAATGCCTGTTGACCAACCTAAATGCTAGTTGACTTTTCCTAATCGCGTGTACTGCTGCTGTAAGTGTAAATTAGCATTCCGAGACCCGATTTGACATCTAGGAACATGCTGGGAACCCCGTAACATATCCAATAACTTGGTAACATATGTTCGGACTTAATTATGTGGTACTTGAACTACGTGCTATAACTTGTTGGTCGTTAACGTATGTTAAGTGTGATTGCATGATTGTATGTTTGAGAGCGTAAACATAACACGGGGAGTCTCGGGTCACCAATGGGATGTCGAGTCTTGTACATTGGGTCAGTTAAATAGTCACGGTGTTTTCAAACGAACTTGGTTATGGTCTGGACATCTAGGGACTAACTAACCTGCGGGTTATTAGTCTAAGTACTTGTAACTGTCATATGTTAGGTCGCCGCTTTACGGGACTAGCATAGCTGCTGAGTTTATTCGTATTACGAAGTAACGCAACTTAAGGTGAGTTTACGGCCCCTCTTTTAACTGGTTTCACTTTTCGGGGGAGAAAATATGTGTTAAAACTTATGTTTGGTAACTACTGTCATACTATGGGTTTCTATGGTTTACTATACGATCTTTGGAAGTCCCGGGGGGAACCATGAATGTGCGGGTTAGCACAACGGGGAAATGTGAATAGCGCTATTGGGAGTGACCAACCCCGCTCGTCGGCTTGGAAGGCCGGGCGAGTGCATATTGTCTCAAACAGGAACAACAGGTTTACTACATCGGGCACGACATCTGGTTTGCGAGTTAGTAATGGTTTTCCAATCGTGATAGTAACAAAACATACGCCTAGCTAGCGTACTTTGGTTTTCGATTTGTTATAGTATGGACAGGTTGAACTTGGTACTTGGATTACAAAACCTGTAAACTCACCAGCATTTTTGTGCTGACGTAAACTTTTACATGTTTTCTCAGGTCGCTAAGGTAGCACAATGGAACTAGGGCGCACGCGTCTGCACGGCGTCTAGTTAGGATTGCATGGTTTTCAAACGTTGAACACTTGGTTTATTTTGGATTCTGTTTTGAATAAGCTTCCGCTGTAATTGGGGATTTTAAACTATGTTTTCTTAAATTGCATATGTTCATTTAGACTTGTTTATTGTGATCGTTGGTTTGGATCCTGGTTTGTCATACGCCTCGCGGTAAAACTCCGCAAGTGGATTTTGAGGGTGTGACATTTATCATTCAATAAACTTTCACGATTTGTCCATTTTGACCACAATTTGGAGAAACACGGTGTTCTCCCCCTGAACATTTGAATCTTTTCAAATTTCATCATGAACTTTGAAACTTGTCAAATTTAACCCTTAAACTTATGAAAGTTGCATTTTGACCCTTGAATTTTGAAAGACTCTTTTTTGTTGTGTTTCGGCTTCGGATCTGAGATTCTAATTGAAGAATTTAGTATTCCAACATCAGTTAATCAAAAATAAATCGAAAATCAAATCTTTTTGAGTTTTTTCATAATTGCTGAAAATTAAAAACGAAATACAGTAAGTAAATATATACAAGCATTCATCTTTTTGTGATTTTCCAGTAAGAGGATCATATCAGTTTTTGAGAAATCTATTCACACTGTTGTTTTTTCAATTTTAAACTTTATAGACTGTGAGACTTGGCAATTGTTGATATTGTTGTCCACTTAAGCTCACATGCAAACCGTTGTGCAATGCTTTAAAAGGATACTAATTAGGTGTATTAATAAGTAACTTGCCAATGGTTCCCACATACACGACATACTCCCGTATCAAGGAATTTGCACAAAGCTTCATCTTGACACGTGATTATGCCGTAGTTATCCGTATGTTACAAGGTACGAGGCACAGAGGTGGCAGGTCAGCAAATCAATGCTACAAAGCAACATGTGCACTCAAACAGGGTGAGGCTTATATCAATCATGATTTTCATCATAGATATGATACGATGCATTAGATAATCATTGATCATCATCATACATTATAAGTTCCTCATTCGGTAACTTGGGATTTGGCATTGTTAGCTCTTTTAAGATACCCTAACTGAATCTAGGTCCGTAAATCAATACGACAAAAGATCAGTCAGGCTACCCCAGATATCAACATAATGACCGAAACCTCTGATTTTGGCAACCCTATCAAACGAAATTACGGTACCAAGACTATATGCCCTTAAGGTGTTCATCCACATAGCAAGTAGTTCGTTATGTTTGTATCACTAAGACACACATTACTAGGTCTACGAAGCCTATCAACACATCACTTAAAGTCATCACCTGTCATTTTTATCTTTACAATTCTTTAGCATGTGATAGATTCCCACTGATGTACTATCATCTCCTCTTTTTCTTCAGGGAAAATCATTTTGGGTTTTTCTAATTTTTTTTTATGTTTTTCTGGAAATTTCTCCCCCTAAAATTCAAAAAGTTTAAACAAATAGAAATCTTTTTTTTTTTTTTGGATTTTATGATAGAAAAACAGTTAAACAAAAACAGATCTTCCGATGTAGTTTACTCAGATTTTCCAAAAATGCCTTTTACCTTTCAAAGATAATCAATGTTAGATTTGTCTAATGATTTGGTAAAATTGTTAGGCAATTTGGTAGTCAGTGTGGACTATAGTAATCACTTGATCCTTAGTGATTTCTATGGAAGTTACATCATCAATAAGAAACTGGAGGCGATAAGAAAACGCAAACTGTAATCACGCATGTGTGTTGATGGGTCCTAAGAAGAACCTGGAAACAATAGCTCGATGCAGCTACCTGATTCGGCTTCGCAGGTTGCAGGAAACACATGTGACGACCTCCCATGAACTGATATCCACCCGTTGCGGATCCAGCTTCAACATTCTAACCACCATTGACCAACTCACGAAAGTCAACGAGATCCAGCTTATCGTCATTAGGGTACCATAGACCTTTGGTCAGTAACCCTTTAGATAATGAAGGAACCGTTCTTCAGCAATCACCCAGTCCACTTTTATTCATTACTGACACCCGTTGATAAGCCGAAACACTGGGTCATGAATTTAATATCATCGGACATTTTCTCTTCTTTCTTCTTCTTTGATAAAAAATCCCCTCCTTTGATTGACTAAGGTACATATCCTCCAAAAATGTTTTGTTCAATTTACCGGAGAGATATGATACCTATTTTGTGCTAAGATGCCCCACTTTAAATAATCAATGACTGCTGATATTTCCTCCTGGAACACCCTGCACACTCATTCAAAGATTAGTTCTGGAGGGGGACTCAGGCCTTGATTGTCGTTGGTCGGCCTAGGTCATCAATCATTGGTAGATCCATCCATCTACCGTGAGGAGTTGGAGTAGGATCACCTGATGATGAACCCTCTAAAGAATTTACTGATTTAGATCTCCAAACCTGCTTGATTTTGTCTTTGAAAACTTTTGGTTTTGTAGGTTTGGATTTGGCCGTAGGTTGAGCCTTTGGATTGTCCTTTGGACTAGCCTTAGGGTCTTTCTTAGGCTTTGGGTTTTCAACAACAATTCTTTGTTTTCTTTTAAATGGGTTTGGCCTCTCATTTTGATAATAATTATCATAAAAATTTTGGTTTGGAGAGCCAAAGTGAGAGTTGTTATTGTTTCTCGGGGGTCCATAACTACTAGCCTTCATCTTTCTCAGATAGGGACAATGAGATCTAATGTGTCCTGCCTCGTTGCATTCAAAGCATGACCTCCACTCTTCATAATATTCATGTTCATACTGTGAATACCCCGAGCTATACTGAGAAGATCTTGGGCTATAACTTCCAAATCTAGTGGTACTTGAGGATGCTTCATGGTCATGAGATCTAGGTGCACCATATCTGTGAACATTTTGTTTAAAATACTAAAAATTTGATTGGTTTTCATAATGTTGCACCTGATCCGTACCGCTAGATTTGACAAACTTAACCTATTTAGTCTTGGGAACTGACTTGTTCTTCCCGGACTTTTTCTTAGGAACCCAATTAATATTCTTTGACTGGTTATGTTGGTTCTTTTGATTTTGATGAGTTTTCTGAGGAATAGTTTGTGGTTTCACCTGTTGAGGTTTACCATTTTGTTTTTTAACTTCAGGTTCAGGATCACATAAAATGTGATTTACAAGTGGAATAAATGGGTTTAATCCCAAATCCGGTCTCTCAGATTCTTCATCAAAAGCTTCATAATCCGATTCGACCAACACGTAATTCTCATCTTTAACAATCTCAGTTCCCTTGATCTCACATTGGTCAGCAACAAGTGGTGTTGTGACAACAAATTTTGTGAGATCTGTCTCTTCTGGTGACTTGGAATAATTATCACGCAAAGGAGGAGGAACTGCATTGTAACCTATACCACTCGTGCTCTTTTCAGTTATTTGATTTTCAATTATGTGATCAAGCACATACCTGGAATTCGAATAACTGTCATGCTTTTTCTTGATAGCCTCGTAATCACACCGTGCCAATGCTAATGCCTTTTTGGTTTCGGTTAAGTCAGCAATGTAGCTGTTGATTGCATCTTGTTTGTTAAGAATGGTTCTTTTCATCTCACTAACATCCTTTTTCAACAACATTACTGTTTCTTTAAACTCCTTTTCATTTGATTTTATGGCATTGTTTGCATCAGTGCACGATCGAATATCACATACCAAACTAGTATTGTGTTCTTTGATCGATTCGATTTGGGCTCCTAATTCACACACCAGACTCTTGTTGTGTTCTTTAATTAACTCTAACCTAGCTTCATATTCTAAGCATTTAGCACAAACAAGCTTAGATGGGTTAGAACTTACCTGAGTATGCTGCTCAGTCTGATTTTTAGTTGACTGAATTGGAGTGTCAGCATCTCTCTCCTCTTTCTTTTCTTCCTTTGAATCATCCCTTCCAGATATTGAACACTCTTCATCTGTGCTGCTTGTTGACTCGGAGCTTTGTTCATCAGCAGATGATTCTCTCTCTTCACCCGATCCGTCTTCATCAGTCATTGGGCTTGAACCGGAGCTCTGACTTTCCTCACTTGAATTCTCATCTGATCCACTGCATTGTTCCTCTAAACTCCGAGCAGTATTTGAGGATTCTTCTTCATTCCGAACTCGTGTCAACTCTTCACACCCTTTATCTGCATGTTCAACCGATGCTTTGACTAACACGATATTTGCCGAATCCGTGTTACAGCTTTGTGTTTCCTTCTCGCTCACATGATTCCTTTGGACGCTTTGCAACTGATTCGCAGATGTAGCGAGTGCCCATGGATCTGTCATGTTGACTGTTTGTTGACGTGAATGTGTAGGGAAATATCCAAATGGGTCCTTTACAACAGACGACACGAATGCAGTCTGATGTCGTGAAGAAGTAGCAATAGAGGATGTTGCTGGAGTTGCAGCATGATTAGCGTTTCTTGACTCCTAAATTTCTCTATTTTCCAACATCACCAGATATCCACTGATGGAAAGCGTCTTATATTGACCCATTACCTTCATGACATCCACATAGTGCATCCATTTTTGTGGAAGTACATTTGCAAAACGCTCAATTAGCTCACGGTGAGTATAACTAAGTTGAAACTTATTCATTTCACTCATGAGATGATTATATCGAGATTGCATGTCTTTGAGTGTCTCGTGTCCAATATGGCTAAAAGCTTCAAATTCCTTCCTTAACCGATCCCGTCTAACCATAGCCCAGGAGTCAGCCGACACGGGCATTTGCTGTTGAGGGTTCATCGCATTGGCAACATACGGGTAATTCCAAAATGCCATTTTAGAGGTTTTCGAAAAAAAAAAAATTTACCTTAAATTTTTAAACGTATGGACACGTATGAAGACACGTATGAAATGAGGTGCTGGACACACGTATGACTGATATGTGAATCAGGACAGGACCACACTTTCCAGACTAGAACAACCACCCGTATGTATTTGGTGAACTAGGTACACGTATGAGAACAAACACTTATGACTAAGACTGAAACAAGGTGTCAGGTTGCTGGACACGTATGACAGAATGTTGCTGGACACAATATGACAGATTGTTGTATATGACACTTGTATGTATCTGAAAGTTGATATGACAGAAACACGTATGAATGATTACAGGTCAGGACATGTATGAGTTAGCAGATCTGAACACTTATCAGATGGACAGACAAAGCACACGTATGACAGCTGATAACATGTGAACTGATACGTGTATGACCAGATCTGCAGACAGAACAGAACAGATCAACAGTGTTGTTTTGATGGGTACAAGTATGACAGATCGGCTGAGATGGTTCACGTATCAGCAGGTGCACAGATGGGTCATGTATCAGATAAAACTTAGGACAGGTCACGTATGAATTGCTTGAAGGGACACCTGAAACACGCGTATGAATGATGTTGGAAGGCCACACGTATGACAGATGTTTAAAACAGGAAACACGTATGAAGGTTTAACACAGACACGTATGACACTTGATAATCAGACACACGTATGAGTCTGTTACACGTATGAACCAGAACTGATGAGAAAACACGTATGAAGAGACGTATGAGGGCTGTGAAAACAACAGACGTATGAAGTCAAAACACACCTGGTAATGTTAAATTTATTTTTTGCTTAACTTATACTTAGTAATGTTATTAAGTCTTCAACACATCTATCATATACAAAGGTGGAAAAATGGGTGCGTCGATTCTAACGGGTCATTTTGGGTAGGTTGGGTTGACCGCTGATGTATTGTGTATCAAGCTTTCTTGTTTAGCCCGACCCGTTTCTTTAACATCATAAAAGCTTATTTTGTTAATACTTGATCTGCATTTTGCAACCTTTCTGTTTGGAAGCTTTCCTTCATGATTTCATAATTACTTGATCTTCCTCTCTAATAGACCTTTTAGATTTTCTCTGCTTCTCAGTGATTGTATTAATTTGCTTTTACTACTTGATAAAATAAAATGAAAATAGTAAATTAAAAAAAGATAAATGTGTTAAAAAAAAAGTTAAATTGCTAGAACAATTTGAGAAAATATGAAAAAAAATATTGCGGCTCAACTCGACCCAACCTATCTAGACTTGGTTGACCTGTTTTAAATGACAACTTGTTTTAACCCGAGTCCGTTTTGAATTCTTACCCAACCTAAGTTCGTCCCACGATGCTCATTTTGCCACTTCTGTGCAGATGCATAATTGCAATTATATTACTCAAATATGTAATAAAACCATTTTAAATTATGCCATAATGGACACAGAATATCATTAGAGACTACATTCTTCTGGGGTAAAAGAGGATGCTATCCTAGCAAAGCTTATGTCACGTAAGTCAATGAAGTACAGGCACTAGAAGGATAGAACCTCGAGGGAACCTTTAAGATCTATAAGACTCTTAAACCACAAACTATCAAGTCAAAGGATGTAGTGGAAAGGTGCTCTACTAATTTCGGATGTAGCACACCTTCAAAGCCTAGTTTAGTCGGTACAATGCCTGTGCAACTTGTATACTTTATTTTCTTGCCTTTGACCTTGAACCCTTGTGGTTGTAGAACATATACTTCCTTTTGTAGTGGTCTGTCTGAAAATGTTGATACTTAACTACTATCATCAACCACAAGGGATAATACCACACATATTGTCTTTGACTTTGCATCATAATATCCATATGTATCTCGGTTTTTTTTTTTTTTTTTTTTCATTTAGAGTATTGTTACAACTCATTCCTAATTGAGTAAAGTGCACGGATGGTCCCTGTGGTTTGCCCAAATTTAAACTCTGCTCCTCAGCGTTTCGAAATTACACGTATGGGATCTGTGGTTTGTATTTTGTTTCATTGATGGTCCCTGACTTGCATAAAGCCACGTTATCATACACATCTATCTACCACAGTACCACACCTATCTACCACAACCATCACCACTACCATCTTTCCCCAACCATCACCAACAATCCAACCATAATCTCTGCTCTGTCAGTCTAAGGTACGATGATGGTTTAGGACAAGGGTAACAGTGACAGTGGCTGGAAGAGAATGGTGGTGCACGGTGGCGGAACTAGTATCACTGGATCGTCGTTACCAGTGACACGCCTAGCTTGGCTGGTGCAACATGTCAGCAAGACAAAGCAAATAGACTTGCATAAAGCCACGTTATCATACACATCCTTTTAAATTATTTCTCTCACACACATAACAACTCACCCTTTCTATTCTCTCACACCCAAATACACAGTGTTTTCTTCCCGAACACAATAACCACCATCGGAAGATCCCTCCATTAAACGTTTTTGGCGACATCATCCGACTAACTCGTCGGTGACAACGGTGATTTAGGGTATCGCCCCAATTTTTAGTACGACGGTTATTCCAGTGGTGGTTAGGGGGGGTGACGTGGCTTCAAGAAGCTCTGGCTAAAAGCCTTCGATTCTAGCCATATTCTGCCGAAGTGCCAGCATAAGAGGAGTGATTTGGGCAAACCACTACCGGTAATACCCAAATCCCTCTCTTTCTTTCTTTGATAATTGTGATAGGAGTATTATTGAGGAGATTTGGTTTGAGTTTTGATGATGGATGTTAGATAGCGGTGGCCATGGTGGGTGGTCAGATGGCGACAAACGGTAGTGGTGCACTAGAGTTTCGATTAGGGATCCCGACGGTGGATGATGATGAGGATAGCTGCTGTTGTGGGTTAGATAGTGGGGGAAGAGGGTAATTAACGGTTGAATTGGGTTTATTGTTTGGTGATGTTTTGGGGAAAGATGGCAGTGGTGGTCGGAGGAATATGGTGGTGGTGGTGGTGGTGGTGGGTGGTGGTTGGAGGAGGATGGGGTGATGTTGGTTGTTTGAGGAGGAGGAGGAGGAGGAGGTGGTGCTGGTCATATATATAAAAGATTAAACTGCTCGGATGGTCCCTATGGGTATTTTGGTAATTTTACATGACTTAACTGTTAAAATTTAATGACGTTAGCCGGTAGGGACCAAAATGTTATAAAATGTCAACGTTGGGGACTTTTGAAAATATATGAGGGCATACGTGAAATTTGGGCAAACCACAAGGACCATCCGTGTACTTTACTATTCCTAATTGAAATAACCTCCATACGTATCTCCTTATTTTTCATTTGGCTTGTTCATCAAATACAGTATCGTCACATGCTATAGTCTTTTTGTTTTCTTGATTGTGTTTGGATTCTTCAATCACCTTTACCACATGATCCCATCGTGAAGGCATGATTCTTAATGCCTTCTTGTCACATTATAGTCGGTGACACCGAAGCCGCATTTCTGCTTGACACTTCCCCACTCACCACTTTTGACCTAATATCATAAATTTGTTCATCATTCAATTCGTATATAACTTATAAGCTCTTTTCTTAAAGCCCCTAACTACTGTCTTGACTTTCGCATCACCTTAATACTCAGTTTGACATAAAGTTGTAACTGTACCACACAAAGCTTACGCAAAAATGCTCGGTTTTAAACTAAGTTTGTCGCAAAGCTGACGCAAACCTAATCAGCTTTAAACTTTGTTATCAAAGCTTGCGAGCTGTGACTGTAATCACACATAGCTGACGCGAAAATGCTATATCCGTTCTACCACTTATATGAGAAGTTCATTATCATATATTAAAGTTTTGGGTAATCATCACAAAGACCTCATTTGTGAAATGTTTTTTTTTTTTTTGGATTTTTTATTGTAAATATATTTATGTTATCACAAGTTATTATTATTTAAAGTTATTTTTTGCTTTTTTTTAGTTTAATTATTAGTTCTTTAAAGTTTAACTAAAGTAAAATAGTTTGTTTGGAAAATATGAAATGACACAGCGTATTCTGGGGAAAACTAAGGAAAGTGGGTAAAAACTATTGTGGCGTTGTTGTGTCATAAGGGAAAATACGGGGAATTTGCAATGTTTTCAAAACCAGACCGGACGTCAAACCGGAGCCACCACCGGGTCACTAGTCCAACCGGTACGACGAGCTGGCAAACAAACCCTAGAAAAACCTAGAAAAAATAAAGAAAAAACAAAAATACGGTCCGACCGTCCGGTTTTTTGGTTCGATCTCCGGTATGACGGCCCAACCAGCAGTTTGACGTTCAGGTGGTCCAACCTATCAATCCAAACCAGTCTAGGGTCCGGTTCCTGGTTCGGGTTTTAAAACATTGAGAATTTGGGACGAGTCCCTCCTGACTAAATGATGCTAATAGGTCGGTAATTTTATGATTTTAGCCACATGTCATTTACATATTATGTTCTACCCACGTACAACAAAATTATCATCTAGTTACATACAAAAAATATCACAAAAAAAGAAGCAAAATGTGCCACTAAAGACCCCGGTAGGATTGTGCGGCATACAAAAAAGTCACTAGAAGTACTAACGCTAAAGCCTTTTAGTGAACTTTTTCGTTCCACCGCACAAAGGGTTTGGGTTTTTTGTGGCACTTCTTTTTTTTTTTTTTTTTGCCACAATAAAAAAAAAAAAAGACTTGTGTTGCATAATTTTAGTTATACTCGTTTTAGAAAGTAATCCTAGTTACAAATCGATACTCGTTTTAGTTAAACTCTTTTTTTGTCACAATATAAAAAATCCTTTTGTGGCACAAATTTTGTTTCAGTAAAAATTGTTTCTGCTTAAATATAGGTACTAAATTTAATGGCACATAATTTTGCCACAAAGTCACATTATTTACAATACAAAATATATAAAATAAAATATCTAAATGGTTCGCTAGAAGGATGTATTGGCCTACATATATCCCCTTGAATTCTTTCCAAGAAACTCAGGGATTCAGTCCTCACCTTGGTTGGTGATGGGCATGTAATTAACTTTCCTTGTGAGCATGCAACACATGTAATGTCCTTAGACCGAAGAATTTTCTGGTTTTTTAAAGAATGCCCAAATGCATTTTGAATATTTTTTCGCATCATTATTGATCCGGGATGGCCTAACCGGTCATGCCAAATGATACAATTTTCTTGATCCATAAACTTGTGGGTTATGACCACATTTGATTCAATTGCACTAATTTTAGTATAATACAGTACAGAAGTGTGGGTAATTTTTCTAACACATGATTAATGCCCAAAATTATATTTGTGATCCGAAGGTACTCATCATGTCCTTCACATGTAGTCTCAAGATGATATCCATTTAAACGACTATCTTTAAAACTTATCAAATTTCTTTGAGACAATGAGAAAAATAACGCATTGGTAAATTTAAATGGTGTTCCACCTGGAAACACTACCTAAGCTTCTCGAAAGCCTTTAATTAATTTTGATTTACCAGATATAGTATCAATGTTAGCCTCTTTCATAGTTAAATTAGAGAAATAATTTCTTTTCTTGAGAATTGTATGCGTAGACGCACTGTCTATTAGACCTATATCTTCACCATTAATAGTGAGTTTAGTTAAACGCACCATATGCTTCAAAACAAAACAAAGTCATATAAATAAAATGCCTAATATGCTTCAATCATAACAAATTCCAAAATGTTTCATACCCCTCAAAACAAACAAAAAAAAATAACAAAACCTCAAACAAATTGTCTTAAAGAAATAAAGGAAATAACTTAAAATTAGATCATTCATATGTAAGAAAAATTACAAGCATCCAACTGGGTTGTATCAGTCACGATATCATTAGAATCCAAATTAGTTGGCTTAATAAGAAAATCATCATTATCCAAATTAGTTGGCTCAGTATGTTATTCATGACCATCAGGACATCAATATTTCCTATCTTCATACGTAAAGTTTGTCTCTATTCCTTTCCCCTTGTCTTTGATGATTGTTGGTAAAGTTCCACCAATTGTTTGGGTGTATGACATGCACGGGCCCAATGATTGTTACTTCCACATCGGTGACAAGCATTTGGTGGAGCCACATTTTTCTGTTTACCGTTTTCATTATTAGATTTCTTTTCATTAGCATGCCACTTGTGGTGGGTCCCTTTATTTTTAAATTGAACACCATGATAATTTCCCGGTCACGTCCACGACCAGGACCACGACCATGACCATTACTTTCACTTTGGCAATTATATGTTGCCACATTCACTTTTGGGAATGGGGCTGTACCTACTGGATGAGTCTCATGATTTTTCATTAAGAGCTCATTGTTTTGCTCAACCACAAGCAAAAATGATATCAAGTAACTATATTTGGTGAAACTCCTTTCACGATATTGTTGTTGCAAGAGTAAATTTGAGGCGTGAAAGGTGGAGAATGTCTTTTCCAACATCTCCTTATTAGTAATATTTTCACCTACAAGGACGCATGACTAGTCGCCCAAAAGAAGCATTGGGCGCAGATAGAAATAAAGCCATGAACGTATAGATAAACGATCTACTCGATACAGGCATCATCCACCGATGCAACCGCCAAACGTGGATTGCAAATCTAGTCATGGTCCTCAAAAAGAACAGTTCCTGGTGCATTTGGCATCGACTAAAAGGACCTCAACAAGCATGCCCGAAACACCACTACCCGTTGCTAGAAATCAATTTGAAAGTAGATTCCCTCGCACCATTCAAACAAAAATGCTTTCTAGCCGCATACAAAGGGTACCACCAAATCCAATGGCACATGAAGACGAAGACAGAACCGCCTTAGGAACAGACAAAGGGATCTATTGCTTCACCAAAATGCTCCCCAGTCTCAAAAACGCAGGCACCACATATCAACGCCTAATAGACCAGGCCTTCATCAACCAAATCGGTGTCAACCTTAAGGTATACGTCGATGACCTGGTCATTAAAATCCGTGAAGAGGACACAAGGCTACTTCACATACAGCGCACCTTCAATCAACTGCTCGACATAAACAATCTATTATATCAGCCGCACACTAGCTGACGTAGAAACCAGATATTCCACCATGGAAAAACTACTCCTCATGCTAGTACATGCGTCACGAACACTACGACGGTATTTTCACGGACACCCAATTCACGTCCTCGCAGATTATCGCATCAACGCCGTCCTTTCCAAACCAGATCTCTCCGGACACCTGGCCAAATGGGCCATTGAACTAGGCGCTCACACCATCATTTATAAACCAAGACCAGCAATCAAGGGAAAAGTTCTGGCAGACTTCGTCGCAGAAATTCATCCCAACAAAATCGAAGAATGCAAAAATGAACACGATTCAAAACCTATTCAGAAATCACTACTAACTTGGTCCCTCTACACCGATGGAGTGTCCAACGAACAGGGTGCGTGCGCTGGCTTGCACCTAGTCAGCCCCGATAACACAGAATTCACATACGTTGTACTCTTAGAGTTCCCAAGCACTAAATACGAAGCAGAAAATGAAGCATTTCTCGCAGAATTGCGCTTGGCAGACAAAATGGGGGTTAAACATCTCACCGTCCACGTCGATACAATGCTAATAGCAGCCCACATCAACGGCATCTACGTCGCCAAAGATCCGGTCATGACTCAATACGTCGCATAAGCAAAGCTACTCATAAAACGCTTCACAACTTGCAACATCGTCCGCATCAATCGAAGCAGAAACAAATATGCCGACGCCCTAAGTAAAATGGCCTCCACGGCTTGGCCACAAATGGCCAAAGAGGTATGCATTGAAACTCTTACCTAACCATCAGTACCAACCAGACAAGTCAATGTCACACAAACAGGTGCAGGATCATGGATGGCTCCCATCCAAGCATACCATGCAACCGACACTTTACCAACGGCAAAAGCAGAAGGAAGGAAAATACAATACAAGTCACAACATTATCAACTCATGAATGGAATACTATACAGACGATCCTATTTAGGCCCCTTACTAAGGTGTGTGGATTTCGCAAACGCCTCCTTCCTCATAAAAGAAATACACGAAGGTATCTGCGGCATACACGCCGGCCCACGAATGGTCGTCGCCAAAATAATGAACGCCGGATACTACTGGCAAGGAATGCATCAGGACGCAGTGAAATCTTGCGCACATGCTTCAACTGTCAACAACATGCGCCAAACTCCTTAAGCCCAACGAACGACCTCGTGCCGGTCACTACTACCTGAACAATCCAAAAGTGGGCCATCGACGTGGTCGGACCATTCCCAATGGCCCCCGGAAAGATACAGTATCTGATCGTCGCTGTTGACTACTTTACAAAGTGGGTCGAAGCTAAACAACTAGCCACAATCAACGCAGAGTATGTCAAAAAATTCATTTGGGAATTTATCATATGTCGTTTCGGTCTCCCTATGGAAATCGTAACCAATAAAGGAATGTAATTTGCAGATAACAAAATAAAGGCATGGCTAACACAAATGGGTGTCAATCAGATATTCACCTCTGTCGCCCACTCACAAGGAAATGTACATGTTTAGCGCATCAATAGATCAATCGTTGAAGGGATTAAAGCCTACCTAGCCTCCAAAAGAACTAACTGGATAGACGAACTCCAACATGTCCTATGGGTTCATCGCACCCTCATCAAAACAAGCATCGGTGAAATACCCTTCAACCTAACCTATGGATTAGAAGCTGTCATCCTAGCCGAAATCGGTCTCCCATCACCAAGGGTGCTCAACGCGCATCTACACATCTAGACAATGACAAATAACTGCTTCTAAACTTAGACCTACTTGAAGAAAGACGCGAAGGGGTAGCACTACGCGAATCAAATTACCAAAAGCAGCTCGAACGCTACTACAACTCAAAGGTCAAAGCCTGCGCATTCGACATAGGAGATTACGTCCTCTGAGACAGCAATGCGTCGCATTCAAAGCATCCAGGAAAATTGGCACCTAATTGGGAAGGCCCCTACAACGTTCAGCAAGTGCTAAGCAAAGGCGCGTACGCACTGGAACGAATCGACGCAACACCTATACCAAGATCATGGAACGTCACGCAGCTACGCACCTATTACCTTTAACTCTCAATGTACTTTGAATATCAATAATCACTTTATGCGCAACTCCAATGTGCCCAAAATTCATCTACGACATGAAGTTAATAAACCTTTCACAATCGCACGCAACGAACTACAAGGTTTTCCTAAGGTTCCCAAAACCTATGGCGTCTTCAAGGTATGAACTTAATAAACTCTTCATACCGGACGCCGAAAAAACTTTACTGTTTCAAAGTCTTTTCAGACTTTTTCAAAACGATACATATATCAAAGAGAGAAAACACAAAAGAAGACAGCTAGCAAAGGATATCAACCATTAGCATATCACAACACATAAACATGGAAACAAAAGTTTTTATTTAATTCAAAAGTTCAAAATATCTACAAGGCAAGAAGGAAACAACAATACAAACAAACTACTAGGAGGCTCATGCGCTGTCCCCGAAGTACCCAACCCCACAGCTTTGGCAGCCTCCACAGCGGCCTTATCAGCGGCCTCCTTCTCCGTTCGTTCCTGACCCAAACGATCCAACTCTTGAATGAAAAAGGTACCGATCGGAGCAGGGTCGGCCAAGCACTTCTCCACGGTCTTCAACAACGGGAACTCCATCGCCTCAAACTTCTCCATCTCATTAATCACTGTTGTCTCGGTGTCGGTATCTTGGATGGGTTCATCTTCCAACGTGGCACCATCCCTTGCTGCCAAGAACCCTTCCAACCAACCAGCACGCATGCCTGCCACGCAAGACACATCCACGATCTCCATCACTTGGTTCCCCATCTTCGGTTCGTTCCAGATTCGGTTGAAGATCTACAAAACAGGAATAACATATAAGAAGAATCCAAAGTAACAAAAAATAAACAAAGTATAAACAAAGACTTAACCCAGTGACGCCATCAGTCATCATCCACACCGCATTCTCCGTTGCAGCCTTTTTCACAGTAAGCACCGCTGCCTTCTCCGCCTCCCAGACCTTCTTATCCCGTGCGTAGTCGCCCTCACCACATCATCATCTTTGGCCTTCAACTCGGCCTGGGACGCAACATACTTGGACATCAAATCCTCCAAGTCCTTCATCCTTTGGCCCTTGCCCTGCTTTTGAGCAGTTAGGTTCGCCTCAGCCTTTTGCTCCGCCAGGCAGCGGCAATCAAGCTCCTTATTGATCTTGGCGGAAGACTCCAGCCAAGATTCTGCTTTTCAGCAACCTCCGCGTCCTTTTGGCGGACCTCCTCCTCCAGTTTCCTAATCTGCTCAACCAAACGGCCCTTCACCGTCTCAAAAACAACCTTTTCCCGTGCAAGGCGCTCACTCTCCTGGGCTACCGTTGCCTGTTCATCACAGAGATAATCTTCTGCGCGACGAAGCCCGTATACATTACCAAGTGCCAACGTCATGTTGGAGCACAGTTCGGAGAGCAATGTGCCCCGATCCTGGCTTTGATGATGATGACGTTTGGTTGGCGGTAACACACAATCAACAAATTCGTCAGCTACGAAGGGACTAAGGATAGGGTAGCTCTCGGTGATATGCCATTTAGGGACGTACACTAGAACATCCAGCCTAAAGGTGTGGCCACTGCTCGACGCCCCCACCAACTTCAATTTTCTTCAAAAATGGCCCCTCGCTGCCACTAACATCCCTTGCCCCAGACGACGAGGTTTCCATATCAGTAAGGACAAGCTGCTTTGAGGAAGCATCCTGCCCTTGAACAGTTAAGGCCTTCACTTGTTCCTTCTTCACTGTAGCCATGGCAGCCTACTGCTTCATCAACTCTTTATGGAGATGGGCCTCTTCGGCCTCCTTCTCCTTTGCAGCAATGGCCGCCTGCCGCGCCTCCTCCTCCTTTTTCTTGGCCAGCTCGGCGCCTCCTCGTCATTTTTTTCAATAACTCGGCCTCAACCCGAGCCCTCTCCTCTTCCTCAGCCTTTTTCTTCCTCTCCATTTAAGCGACTGTATCGCGGGCGGAGTGGAACCTGAAACAAAGACAATGAAATTGTGTCAGAAAACACATACAAACATAGATAAATAACAAACAACTACAAGACGCGAAGAAAACTTACTCGCCAACTTCTTCAATGTCTTCTTGGACAAACGCTCACGCCTAGGCGGCGGCTCAAGGTCTAACTGGACGTGATAAGTACCAGACTGGGTCGCGTCAATTACTTTACCGCCTTCGGCGAAAACCTGCTACACGGACGGATCCACAACACCCTCCACAGTCGCTACCTTCTTAGTCGTAGGCTCCTCTAGCACATCATCCTGCGTCATGATTAGACGCCTGCACTTCCTAGCCTCAGTTGCACAAATACAAATCAGTAACATATACGTAGACAGTAGTTTAAAGAAAAGCGCCAAAGAAGATACTTACACTTGTCCTTCGAAACGTCTCCAGTGCTGGATCCGCTCCTGCTTGCGCCCACACCTTGGGTCGCAACTCCTGTCCCGCTCGAACCATCACCTATTGATCAATGTCGTTTGGTCAATATAAAATATAAGAAAATAGTAGTACATGGAAGTTAAGTCGTCTCCACAGGGAATTGCTGGAAAGTATAGTTTTGTAACTTAACTAATAAAACTAAAGCCTAATTGTTTTGTTGTTTAGTTTGAAATTTAGAAAAAATGGATTTAAGAAAATGTAAACAATAATAATAAAGAAGTAACCCCCTCTGAGCTTCCGGTTCAATGATTCACCCAAACCTGGTTAAATGAGAAGATACCACATAAACATGGCTTTGTTGAACAATTTTAAATCAAGTGATAACCGAACACAAGTTTTTAAAAATAGCCTGTCCAATTCAATTACCAACCTAGATGTATCAATTACCCTCCTAATAATCAAACTGCTCACGATGCAAGAAAACCGAATGCGAATGATAAAAAGATAAGCAATTGAAACACATGTGAATTGCTTAAATGATTAAAATCACAAATATTCTTCAAACTAATGAAAAACAATCCAAACACCAGATCAAACAAGTTTAAAGGGTTGAACAACCGAATCTTACACCCAAAGGTGGTTATAATAGTGTTTAGCCGCTCATGGTTACAATAAATGAATCAAAAGTTTCAATAATTAAACCGAACATGATGATACAAACCGAAAGGTTTGATGCTCAAAAACCTCTCCGAGATGGTCTTTTTTCGTTCCCAGATGGCTAGATGCTTAGGGTTTGATAAAAAAAAATCCTTTTATAATCAAAACTAACAACTTTCCAAAAATTCAGCTTCAGCACCTTAGCTTATGCTCTAGAGGCGTAGCTTACAGTACCAATTTTCGGCCTCCTCTTCTTTCCCTGAACCGTAGCCTACTCTTCTGATCCGTAGCCTACACTAGAGGCTTTCAAAAAAATCTTGTTTCCCTCATAAATGTTTCGTTATAACTGCGTTTTCTTCGATTCTTGCGGCCACGTCTTCGTTTTTTGACCCTATTTCATGTCATCCATTTTAATCTTCAGGTCCAATCCATGAATTTCCTTCAAAACACGTCCAATATTTGTATTTAACCAGAAACATTCCAACTTGCGTAGTTATCTTATTCATCATATAATTAGGCACATTATTGAACATTCATTACCCATTCCATTACATTGCCACACTTACTTTTGATTGTCCCCAATCAAACCTTCGCAAAACACTACTCGCTTTGCTAACAAGCCGCTTCCAATTGCCTAACCAAAACTAATCTTCAAGGCCCCGAATCATACCCAATCCCATAGACTTACACAATCGAGATCAACAGACTGACAAGAACTGTTGCATTTTTTCAAAAACCAAGAGTTGCCTAACATGCTTATTATCATACACATATACTACACACCCCTCACAATGTTGGCTCCTCTCGGTTTATATCTGCAATAGCATGTAATGCGCTATTATAATTCGCTCAAAAACCAAGAATGTAACCCTGTTATCATAGGTTTGTATGACAATCACATAGAAGCTGTAAACTATGCACACATAAAAAGGTCTTACAGGTTTTGGGCTTAGGTTAAAGGTAGGAATAATTTGACTAACAATTGGTTTAAAAACAAAGGTTTCAATGCGCTCTAATGACTATCCTTATTCACAATACACAACAACACAGTAATTAAACAACTTTGGGCATATTTGGCCCATAACACATACTTCTATTTTTTTCTTTTTCTTTTTCTTTTTCATATATATATTTATTTTTTTCGCAACTTAAACATAACTCCATCACTTGAATAAAACACAAACACAATGGAAGTCATCAATTTATTATACAAAGGTAAACGGGTCAATTTGGGTAATAGTATAGGTTTAATCAAATGAGATGGTATAGGCTTAACATGGGCTACTGAGGGTGATTTTTGGTAAACGGGTCAACAAAACACAAACACATGGTTTCAAACATAACAAAAAGGGATTCCTGATTTGCCTTTCTCATCTATGTGCATGTTCTACCTACAACTTTAGCATGTATCAAATCACACAAATTCTGCAACAAGGAAACATTTGGCCTACTCTCAACAAATGAACATATATATATATATATATATATATATATATATATATATATATATATATCAATCTAGCAGACTCAAAGTCTCACAAAGTAGGGATATAGGTTGCCGACATGTAGCATATGCAATTTCTAAAAGCATGCTACCCCTAGTTCAGCATCTCTTTTCCGTTTCTTTAAAAACACTTGTCAGAAAAACTCTCATGAAACTTTAAAGATTAACCATGATCAAGGGTCTCATTTTTCATACTCGGCAAAGGACTTGTTAGCAACTGAAAATGCGGCTTTTGCGCCTGATAAAGTGAAAAGGTGAAATCTTGTGAGAAATTTTTTTTTCCATTCATATTTTTCTTTAAAAAATTTCACAAGTTTTCTCACACATGTGTAAGTGTTCCCCCCAACTATCCTAGGGTCACCCATCCCCACACTTGGGATACATCATCCCCAATGTATGGTGTTTTTCATGTTTCTCAGTCCTTCACCACTCAACATGTTCAACCTCAATCACTACCAAACCAAGCAGACTAACACCCAAAAGTAACGAAAACTCACATACAAAATGAACAAGATAAACCATTCCCTACACAAACAAATGTTTACACCACCAAATTTCATAAACATGCAACAAAAAAAGGAAGGAGCACATGGACCTGATTTTATGTTTCTTTATGATATTCTTGAGTCCCTTTATGTGAACTTTCACTCCCCCATCAACCCGTATCGACTCTGATGTGTATCGATTGAATACTCCCAATTTATCATGCCCGCATAACTTCCCCACACTTATCTGTTGCAATGGTTATGAAACACACAAAACAAATAAAAAATAAAACACATACCTTGGGCTGCCTCCCGAGAGCGCTAAGTTTATGAGTCTTCAGCCGGACTTCATACTTACTGTATCTCTCATGGTGGTCGAACGGGATGCTTGCTTTCCAGAGCCTCTAAACACCTTCTCTGCATATACTCTAATGGGTCATCAATTGCATTCCACATTGAGTCATCCGCTGCTAACTTGATGTTTCCTTGTTCTAACTTAGGCGGTCTCTTAACCTTCTTTCTCTTCCTAGCCTTCCAACCAGTGTCTCCCATCCTATCAACCATAAGACACTCCTCCTCCGTATTTGGGTCAGTTAAACTTGAAAACACATTTAAACTCACTCTTCTATCCCCAAATTTCATACTTACCATTCCATCAGCACAATTGGTTATTGCATGAGCAGTTGCTAAAAATGGTCTACCAAGTATAATCATATACGGTGTGTCTTTGACATTCTTCTCACAATCCAGCACCAAGAAATCAACCGTATAGTAGCAATCTCCCACCTTAACTACGCCATCAGTCAACATTCCCCTGGGACGTATGGGTTTTTTATTAGCCAACACCACAGTGGTGCAACTTTTTGTAAAGGACCAAATTCATGTGTGTCATACATACTTCCCGGGAGAATGCTAACACGAGCTCCAAGATTTAGAAGTGCTCGGTCAATGTTAAGTTCCCCATTTTTTATTGAAATAAGGGGCTCTCCCGGATCTTGGCGTTTGGGTGGAAAAGTACCAGACAAAGCGGCATGCATATGTGCTGGTAAATCAAACTGTTTTGGCAGCTTATTGTGCCGATTTTGGTTACTCAACTCTTTTAAGTTTTCAGCATGAGCAGGAATTTCTTGAATGTCCTTAAGTAACGGTATATTGATTTTTACTTGTTTAAAAATTTCCCACCTCTCGTCCTTTGGTGGGTCGTTTTTATTTAAAACCACTCTCTTAGCTGGTTCTATTAAAGCCAAAGGAAAGGGTGTGGTTTTGACTTTCTCACCCTTATCCCTGGCCTCATCAGAATGTTCATTGAAAAACTTTTCACAAAACATTTTTTTTCAAATTTTTAACCTTAAGATTTGATTGTGAAAGTCTTTCCTTCTCATACTTAGAATTGGAAAGACTTAGAATTGGAAAGAAGACTGGCCGCATTAATGTGCACATTCCTTGTAGTTGATGACTGGTGTGCTGGATTCACTGCAGTGGTGCTAGGCAGTTTACCTGGATCTCAACGGATGGTGGACAACTCTTTAGAAATTTTACCAACTTGCTTTGCAGTGCCTTGTACTCTTAGTCTCTAATCTCATTGTCCTTCCGGATCTCCTTCATGAATTCTCCTGTTGACTTCACAAACTTAGTCAACATCTCTTTCACTGATCCGTCTTGCCCCGAAATTCCTTGAGAACTTCCTTGGTTATTTCCTTACCCCTGTTGATAACCTCTTTGACTGTTGTAGTTCCCTTGATTAGAATATCCTCTCTGGTTGTTTTGTTTGGGTACCTGTGATGAAGGATTCCACTGGCTAGAAGTATTCCTGTAACTAAAATTGGGGTGATTTTGCAAACCTGGGTTATATGAATAGAATTCATATCAAATGGCTTCCGATGTCCATAAACTTGATTCACTTCATTAGTCTTCCCTTGTTGAGTAGGACAATCAACATCCATGTGTCCCAAGTCGTCACAAAGAGAGAAAATTGTGAATGAACTAGCTGCCTTTGCTCCATCATTCCTTATGCACTTCTACCGGCTATCAACTGTGCAATCTGTCGCTCTAAACTTGTTATTCTCTTTACCGCCTATGGATCAACACCCCTAGCTATAGCTGTTCGGCTTCTCCTACTACCACGAGCCTGCCTCTTTGATGTCACTGGCAAACTCTCCATGTATTCCTAATCCACATCCTCATGGTTAGTAAAAAACGTACCATTACTGTTGGCATTCAGATCCCTAACATCTTCGGGTTGTAAACTGCCCTAAAATGACTTAATCAGCTCCCACATGGGTATATCATGATGTGGACATTTTCTTAACAAATCTTTAAAACTTGTGAATGATTCATGAAATGGTTCCCTCGTGTGTTTTTGGAAGGTTCGAATAGCCTCCCGAGCCTCAATAGTACGAGTCATAGTATAATATTTCTCCAAGAATTGCTGTTGAAGCTCCTGCTATGTGTAGATACTACCAGCAGACAATGAATGATACCATATTCTACCTTGATCCTTGAGGGTGAACTGAAACATCATTAACCTCACCTCATCCTTACTGAATTCGTGTCCTCCAATAGTGTTGCAGATACTCACAAACTCAGTAATATGTAAATAAGGTTCCTCTGTTGCTTTACCATAGAAGGCCGGGAGATGGTTCAAATATTGTGGTCTCACCTCAAAGCTCCTTCCATGATGATGAGGTGGCACTACAGGTGAAGTATGCTATGTAGCTACGAGAATAAAGTGGCTCCCAACACCTTGTACGGTTGGCCTGTAGTTCACCCTAGGAACTCCATTTACATACTGCCTCTGACCAGTTCCTCTCACTTGATTTCGTGGTTGATTCTAAGGGACCGAACTCATCATACTCATCATAGTCAAACTTTTCCTGATTCATATAATACCCATCATTATCAACTCATCTATCCCAATCAGCAACCCTCCTATTAAAAGTGTCTGTTGCACCATGCATACTGTCATCTCCATAAACTGAACCTACTGCTCTAGTACTGTGAGATCTCGAGTCGGTTTTGTGGTGGTTGTTGATTTAGGCATAATGGTCGATTGGGTTGTTGCTTTGGGGACTCAAAAGCTGGATCATTCTCATAATGTTCCTCCCACTGATCATGTTCTTAACGACCGTGCTGCAACTATCTATAACTACTAGCGTTTGGATCTTGGTTAAATTGTGGGAATGGTGGTGGTTATGGTGGTTGTGCTGTTTGAAATGGTTTTGGGGGCATATCGCCCAGCGGGTTTTGTTGTAGTGGGATTGAGTCTTGTTGGTTTGGTGGAGGTTGGTTATCTCGGTTGCTGTGATGGCTCATGACTAGTGTGTTGGTCGGTTTTGGTGAATTGCTCTGTTCCTTCTTGCTATCTTTTTAATTTCCAGATCGTAAATTAGCGGTGAAGTTTTGCCCGAACGACGTGTATGATCTATGCAACTTAATTACCTGCATAGACACAAACAAGCAAACCACCGTAATACCGAACTATACAAAACAGAACAATACTTACTAAAAGACTAGACAAATAAAAATATTTTTGTTTTTTTTAGATTTTGAAGAACAACAATTAAAACTAAAACAAAACTATCTAACTAAGCGCACCGATTCCCTGACAACGGCGGCATATTGATCGATGTCCTTTGGTCAATCAAAAATATAAGAAAATAGTAGTATATGGAAGTTGAGTTGTCTTCACAGGGAATTGGTGGAATGTATAGTTTTGTAACTTCACTAATAAAACTAAAGCCTAATTGTTTTGTTGTTTGCTTTGAAATTTAGAAAAAATGGATTTAAGAAATCGTAAACAATAATAATAGTAATAAAGAAGTAACCCCCTCCAAGCTTCCGGTTCAATGATTCACCCAAACCTGGTTAAATGATAGGATACCACATAGACATGACTTTGTTGAACGATTTTAAATCAAGTGATAACCGAGCACCAGTTTTTAATAATAACCTGTACAATTCAATTACCAACCCACATGTATCAATTACCCTCCCAATAATCAAACTGCTCACTATGCAAGAAAACCGAATGCGAATGATAAAAAGATAAGCAATTGAAACACGCGTGAATTGTTTAAATGATTAAAATCACAAATATTCTTCAAACTAATAAAAAACAATCCAAACACCAAATCAAACAAGTTTAAAGGGTTGCACAACCGAACCATACACCCAAAGGTGGTTACAATAGTGTTTAGCCGCTCATGGTTACAATAAATGAATCAAAAGTTTCAGTAATTAAACTGAACATGATGATACCAACCGAAAGGATGGTTGAAGGATGATGATTGCAAGTGTATGCTGCTCAAAAAGCTCTCCGAGATGGTCTTTTTTCCTTCCCAGACAGCTAGATGCTTAGGGATTGATAAAAAAATCCTTTTATAATCAAAACTAACAACTTTCCAAAAATTCAGCTTCAGCACTGTAGCTTATGCTACAGAGGCGTAGCTTACATTACGAACTTTCGGTCTCCTCTTCTTTCCCTGAACCGCGTAGCCTACTCTTCTGTCTGTAGCCTACACCATGGGCTTTCGGAAAAATCTTGTTTCCCACATAACTTTTTCGTTATAAGTCTGTTTTCTTCGATTCTTGCGGCCACGTCTTTGTTCTTCAACCCTCTTTCATGTCATCTATTTTAATCTTCAAGTCCAATCCATGAATTTTCTCCAAAACACGTCCAATATTCGTATTTAACCTGAAACATTCCGAACTTGCGTAGTTATCTTATTCATCATATATAATCATCAAAAACACACAATTAGGCACATTATTGAACATTCATTATCCATTCCATTACATACACGCCGATGCGGACGATAGGTTAGCTGACAATCCACTTGACTCATCATCAGACAAAAAAACATAGTCAACCCCCGTCGTGGTACGCGCACACAGGGGTTCAGAGTTCTCAACTAAGATAAGTGCTAAGGGGTTATCGCGCGCACCTTCAATCTGAGCCGGGAAATTGAAGTTGCTCCTCTTCTTCTCAAGACCGGACACTTCCCCCGCAGGGACGTCAACAAATCTAGTGCGTGACACCCGCTGTGCAAAGAACTCAAAAAGCCTCTCCCTTGCAACAGCATACAACTTCGGGTCAAACAAAGGAATAAAACAAAATCAAAAAGACATGAAGGAAAACTGGCGCAAGACCCTGCATTTACCTGCAACCATGTCCATATCTCCGTCGCCATACGGTAACACATCTTTCCCTTCCCTCATGCCCAGACGGCTAACACCCAGCAGTTTCAACATTCCCTAATCACAATGGTCTAGATTATCTAACCGACTCTGATTGGCGATCAGCATCTTAAACCACTCTTCATCCTCAAAATCTCTCACAACAGTGACGGACGGGGTTTCTGACCTACCCTCACGTTCAACCAACCCATGTCCACTGGTATCACCTCCTTCCTCACATAGAAGAAACACCTCTTCCAGTCACGAAGGCTCTTGGGAGAGCTCTTCGTGGTGACCACCGTCACCACCTTTGATCTCTCAGTAAGGGACACCCAACCACTCTCCTTCACCTCCAACTTATAGAATAGGTTGAAGTGTTCGAACTCCAACTCCTTATCCTGAGGGCTCTGCAGGTGGCTTCAAATTGCATCACCCTCATCACACCAAAGGGGCTCATCTAGGAGATGTGCACCCCATATTTCTGCAACACGCAGATAAGGAACTGACTGACCGAAATCCTAAACTAACTTTTCAGGAAGAATGCCTCGTACAAACAGATTTTCCCCGAGTATAATCCATCGGATTGTTACCCTTAGCCAGAATTCAGGCTCCCATTCACGAAGGATTTCATATTTTTCTAACAAGGCCCTAAACTTCTTTTTTGACCAGGCAACCTAGGCCTCTACCATCGCAAGTTCAACCTTCGTGGTCTTATCTTCATTAGACATGACTGACATGGAAGAAAAAGAAGAAAAGAAAAAAATTTGATTTCTAAGCCGGAGAATAGATAGAAAAATCACCGGAGAACAGGGACGAAGCATATATAGGGCCAGGGATGGCCCTGGCCTCCCCTGTTTTTTGGCACAGTAGTAGAAATTTGTGATTTTCGTAGGTAAATTGAGTTCGGGATTGTTGGGTCTGCTGACCTGGAGAAGAACAGATGATTAGAAAGCCAAAACATGCTATCTATTTGATCCTTGAATAAACAGTCTTTACAACTTGCTTCTCCCAAAAGACTGCTGACCCTAACTACTGTTCTATCCAAACAACTGCTCAACAACTGCTGATATAAAGAACTGCTGAGGAAACAACTGATGAAGAACAACTGCTGACCAAAGGTCTGATGAAGAGCAACTGCTGATACAAGTACTGAAGACCAAAGCACTGCTGGAACCAACAGCACTTAGGCTCCAGCAGTGGATACAAGACCATCAGAGTTTATCTTCAACAGCTGTTTAATATCAGTGCTTTCAATGTAACAGTAGTTTGTATAGCAGATGTTTTAAGTTTGTTATTCTGTTAGAGGTCACTGTCTTAGGTGACGTCAGCCTAGGTCATCAGTGGTTTGAGTCTGTCTATAAATAGAACAGTGCTTGTACTGTTCTATTGCATCACACACAAAACATTCTCTCTGACAAACACTGTGTGATCAGGCTGAGGGGGAGTAACTTGTACGATTGTAATCTTTGAATTAATGAAAGCATTCGATCTAAAAACATTTACTCTCTTGTTTTGATTTACAGTTTATTATTCCGCTGCACTTTCATTCTATTTTCATTTCATTATTATCATCATTTAGTTAAACAATCAAAACAAACAAACTCAGATCCTAACAATTGGTATCAGAGCTAGGTCAATTAAATTCGATCTAACAAATCAATTTAATAATCAGCTCACAATTATTGATATCGTTTGTCAGTTAGATTGAAAACAGAGTAATAGTTTAATTTCGCTTCAACCGTTGTTAAACAGACTTTGTTTTTTGAAAAATCAGAGAATGGCTTCTATCAATCACGATCCACATAACACTGGCACGAACAACAAGCCACCGATGCTTGTCAGATCTGAATACAATATCTGGCAACGTCGGATGAGCCATGTTCTAGCTCAACAAAACACTGGGTGTTGGAAGTCGGTTATCTTCGGACCACATGTTCCGACTGTGCCGAGTACTGAAGATCCCAAAGTGTTTGAGCCAAAGAAACTTGAAAACTACTCCGACCAGGATTTTCAGAAAATTGAGTTAGATGCTAAGGCCTTCAGTATTGTGGCCATGGCTCTACCCAATGATATATATGTTGGGTTGTTACACTGTAACAGTGCAAAGGAGTTGTGGGATGCACTGAAAGAACAGTTTGGTGGGACTGAGGAGGTTATTGAAAACAACCGTGAAATACTTAACCAACAATATGAAACATTCAGTCATGTCAAAGGAGAGTCATTAACTCAACAGTTTGAGAGATTTAATTGCTTAAATAGTGAACTAAAATTGGTTGGTCTTACTTACCCTCATTCAACTTTGAACCATAGGTTTTTAAGATCATTACCAGACAAATGGGACACTATTGCTATTGTAATGAGAAACTCAATAGGATTTAAAGACCTATCACTGACCCAGCTTCATGGTAAGCTCTTGACCTATGAAAGAGAGCTTAACCAGAAAAAGAAGCTCCAGGACTCTGGAAAAGTGTCTGATGACTATGTGTTTGGGAATACAGCACTTTTGGGTCATGATGAGGTGCCTGGAAACACAAAGGATCAGAGTTATGATCATTTTATTGATATAACTTCAGGTTTTAACTCAGGTTTTAACTCTGATTCTTATTCACCAAACTATGCTTTCACAGCAAGTGGTGGTGATATACAGGCATCTGACAATATATCCTTTGAGTATGATGACCTGAAATACTTTGACCCTGATGATTTGGAAGAAATGGACATTATGCACCAATTGGCCCTTCTCAGTGTAAGAACTAATAATTTTTACAAGAAAACTGGGAGAAGGTTTCCAGGGTTGACAGGCAGATCTAAGGTTGGGTTGGATAAATCAAAGATCAAGTGTTATAAATGTCATAGGTTTGGTCATTTTGCTAGGGAATGTAGGGGTCAACATGGTACACCTATGATAACCTATCCGAATCAAAGACCACAGACCAACACTTATCAGAATTCCTATAATACCCCTGGACCTAATGTGCAAAACACTGCCCATTTTGCACAGTCCTCAAGTACTGTTCCTGTCCAGTATGTCCAAACCACTGTTCCTCAGATTCATTATGTGCAAACACCTGTTGCTCAAACACCTGTGCAAACGACTTTTGCTCCATCCTCTGCTCCTGCAGAGACCAGTCAACAGAGCTTCTTTACACAAGGCTTTGTTGATTGGAGCAGTCTACCTGATGAGCTAACAGATGAGAATTTTGCACTAGTTGCCAAAGCTGAAAATGAACCAGAAAATTTTTGTTTCATGGCTATGGTAGATGAGATTGAATCTGAGGAAGTGGTAACTGAATCTGATGTTGTGACTGGTGATATTGTTAGTGAAGCTGTTGCAGGTGAAAAACCTGAAGAAGAGGTTGTGAATCTCTCAGATCCCTGGGGTGCATCTGATGACTGTGAGTGCAAGTGTGATTGTGCTTTGATGGCTGCTGCTAAGGTATCCCCTCAAATTCTTAAAGAGTTGTGTTCTGACAAATGTGTAATAGCATTTGCTAACATCAAAGAGGTGAATGAAAACCTTAGAAAGAAAATTTTGGATGATGAAGTTAAATTTGAAAAACTCACAAAAGATTTGAAAACAAGTTTAACTGCAAAAGAGTCTGAAATCAGCAGTTTAAAACATGAAGCAACTATAACCAAAGACCAGCTCCAAACTATGATAACAAAATATCAAAGTTGTAAAAGTGAGCTTGAGTCCACCCAAGTTGAATGTAAAAAATGGGTGGAATCATGTAGAGGTTTTGAGATGCTACTCAACAAACAAACCAAAAGTCATGTGAAGTTTGGCTTTGGTTTTGCAACCACTGCTCCAGCTTTTGAAAACACTGACACAAAGAGTCAAAAGTCTGTTGAGATAGTACCAACAAACCTACAGGGTCAAGAGATTAAAATCACTGAACCAAATGGTAAGAAAATTGTTCTTGAAAAACCAGAAGGTTCCTCATCTTTTGCTGAACTTGAAAAGTATGAATTTAAACCTACTTGGTCTGATGAGTGTGATACTCTTGAGAATTATAAACCTGTAGATTTTAAAACTCCTGAGGGAAAGACAGCTCCTCAGGCAAGGGTCATCCCCTTGGCAAAAGTCATTCCCCTGAAAGATTCTCCAGCAGATGCTCAAACATCTGCTGAAAAGAAGACTTAAAAGGGGAAGAAGAAAGAAAAGACTGTTAACTTGTTTTGTGATTTCTGTGAAAAGAAGAACCATGTCACCAAAAACTGTTTTCTTCTAAAAGCATATGATATCAACAAAGGAACAAGTGAATGTGATTCCAAAGCCACATGCTCAATATGTGGGAAAAAGAATCACAAGACCAAAGAGTGTTTGTATCTCAAAAATTTTGATGTAAAAATACAAGAATACAAAGCTAAAACTCTTGCAAACCCTGTGGTTAGTACTCCAAAAGGAAAGCCCAAACAGACATTCACCCCTGTCCAAACATCTGTTACAAAAAGGCTTGAAACATCTGCTTCTAGAGATGTCCAAGTAACAGATGCTCCACCCACAAGCAAATACCCAAGAGGTTATGGTCAACCTCCATGTCACAGTCTGCCACATGTTTATGAGGAGCCAAAAAGACCCTCTAAACCAAGAGTGAACAGAAATCCATATGGGTATTATCATCTGTCAGGAAGTGATCAAACAACTGCTGCCCCAAGTGTTGACATCCAAGCACTGGCAAATGGTCAGCAGCAGTTGTTGACCTTAATTCAGAAATTGGTCCAAACCACTGATCACCTTCCAAAGCTTGAGTCTGAAAGGTCTGAGGACCCATCCAAAGCCAATTTGGCTTTGGACACTCACCAAAACTAATCATTTACTGATGTGCAGGGAGCTTCTGCTTGTTTAGATAGTCTTTGGTATGTAGATAGTGGAGGTTCCAGGCACATGACAGGATGTAGAGCCCTACTTCTGGACTTCTTGGCTCATGGAGGGGGTGATATATCCTTTGGTAATGATTCTAAAGGTAAGGTGTTGGGTTCAGGGACTGTACAGGCTGGAAAACTCAAGTTTGAAAATGTCAATCTTATTGATAATCTCAAGTTTAATCTTCTGAGTGTTTCACAAATGAGTGACAAAGGTTATGGCTCATTTTTCACAAAGAAAACTTGTAAGATTATTGGGCCAGAAGTGGTAAAAAAGATTGATACCATTATTGCTGAGAGCAAAGCACAGCTTGTTGCTCATAGAAGTGGCAATGTGTATGTTGTTGATATGTTAAAGGACAATCCTATGGCAAATGTCTGTCTGTTTTCTGCTGCCTCCACTAAGGAGACAGAATTGTGGCATAGGAGATTGGGTCACACCAACCTTAATACTATCAACACACTCTCAAAACAAAGCCTTGTCAGAGGTTTACCATCAAAAGAATTTAAATGTGATGAGCATTGTGTTTCCTGCTTAAAAGGGAAACAACATAAAAGCTCTTACAAATCCATTGATGAGTCCAAAACTAGTCAGTGTTTACAACTGTTGCACATGGACTTGTTTGGCCCTGTTAAAATCATGAGTCTAAGAAGAAAGAGATTTTGTCTTGTCATAGTTGATGATTTTTCTAGGTTTACATGGACTTACTTTTTACACTCTAAAGATGAGACTGCAGGTATATTGAAGGACTTTGTCACCAAGGTTGAAAAGCAATATGACTTGCCAGTAAAAGTCTTCAGGAGTGACAATGGAACAGAGTTTAAAAATAAGGAGTTGGATGACTTCTGTGTGTCAAAAGGGATTGTGAGGCAGTTCAGCATCCCAAGAACACCAGAACAAAATGGGGTAGTTGAGAGGAAAAATAGAACTCTTATAGAAGCTGCAAGAACCATGCTAGCAGATTTTGGTTTGCCACTGTCCTTTTGGGCAGAAGCTGTAAACACTGCTTGCTATGTTCAAAACAGAGTTTTGATCAACCCCAGACATCAAAAAACTGCTTATGAAATTTTGTTCAAAATCAAACCATTAATCTCATTTTTCAAAATCTTTGGCTGCCCATGTTTCATTTTAAATCTCAAAGATTCCATTTCAAAATTTGCAGCCAAAGTAGACTGTGGTTATTTTCTGGGATATTCTTCTACTGCTAAGGCCTACAAAGTGTTTAACACAAGGACTAAGACAATAGAAGAAACTTTGAATGTTAAGTTCAATGAACTTTCATCTCTAAAAATCCCTGCAAACCCTGCTGAATTATTTGATTTAGATAAATTCAAATTTGAAGATATCACTGTTAAAACTAACAATGCAGGTATTCCACAGTCTCCACAGCAAGATTACAGAACAGATGTTGTGATCCCCAGTCACTACAAAGTCTATTCTGCATCAGAGGAAGCAGCTGTTCAAAACAATTGTCAAAACTCTGCCACAGCTGTGTCAACTACTGTTGGCCAGTCCTATCCTCAAACCTCTGCCTCACCCCTCACAACCACTGACCTATCATCTGTTGACAAAAGTCAATCATCTGTTGACAAAAGTCAGTCAAGTTTCACACCACTTGGACCCATTCCTCCATTACCATTTCAAACATCTGATGGCACTACAGAAGTACCAACAGATGTTACACCAACAGAGTCACCAAACCTCTGTCCATCACCTCAAAATGCCATTGTTCCATATCAAGGAGATCTTATTTACTTAAGAGCTCATCCACCAGACCAGATCATTGGCAACATCAGAGAGGGTGTGCTCACAAGAAGCCAATCCTCAAATATCTGTCTTTTTGCAGGTTTCTTATCCCTCACACAACCTGTCAAGTACCAAGAGGCACTGAAAGACAACAGTTGGGTAGAAGCCATGCAAGAAGAACTCCTTCAATTCAAAAGACAACAAGTATGGGAGCTTGTACCACTTCCTAAGGATGTTTGTCCTATAGGAACAAAGTGGGTCTTCAAAAACAAGACTGATGAAAGGGGTATTGTTGTCAAGAATAAAGCCAGGCTTGTGGTTCAAGGCTTCAGACAAGAAGAAGGAATAGATTATGATGAGACCTTTGCTCCTGTAGCTAGACTAGAGGCCATCAGACTCTTTTTGGCCTTTGCTGTCAACCACAACATAAAGGTGTATCAGATGGACATCAAATGTGCTTTCCTTTATGGCAAAATTCAGGAGGAAGTCTATGTATGTCAGCCACCTGGTTTTGAAGACACATTCCATCCTGACTATGTCTACAAGCTCAACAAAGCTTTGTATGGACTCAAACAAGCACCAAGGGCCTGGTATGAAACTCTTTCCACATTTCTCTTATCCATTGGCTTCACAAGAGGTAAAATTGACAAAACTTTATTTCTTAAATGGAAAGGGAAACACTTAATGATTGTTCAAATATATGTGGATGACATCATTTTTGGATCCACATGTAACCAAATGTGTGAAGAGTTCAGAAAACTCATGACAGCAGAGTTTGAGATGAGTGCCATGGGTGAGCTTCAGTGTTTCCTTGGTCTTCAAGTGAAACAACTGCAAAATGGCACATTCATTCACCAAAACAAATATGTAAAGAACTTATTAACCAGATTTGAGATGAATGATTGTAAGCCATGTAGCACACCTATGAGTACAGTCAAGCTGCTCACTATTGATGACAAGGATGAACTGGTTGATCAAACACATTATAGATGTATGATTGGGTCTTTATTGTACCTAACTGCATCTAGGCCAGACATTATGTTTGCTACCTGTGTCTGTGCCAGATCCCAGGCTTCACCCAGAAAGTCAAACCTTATTGCTGTGAAAAGGATATTCAGATACCTCAAAGGTGCTCCCACACTTGGTATCTGGTATCCTGCTAATGGAAACATTGAGCTTTCAGGTTATTCAGATAGTGACTTTGCTGGCTGTCACACCACAAGAAAATCCACTTCAGGAGGGTGCCAATTTCTAGGGAATGCCTTAGTTTCATGGCAAAGCAAAAAGCAGGCAGCTGTTTCAACTTCAACAGCTGAAGCTGAATACATTGCTGCTGCAAGCTGTACAGCCCAACTCATGTGGCTTCAAAATCAACTACTGGATTTTGGGATAACTGCACTTAGGACTCCACTCATGTTGGACAGCCAAGCTGCTGAAAATATCATCAAGAATCCAGTCTCTCATTCCACTACCAAGCACATTGACATAAGACATCATTTTGTCAGAGACAGCTATGAAAAAGGTTTGATTTCTTTACACCATGTTCCAACAGAGGATCAGTTGGCAGATGTGTTAACAAAAGCTTTAGACACATCTACCTTTACAAATCTGATTTCCAGAATTGGTATGTTAAACATGGATTAAACAAATAAATTTTTTTTAAAATCATAATAAAATGGTTCAGAAATTCAATTTTTTTTAATAGCTGTTTGGTTGAAAAATCTGTTTATAACATCTGATCAGATAAAACAACCACTGTTTCATTCATATCCACTGTTGGTTGAAAAGACTGTTTCAAAACATCTGATCAGATAAAACAACTGTTAGTTGAAAAATCTGTTTCAGAACATCTGTTCAGATAAAACAACTGTCCGCCTATATATATATATACAATACTAAAAAAAAAAAAAAAAAACCAACAGTTGGATCCATCAGCTGTTTGTATCAGTTGTTTCCAAAAACAGCTGTTCTCCACCAGATGTTACATCCATCAGATGTTTGCCACGTCTGCTCATATAAGCAGAGGTTTGGCCACATCAGCGGTTTCATTGAGCCTATAAAAACCCTGTTTTACCACAACAGATGTTACACTGTCTCATTGTATTCAAAATACTGTAAACCGCCTTCTTCACTCTCAAACCCTTCATCAATCTTCAATCATCTTCACCTTCGAAATCCATTACAATGGATCTTCAAGCCAAAGCTACACACAATTGTCTCCCCTATCTGATTAAAACAGATGACAACACTCCATTTCATTCCACCATCGACATTTTCCTTAACTCCAAATACTTACCCATCCTAACCGCCAACGCCCCCATTTATCTTGATACACTCCAAGAATTTTGGTTGAATGCTGAGTTTCTACTACAAGACAAAAAGCCTACCTCCATTATTTCCAAAATTGGAGAAACCAGTATCGTCATTACCCCTGAAATCATATCCACAACCTTCACACTGAATGACCTGGCAGGTAAGGATTCCTTTACTAAAACAGAGCTTCACACTGAGTTCCAAGAAAGAGGGTATGATGGTCAGATGACTGGATCAACTCTTTTCAAAAAGTTTTTCCCTCCAGTCATGAAATTTTTCTTCCATACTCTTCTTCTTTGTGTCTCTGCTAAGTCCACATCCTTTAATGAAATTCCATTGAGGATGCAATATCTGGGTTATGCTATGTTGTCAAACTCTGACTTCAATCTTTCCCAGGGATTGTTCATGGACTTGGTATCAAATGTGAAAGCAGTCAAGTCTGGGTCAAACAATGCTTTTCTTATTTACCCAAGAATTCTTAGTGTAATCTTACAAAAAGTCCTACCAGAAAAAGTTTTCAAAAAGGGTGCTGCTATGCAAATGAAAAGCTTAACTGATGAAACTTTCACAAGAATGCTGGGTGGAAGCACCCAAGAAAAAGTGTCTAAAGTGTCAAAAGTTTCTAAAACACAAACAAAGAGGACAAAGGCAACAACTGTTGTCAAAACCTCTGTTGTTGAGCCCACTGCTCCTGGTGATCATGGCACTACATCCAGTGCTGTGAAACCCACACCAGCCACTTCCAAAAAGAAACATCCATCCACAAAAACCACCACTCAACCACAAATGAGGCTTCTGGATGTTGAGGTACCAGAAGAAACCTCTGTTGCACAACAAAAGCAACCTGAAACCACTGTTGTTACTTCCTCACAACAGTTGGACATACCTCCACCTGACCAAACTCCTCATGAATCCTCTCAAAAGGATCATGTTGTAAGCCAAGGGGACACACATCATGATGCATTTGAGTCACTTGACCATATGTTCACAAGCCCCTCTCCCAGGGCTAATTCTCTTCTTACTCCTCCACTCTCACCATCACATGTCCCACAAACAATGCAACCTCTGTTTGAAGCAATTGACAAATCTCAGGAAGATCCCAGTTCCTCTCTTCCACCTGTCACTGAGAGTATACTCCAACAAGTGACTGGCCCTGAGAATATTCAATCTGCTATCCCACAAACAGAAGAGGAGGTTACACCACCTGGGTTCAATGAAACTCTAGGTGAGTTTTCAAGTGGAGCAGCCACTACTGATGTAGAGACCACTGTCTCACATCAGGACAGTGATTACATAGCTAAGACTCCCTTGAAGGCAACAACTGTTGAAGCCACTATAGTGTCTCCAAAAACAGTTGGAAGTCCCCAGTACCAAGACAAAGGGGCATCTGATTCACCTATTAGGCCTGAATCAGGTAGAACTACCACTGGTAGGGACTCAGATGATCCTATTAATTTAGGAGATGGGTCAAAATACCAAGAATTGACGGACAGAGTTTCTGTTATTGAAACCTCTGTTGCTGACATCAAATCTGATGTCAAGCTTCTACTGAGCTCAATTGCAGATCTCTCCAAGAGTCAACCATCCACTGCTGATATAGCCAATGAGTTATGGAAATCAGTTTCCCCCATCATCATAGCTCACAGAAAATTGGCTGATCAGACACATGAAACCTACATGGCTGAAATCAGGAATATGGTAGATGCAAGGTACAAAGATACCCATGCTGATATTAAAGCCATCAAGGATCACCTGCTGAAGACTACTGGCTCTGCCCCTACCACCATCCTCAGGGATGAAAATGATGATGCTTTCACGGCTGATGATGCCAAAAAGGGGGAGAGTGGCAGAGATAGGCTACCAAAACTAGATCCTTTTGGTTGTCCTCCTTCTCAAAAAAGTCAAGCCAAGTCTGCCAAGAAACCAGAGTCTACCAAATCAGCTTCACAACAACAAGCTCCACAACAACAACAACAAGCAACACCAACAGCACCACCACAACAAACCACTGAGAAGAATAAAGCAGTAGATGACTCTGCAAATTTAGAAGCTGAAAAGGCTGCTCAAGAGAAACAGAAAAGAGCTGACACTTTGGAAGTAAAAGCAGAGTCATTAGTTGAACTCAAAAAGAAACAACAAAGGGAAACTGAAGATGTGGGATCCTCTAAAAGGATGAAAAGACCTGCCAAGCATGTTAGAAAACCACCATCTAAGTTGAAAACCTCTGTTGATAAAACCACTGCTACTGAAACCACTGCCACCCAAAACACTGAAACTACCCAAAACACTGAAATCACTATACCCAAACCAACACACACACCTGAACAAACAACCACCAAACCTACATCACCAGCCAAAACCCCAACATCTGCTGGTTCTTCTAAAAGGCCAACAGATGTTAATCCAACCACTGCTACCAAATCACCCTCACCAAAAATCATGTACACAAGGAAGAGAAAATCAACCTTTGTTGTGCATGATGAAAACATACACACATCACCAACCACCATTTCAACTGCCCAATCCACTCCTCCCATCACAGCCATTCCACTCACATCATTCTCACCACATACATCCAAATTCAAAACCCATAGACCACCACCAACCATTACACCATTGGTTGTTCAGTATCCCCTTGAACTTGATCTACTCAAGGGGGAATTACAATCCTTCTACAATACTGAACAACCATATGAAAGATCCTTCCCATCTCTCCCAAACTTCCCTGTTCCCCTCAATATTGATACTTATCTGAAATACAAGGGTGAGCAGGTGGATGCCATCATCAGGGAGAAATGCAAAGGGAAGGATGACAGGACTGCTCAGGGCATCCATTCAGCAGAGCTTAGCAAACTCAGAAGGATTGAAGACTTTGCTAAGACCCTGAGCAATTCCATGTCCTCCATGCCACTCAGTGTAGATTTGGAAAAGGAGATAAGGGAATCCCTTCTTGAACAGATAATGACAACCAAGCCTTACAAAGCAAACAAAAAGCAGTTCAATGGTTGGACTACTCATGCTTTGAGAGAAGAACTGATCAGAATTGAAGAAATGGCCAAAGACCCCAAAGCTAAAGTCTCCACTCCTAATTTTGGCAAAGGCAGAGACCCAGTTAGAGCCTTGAAATTCAAAAGGATGAGGCAGGAGATTGTAGCTGCCAACTATGGGGAGATGAGGTCTGTTTCCAGATGGTCAGAGTTAAGGTTGGTTGAAACCTACAAAAGTCTGGAAGAAAATAGAAAGAAGGATCCCAGCCTTCCAAGAAAACCAATTTACACTGATGAGCCAATGATGAAGAGACCCCAACAGACTTTTAATCTGGACAGCTTACTTGAAACCTCTGATCTCACAGCTGCTGCAAGTAGACAGTTCAAAAAGCAGAAGGAGATGTCAGAGGAAGATCAAAGAAAGTTTGCTGATACATTTATCAAGGAAGGGCTCTTCAATCAAATACATTATTTCTCTGATCCTACAACAGAGAAACTCAGAGAACTCATTGGAAGACCTCCTTCACCCAACTCATCAAGAATAAAGGTTCATCTCAGCAAATCCACTGACTCAAAAATTCTAAAGTGGAAGGTCAACAAAGACAACCACGAATTGACATTGCTCAGGTCAGATGGAAGGGTTCAGAAGATCAGCATGGATGATGCTTACAACCTATGTGCAGAAGATCATCAAGCATTGCTAAATCTGGATCTAGAAAGAGATGAAGAAGACTTATTTGCTCTGAACTTTGAACTACAATTCAAAGGTCAAATCAGAGAAAGTCTGATGAGGAATAAAGATCAATAAATAAAGCTGAGTTTTGGCATCATCTGTTCTAGGGGGAGATTGTTGGGTCTGCTGACCTGGAGAAGAACAGATGATTAGAAAGCCAAAACATGCTATCTATTTGATCCTTGAATAAACAGTCTTTACAACTTGCTTCTCCCAAAAGACTGCTGACCCTAACTACTGTTCTATCCAAACAACTGCTCAACAACTGCTGATATAAAGAACTGCTGAGGAAACAACTGATGAAGAACAACTGCTGACCAAAGGTCTGATGAAGAGCAACTGCTGATACAAGTACTGAAGACCAAAGCACTGCTGGAACCAACAGCACTTAGGCTCCAGCAGTGGATACAAGACCATCAGAGTTTATCTTCAACAGCTGTTTAATATCAGTGCTTTCAATGTAACAGTAGTTTGTATAGCAGATGTTTTAAGTTTGTTATTCTGTTAGAGGTCACTGTCTTAGGTGACGTCAGCCTAGGTCATCAGTGGTTTGAGTCTGTCTATAAATAGAACAGTGCTTGTACTGTTCTATTGCATCACACACAAAACATTCTCTCTGACAAACACTGTGTGATCAGGCTGAGGGGGAGTAACTTGTACGATTGTAATCTTTGAATTAATGAAAGCATTCGATCTAAAAACATTTACTCTCTTGTTTTGATTTACAGTTTATTATTCCGCTGCACTTTCATTCTATTTTCATTTCATTATTATCATCATTTAGTTAAACAATCAAAACAAACAAACTCAGATCCTAACAGGGATGAGTCCGGCCCTCGCCACTTTGCCACTACCGATCGAAAAAAATTGAATCCGGCCCCCACCGATTCGAGAACCAAGCTTCGCCCGTGCCGGAGAAGAAAGGATTCGAAGTGGAAAGTAACCTATCTTCAAAGGAGGAGGACATATTGATACCCATCACATTCATTGCGATGGGAAAGCAAGTAATCATGACAGGTGACTTTTTCGATGGAGATCCAATCACTTGGTGACACATCAGGCGGCGCGTGTGCCACTCGTCTGACGGTTACAATACCCAACAGCTGTCAACACCTCCTTTTTGAGACACGTGTCTACCTACCAACACCCCGGTTGTACAAACCATCAGACACGTCTCCTCGTATGCCAACATTCCCGCCCATTAATTCTCGAAGAATTCAAATAGACAAATTTAATGCGCATTAATTCCACTTCAGCAAGCCCAGGGACGGACAAAAATTCCCTTTTACATTTTATGCATCATTATCCTGCGCAATAATGCCAGACGCCTTTTCAGGTCTCCCGCATGTGCAGGAATGGAAAATTTCCCTTTTCCATTTTTTAAATCATTAGCCTATGCAAAAATGCCAGACGCCTTTTCAAGTCTCTCGCATGCACATGAATAGAACATTTTCCTTTTTCATTTTTTACATCATTAGCCTACCCAAAAATGTCAGACACCTTTTCAGGTCTCCCGAATGCGCAGGAATGGAAAATTTTCCTCTTCCATTTTTTTTATAAACATTACCATGTGCATAAGATGCCAGATGCCTTTTCAGGTCTCCCGCATGCGGAGGAATTAAAAATATTCATTTTCCATTTTTTATATTCGCTGACATGCGCAATAAACGTAGGACGCCTCTTCAGGTCTCCAACGTGCGCTTCCAAGGAATCATCTTCCTTTCCACTAACATCACTGTGTCACGAGCCGAAACTGCCACAGGCCTACTCATGACTAAAGCATGCACTCTGAGAGACATCTCTCCACAATTAACCTCGCCATACGCTATACAAATTGATCCATGTACGCGCACCTGTTGACACTGACATCTAAAATTATAACTCAATTTTAGAAACATATTTTACCGAGTCATCCACATGTACACCATGAACGCATGAAAACCCGGTGACAATCGGATGCGATTCAAGGTACACATTCACACTCAAATTAAGGCAACACCACTACCATACATTAAGAATTCAACTAGCCCAGCACTCCCTCATTCTTTCATCGGAAAGCAACACGAAGCACTGGACTGGGGGACTTGAAGGGATATGGTGCCAAAAACAATAACACTATATCAATAAAAGCAACCCATTCTTTCCTACTGCAAGAAGTCAAGACATAAGAAGAAAGAAGAATGATTGATTAATATCAACAAGAGGTTGCGTCCATAAATCATGACGCTAGTTCTCCCGCTCATTCTACGTCAGCGGTCAAAGACCACATTAGACACAATGACGCTGGTCATTCCACCTATTTTACGTCAACGGAGTAACATGCGTCTGCGACAATGACGCCAATCCTCCCGCCCGTTTTACGTCAGCGCCAAGCTTGACACAAACGAAAGCTTCCTTGACACGAAACGTCGAAGCATTGTCAACACAACTGAAAGATACCTTTCTGGGCAGTATCGAGACACACACCCCAGGGCAAGCATGCCCTGGACAATTGTTCCTAACGCAAAAGACTGCCCGTCAGAGTCTGCAACCAATTAAGGGCCACGCCTGGTCTAACAACCAAGAAGGAAGACGACGTGGCATCTCCCCAGCCAAGACATCTCTGACAGAAGACTTTACAAACCCCTACTTGTCTCCAGTTCCAGAAGAAGAGATTATTACTCACCACCCCAACAAGCCAATAGGCGGACGCCACGTGTCCGCCGACCCTCTACGTCCACTTAACGGACGCCACGTGGATTTTGACAGGACGGTAACATCTCCCCTTCCCCCTTTTGTCACATATCCACTTGCACCAAATAGGGTTAGGAATTTAGGCCGGAGATTGGGAGACACCTCTACGTGGCCCGAGCCCCACCAAGAGTAGAGGATGGGTTGAGAGAGTTGGATGTCGACGTACTATAAAAGGAGAAGTCCCTTCTCCTTTTATTGGCATCTTTTCTCCCATTAAAACTCCCGTTGAAAAGCCTACAAGAACATCATACTTTTCCAACCCTTGTTTTTATTTCCAACATTTAGAGGCTCGGCTCTTATAACCGGTTGTCTCTTTCTCTCCTTGGTCTTGTCCTTGAGACCCGCATTTACAAAATACACACTTTCATTCTTAAACCAATGTTTCCCCTGTGGATACACTACTTATATCATCTTGACCCGGTGATCTAGGATTCGTATTTCTTCTTATTGATTATTTAAAAAAGAGAGAATTGCATGGTTGGTCCCTGTGCTTTTAAGAAATTGCATCTTGATCCTAGTGGTTCACTAATTACAATGTTGGTACTTAGGTTTAGCAAAAGTGCACTCGTGTGATCCCCATGACTAACAACTGTTATATTTTCTAGTTAAGTCCACCCACGTGCTTCTCATGTTAGGGTATTGTAGTCTTTTTTGCATTCAATTATACAAATAACAATTAAAAAAACCCAACCACCCCTTTATTCTTCCCCACATTCTCCCTAAACCACCAACACCTTTCTATCGTCACCACCAGTTGCCACCACCATCTGTGCAAACTATCATATCCCAAACCACCACCATTTTTCAATCGTCACCACCCACCAGTGTTTCCCCAAACCCACCATCATCTTGTCCCACAACACCAACATCACCATTATTAACCACCACAGCAGCCTCCAAACCCCATCACAGCAAGTACTAGAACCCTATTCATGATAAGTTACACGGGTTTACTACATTTTCAGATTGATAAGCATTTATAGCCAAGCTTCAAGAAACAGAAGATTGCTTCTACACTTCATCTTTCACTTATAATATTTTAGTTAACCTCACTCTACATCTGGCGCCTAGCAAAACAATATCAACAGAACAATGGTACAAAGAGTATTCAGAAAGAGGACCCAATTCAACGTTGCTAATTGTTACAAACAAGCTGTTGCGTATGGTGATCCCAAGTAGGAACAAATTGACATGAGTTAGATGTGATTGAGGGTTTTTGAGCAATAAGAGGTGGGGATACAGATTGATGGTAGGGGTGAGGGTGATAGTAGTGACGGTGGTGATGAAGATCGATGGTGGGGGTGCGGGCGACGGTCGTGTTCTGTGGAGATCGATGGTGGGGCTACGAGCTCTGCAATCACAAATAGGATTGAGGTATGGATTAGGTTAAACCTGAAGATGGTGGAAAGGTGGGGTGGATATTATAATTTGTATAAATGAAGGCAAAAAGACTATAATACCGCCGATGTACCCCCACATGGGAAGCACGTGGGTGGACTTAACCAGAAAAGATAACAGTCGTTAGTAATGGGGATCACACGCGTGCACTTTTGTTAAACCTAAGTACTAACATTGTATTTAGTTAACCACTAGGATCAAGATTGCAATTTCTGGAAAGCACAGGGACCAACCATGCGATTCTCTCTTAAAAAAAATTAAGTATACCTATGAGTCCGAAATAGGCACCTACTTAAATGTTTTCACTGAGTTGTAAAATAAGTATACCTATGAGTCCGAAATAGGCACTTTTTTCATTGAGTTGTTGAATTGGATGACAATGCTCAATATTTGGTGCGTTGGTAGGAAAAAGTGTGCATGTTCCCACAAATTTAGCATTTGTTTATGTAAACAAAAAACTCGTTTGTTACCTCTCTCTACCCAAAAGTCATCAAAATGTCAACTTACAAAACCCCAAATTCCAAATTCCACATGAATTAAGGTTTGTTTATATTTGAACGACTACAAGTGTTCAATATGAGAATATGTCACGTTTACATCTAAAGTTTGGATGGTAAACAATCGGATCAAATAAAATAATCCAACCACACTCTAGAAGCATCTAGAGATCAACTTAAAGAAAATCATAGACCCAAAGGGTTGTATATTCACATACATTTGGACCAATGCAATAACGTATAGGTAAAATGTACAAAAAAAATAAAGAGCACAAGATGTACATGGCTCGAATGGTATTTTTAGATATTAGTAGATAGAAACAACACTTGCAAGGAGTCCTATTAAAACCAAGAAATATAAGCTTGCCTGCCATCCACACCAGAATAAATAGAGTTTTCCGAAAAAACCTGCTAGTGGAGGAAGACCTCCTAGGGATAAGAGACATAGGGCTAAAGAGAGAGCCAAACAATCCAAATAACCAAAAACAAATAATAAACATATTGGGTCAAGCTTGGCCCGCAACAACTAAGTCCATTAGGGTTTAGGTTATCTCCCTCTATATATAGAAGGGCAACCCCTCACTTCAAAGACATCTCTCTTTATATCTCTCATAAAACTCTCACCAGAGCCTCTAAGCCTCAAAGCATACAAGTTATAGCAGTACTACACCATTAGCCCATAATTACACTGGTAACCAGTTCCACCTATTGAGCTAAGCAGCCATATAATATCAGCTGCAGGGGCGCATCATTCAAGGGCGGGGAGCCCCCCCCCCCTCCGAGTTTTCGCTCAAAAGTTTCGAGTATATAGTCTTCGTATGGGATTTTTTTTAAACACAGTACTCCCCCCCCCCCCCCAAATCCTATTGACCGATATAACCAACCGTAAGTGATGGTCGATCTCATCACGTGTCAAATCCAAGGTCGGGGTAGACATAGATTCGAACGAAATCCGTTGATCATGAACTGAACGGTGATGGGAAACAAATAGCCTCCCCACATTCAAGCTAGTGGGATCAGTATGAGCATGTGCGAGAATGAAATGCAACATGTCATCGGGGACTTGGGTCACTCTACTCCCCGTAAGAAAGAACCTCAAATCGGTTGGACACATAAATGTATAAGAAGACATTGTCCATAAGTTGCAAACTAGATACCCGGTAAACGGAATAAAAAACACGAGCACACATCCCCACACCGCAATCAGTTGAACCTTTGCAAGTCCTACATCCGCACCAAGTTCATGAAAGAAAATAGTAACTCTCAGGCCGTCTTCTTCCCCTACCCCGATGATAACATTCGTAGGAGAATCCATCGAAACAAGGGGGATCAATGTTTTGGTCAGAGAAATGTGTGAAACTCCAAGTATAATCTTTAGAGTCGGTATACCCTAGTGCAAACATGTTGCTTGAAACCATCTTTTGAAAGCGACGATTGGTACATCTCATTAAAGACAACTCAAACAAATTCAACCTTGATAAAATATTAGTCGATGTGATATCATCAGGCAATGTTTGAAAACTATCCATAACCTAGCTAGGTAGTGTTGGTGAAGAGAGTAACTGCTTCAACATGACATTGATTTTTATAACATTAACAAGTTAACATTAACCCGCACTTTACAGCGGGATGTTTAGTATGACTGTTCTTAGCATCACTACATGAGATAAAAAATGTTATGTTTATGCAAAGTATTCTTTTTAGTTTGCTTTACCCATAGCTTATAACACCACATTAAAACGTTTTACTTTAAATACAGATAGTATCTTTTTTTTAAGAATACACATTGAACGCTGAGTTTATTATCTTTTTTTTAGATTCATTAGGATTCTTTTTTGTTGGAACCGTGAGTTATTTTGGTAGAAATTTGATATCTTGATTTCCGTCTTAGGAAATTGTTTTTTACAAGGAATTGTGATGCCTTTCTGTGGGATCACGGGTTGTAATATCGCGAATTTTTCCCAAAACTTTTAATAAAAAAAAAATCATCACTTTACCTGATATATTTTCTTTGGACAATTTTTACACGAATTCAAAACAATATATGTTTTAATCCCCTTATACTAAAATTTAATTGATAAAAGTCGTTGGGTCTAGTTGTCGTAGTGGGTTTTAAAAATATTTCGTAACATTTTTAACCTTGTATAATTATAATATGTATTGAATAATATAGTTTTATAAAATAAAAAAAAAGAGTAGAAAGTTTATTCGTACATGTCATTGAATAATAAGGTAAATCTATGTTTTGTGAAGGGTATTTCCCATTGGCGTGTATTTTGACGTGTCTTGTGCTTAAATGCGAACCGTAATCACGACATTGATCGGTACACAAAACACATATCTTCCCTCTAGGATCTATCTATATTTAAGCCACTTAGTCCTTAAGTCCTCTCAACCTTTTATATACACGAACTAGAAATTCCGACATGGGCACCGAAACACTCGATGTCTCCTTGACGTCACTCACTGTTAAGCTTATTCTTTTTTTTTTCCGACGACTTATCCGGTAAGTTCGAAGCTAATAAGAACGTCACCTAATAACCCAAAGCAACGCTACCTTGGTGGGTCTCCTAATTAGGGGACGCTTTTAGACACGTAACAACTCCTTCCTTTTTATCAATCGCCTAAGCCACTCATTACGCCGACCCCGACGGCATCAGTCAAACAACGGTTTTAGGAATTTGCGTCGCGTGATTCAAGCTTTAGGATTTATATGGACCCTTGTTGATTTCTAAATGGTACAAGCATAACTTAGTGTTTCTCATTGATTTTTCTACCACACGATCGATGTGAGTATTTCCTATCCCCTTTTTGCTTTTATTCATTTTTGGGGTGTTACATGTACACTTATACAAATTACAAATACAAGTTCATATTTTTACAATACAATTCTAGTACTATGTGCATTTGCTTACAAACGTGCTTTATGCTTAGACATTACATGTAGAATACATTTGTACTTAGTGAAATCATTAACATTGTACAAGCCGACCTTAACATTGGATAGTGCTATTGGATTGACAACCCACCTAGGTGATTCTCCCCCTTTTTCATCGGAGAATCCATGGTCATTGTTAAGTTATTATCCATTTATTGGATAAGTACACCGCCGTTCATTTTAGTACATTTATACAGTCACATGATTGATTCCGCTTATTGTATGATACATAGTTTACATAAACGCACTGTAGCTTGCACTTGAATTGTATATCATTTTTCAACTTACTATATGTATTAAAACTAAGAATGCTCACCAACATTTCATATGTTGACAAAACTTATTTTGTACATGTTTCAGGTGCAGTTTGATCTTAGTTCCATAGCATTGGATTTTAGTACTTGCTTTTAATAATTTATTTTAATTTTCATGTTTTGTTCAGACTTTTGTATTTTTCTCATTTCATCCATGTAAGACAATTTAAATTATTCAATAATATATTTACATTTTAGTATCATGTGCTTTTGAACAATCGTCACTACGTGACACCTTGATGATTCCGCCATCGGTTGGGGTGTTACACGGGTCTTTTTATTAGCTCATATTTGTGGTACACAATTTCATGGAATGTAAGTAGTGGTTACGATCGATTTGATTTAAAAAGACGGAATAGTTTATGCCTTTAGTTGAGGATTTCCTAGAAAAAAATGTCTCTAATTTCTTACAAAAGATTTTCATTCCTTTAAAATATAAGTTATAAAGGGTATTTACGCTCGGCATGTCCTTTATATGGATAACAGAGGCCAGAGAACCATTCCATTGACTCATACTAATGATAGTTTTACTCCATGAGAAATGGAACAAAAAGCTGCTGAATTGGTCTAGTTCTTTTTGATATACCAATCGAAGTATTTTAAGAAATGAGCCGATAAATAAATGTTTTCTCAGCAAGAGGGGGAAAAACGTTAGATAACATATGATACTAGTCAATTTTATTATAGCATTCACATTAAGTTACCCATATTTTTGTGAGCGAATCCCTCGTATTTTAGGATGAGATTGTGAGTGGAGGAGATGGGAACTTGGTTATCGGTATATTTGAGGATATTTTGGGGAATACAGTTTTCCTGCATTTATTTTTTAATATTTGTTAAAAGTGGATGGAGAGAAAAGGTAATGATAAATGTATAAAAAAATTGTTTAATTGAACATGAGAGATAAATTATAGTGATTTTTAATGTAATATGTGGATGGGGATAAGAAACCTATTGTGAATGCTCTTATCGCGATTAAACAACATGTGAAACTTTAATTTGAAGACATAAAGAAACACTTTGCCATCACATCATGTCCCTCTTAAATGACCTAAGTTATATTATTTAGAGTAAAGATCAAATACAAATAGGCTTAACCAGTGGCGGATGCACATGGTTGGTAGAGTGGGCATGTGCCCACCGTCCAACCAAACCACGTGCCCATTAGGATTAACAGTTTCTTATTGTTGTTCTGGATCAACTCTCTGTTAAAGGTTGTTTTGCCAAGATCTGTTAATAAGCCCTTTCCTAAATACGTTAAGAGGCACCTACATTTGATATTCAACAAACCAAGAGAGAAAGAAACCACAGAGGTTGATGATAACCTTAAATGAAGTGAGTAATTTTTGTGGTTGAGAATCCATGGAAGCTTAGTGAAGAAACAAGATAAGAGGGAGAGAGAAAATGTTAAAAAAGTGGCATTGGAACTCCAACTGTGGTGTGTTGTTACTGTGGTGTGTTGGGTAATTTGAAAATAAAGTTAAATTTCATATTAAGCCCTTAGAGCACAACTTAAATTACATAATAGACCGTATATAACTAATTTGTTATTGACTAATTAGTCATTAGTCAGTTGATTAATAATCTTTTTTTTTTAGTTTTGTATAGGAGTAATTTTTTTTTACTTGTGACGTATTATCGTGTTTAATTAATTACGTTTACACGTATAAGTAAATAAGTATGAAGTATTAACTATTATTTGTTCTTACCTGATCTAATTTTAAACGACTTGTTTTGACTAAGCACGTTTTTTTTTATCATACACGCTTTGTGCCCCCCGTCACAAAATCTTTTGGATCCGCCACTGGGCTTAACCTACTAAACAGGGGCGGATTTAGGCACAACCGACCGGGTTCCCGGGAACCCAGTCGGTTCTTAAATTATAGTGTTAATGTATACAAAAAAATTGGAAGGAACCCATAAGATAATATTTGAGGAACCCATTCTTGAAAATTAAGGGTGCTCTAGTGGTTGAAACCCTCCTTGAAAAACATAAGGTCCTCCGTTCGATCCCTGGCTCCTACTTTTTGTTTCTTTTTTTTTTTTAGTTCAAAAGCTAAGGTTTTATACTTAAACCCACCTCTCCGCTCCTCCTCTGCCCAAACTCCAAACAATGAAACACAAAAACAACCTCCAACCCTAGATATAAATAGATACACACACAGAAAATCCAACCCTATTTCTTCTTTGCGCAGCCTCTTTCTAGAGAACTTGGAAGCACAGATAATCAGATTTCATGGTAAGTTCCAACTCATTCATTTTTTTCATGTACTCTTTAATTTGGTTACTGTAATTCTATGGCTTAATAATGTCATATGAGCCGGCTGGAAATTACGAGGGACTTTCCCCCTTTTGAGAACCGTGACCCATCTATGTACACTCAAACTTAATTAATCAAACCTCTAATAACCTTTAATTTAGGAATGTATATATATATATATATATATATATATATATATATATATATTTGTTTGTTTGCTGGTTGGTTGGTTTATTTTATGATGATCATATATTACTTTGCGAAATCAGTATTTCCCCAAATGACCTCTCTCTGTGCAGATGTGATAAACAAGAAACAATATTGATGATAAATTAATTATTTAATGATGAGATTACAACTTTTACAAGTTGAAGAATCAAGAACGTGGATCCAATAAATGAATCTCAGGGTATTGAAGTATATGATTTATAGCACATTTTACTTGGTTCCTATGAATATATTACATTGTTTTTATTTTTGTTATAGATTAATGGGTCATTGGCAAGAAAGGCAATCAAGGATTTGATGGCAAGAGGTGTAATTAGGATGGTATCTGCACATGCTAGTCAGCAAATCTACACCAGGGCTACTAATACTTGAGAGAGGAAAGGTGTGCTAGTTATTGAGGCAATGTTATGACTTGATTTTTATCATTTGCTGCTTTGGATTTTTGTTCATTATAAGATCAACTAGCTTTTTTTTTAACCCACACTTTTGTCATCTTAAGAAGCCTATATTTTGAGATATGTTGTGCATTTGTGTTTATCTTCATTCTTATATTGTTTATTTGTTTATCATCAGAGCTATATAGCATAGTTATCGTAGGTAAGACATTTCTAAAGGTAAGACCTGTATTATTTGTGCAGGATCACATTGAAGTCGACATGTGCTAGAATGAGTTGGTCTCTTCCTCTGGTAAAAGACATAGTTTGACAGACAATTAAAGGTATGTAAATGCTTACAACCTCCTAAATTCTTATAGGATTATTGTATTAGTTATAGTTAGGTCATTATCGTATTAGGTATTTTAGGGATGCTAAATTTTGACCATTTTGAAACCTAAACCGACCCGAACCCCTAAACCGACCCGAACTAGCAAATGAACCCGAACCGTCAAACCGACCCGAACCCATGTACCTACCCGAATTTTTTTATGTCCCGTCATATGAAATTAGAGCATCTAAAAAAGAAACCCAGTGGAAAAAATTCTTGGATCCGCCACTGCTACTAAACATGAGAAGTGAAAGGGGGATATTTTTTTTTTTTGAATTTTTTTCCTATCTATTTAAACATGCTTTCTGGATGAATAATATAAAAAATTAAAAAATTTAACGTAATTACGTCATTAGAGTAATTACAATAGTTTACAGTAGAGTAATTACGTAATTACTCTACAACAGTAATTACCCTACATCAATTTTTTTAATATTTCAGTACTAAAATATATGTTTAAGGGCTATTTGTAAGATAAGAAACATTTTTTAAAAAAACTTTCCTCATATTATTTATATATATATATAGTGTTCGTTCACATGTACCACTAAGGGCCTATTTGGTAGCCTCCATTCAGCTCTGAATGTTTCAGCATTCAAGCATTCAGACTGTTTGTTTCAATCTAAAAAAGGCTTTGAATGGAATGATTAAGAGCTGAACCATTCAAACTTGGTGCATAGCTGAACCATTCAACACTTAATCATTCAGAGCAAGGCTTTTCCCTGAAAATCACTAAAAATTCATGTACCCTATCTGAGCCGTTAAAAAATAGGCCCTTTAGGCCCAAGTTTAAGTGTTAAATGAGTTATATAAAAAAAATATATACATATATATAGGAATTTTTGTAAATTATGCCCTCAAGATTTATGGACCCTGTCCGGGTGGCCTCCTCAGACCTCCCCAAAAACGGCTCTATTCAGAATCTATTAACCATTCAGACCTCATAATGATTCAACACTTAATCAACCAAACAGCCCCTAACTTGCGCTATATAAGTGTGGTAAGACAAAATAAAACGGCACCTAAATACACATTTAAGTGGTAAAGGTTTGTCTTCTTATTACCAACACCATAGTTTAATCTATTAAATCGTAACACATCTTGCTTACATCATTTTAATTTACAGTGACATATCCCTTTAATTGCAATCTTTCCTTTTCAAATATTCTAGTAAATGGCGAAGCTTGACCTGAAATTTCGGGGGTCGGAAGTCACCAAGAAGTCGGAAATCACTAGTTTCGAGGGGGTCGAAACCGTATATACAAAAAAATTCTATACGAATACTATATAATCGAAACTTTTGAGCGAAAATTCGAGAAGGGGGAGGGGGGCGGCCGCCCCTCCCGCCCCTTAAGAGCTACGCCAATGATTCTAGTAATGATTACCTGCTAATAATAGATGAGTTGATTTGTTATATTGGCTCTCAAATTTAGGAAAAAGGCGATGGGTAGACTCAAATTAAATAACCGATTATAATGAATCACTCTTAAAACACTTGATAAGTGATATGAGTCTAAAAGGACGACCAAAGCCCATAGCCAACGTTTGTCATGACCACCTATCAACCGTCACCTTCACCACCTAACGTTTGGCACCATTGTCACAACCACCATACACACTATCAGTCGTCGCCTACGCAACCACTTTCGTCACCACCACCATCCCAACCATAGTCGAAATCACCAATGCCGGCAACACAACCCTCTCCGACACCGCTACCATCACCATCATTGCAGTCACCTTTCTAATCAACCCGTTCTAACCCATACTCATTTTCATTCAAACCCTTCTAACCATGGGCGAAGCTTAGCTGGGGCCAACCCCCCCCCCCCCCTTTTTTTTTGCTCCATACTATAATTTTACTTGTTTTCAACCACAAATTTTATACGTATTAAGCTTGGTCAGGGACCAAAAATTTTAAATACACTATCTTCACCAACGAGTACACGCTTTAATTCTAAAATATTTAATGTTTCTCATTCCAACGGACACTTATACACTTAAAAGAAACCAAAGATAAAAAAAGAATCAAAATGTGTCACCATCAACATGTATAGGCCAAATCAAGAAACATATCCGGCTGTATACTAACCCCATTGATTTGTCCACACTAAATTTTCTATTGCCATTTGCTTCTTAGTTTACATCGAGATTTAGTCTTTGCTTAATTCTTCACGTCCCATAATATTAATATGTTGCCACCTTAATCTGGTCCCATAATATTAATATGTTGCCTCCATAATCTTGTCGTATAAACCACCCCTCTTAACAACACCAACACAACCATCACGGCTGCCGCGTCAATGGAAGACTACCCGGTTCTGACGAAGCTCGAATCAGCATGTTCTGATCTCAACACCCTCTTAAAATCATCCAAAAGTTTGCAAACAGACCTCCAAAAACATGATGAAAACTTTAAAACTCTGCAAGAAAGTCTAACTGTGGCCTCGAGAAGATTAGCTCCTTTACAATCGCTCTCTATCGCGTCAAAAGCGCTAGAAACGCGTATCAACCGTGCGGTATCACCCGCGCTTGTTCTTATTGATGGGTTTAAAATATCAGAGTCTTTGCAAAGGAAACTTGTGGATATTTCGTCTAAGCTTTCGGTTCAGAAGTCGGAAGACAGGAGGCTTAGGCTGCTGATCAAGTATGTTGATTGTGTTGATAAGTTGAATATCGCGGTTAACTTGATTAGCCAAGAGGGTGGGCCTGCGATCCAGCGGTTGCAGGAGGTGGTGGAGTTTTTGAGTAGGACTAAGGCTACGGACCAGTTCAGGACGCATCGGTTAAGAGAGACGCTTGTGACGTTAAAGGCGTTGTATGAAACGGAGGTTGATTCTATGAAGTTTGATGGGTTGCTTGATGAGGCTTTGATGAATTTGCAAGATGAGTTTGAAGGGATTTTGCTGCAGCTGAGGCATCATAATATTGGAGTGCAGGCGGAAGGCGATGGTGATGATGGTGGAGAGGTGGCGGATGTGGCCGAGTTGGGGACTGAGATGGAGGTTGAGGTTCTTAGACGAATTTCGGAGACGCTTACGGCTAACGATTGTTTGGATATATGTATCGACATCTTTGTCAAGGTATTTCTTACACCGGTTTATAACTAGGGGTGTCAATAGTGTCTAGTTGGCGGGTTGAATTGCTCAACCCGAACATGATCCATATTTTTATTCATATAAAAAATATGAACCATAACCAACACATATTTAACATTATTTAACCCAAACACGACATTTTTAACCCATCCATTTAACTATGTCAAAAGAATCAAGCTGTAAACGTGTTGATCGGGCTAGTGGGCTGCAAAACATGGGTTAAACGGGTCATAAGCAGGTTAGTGGGTCAAGTTGTTTAGTAAACATGTCAACATGAATACGACCCGTTTGATTAAACGCGATAACCCGAACACGGCCCATTTATTTTAAGGAATAGATATGACAACCTGATTAGTTTCGTGTCGTGTCGGAAATTTCCAGGTGAGGTATAAGAGAGCAGCCAAAGCACTGATGAAACTAAACCCGGATTACCTAAGAACATACAAACCCGAAGAGATAGACGAGATGGAATGGGAAAGCTTAGAGACGTCGATAAGCCTATGGACCCAACACTTTGAGCTAGCGGTTCGAAATGTTTTTGTTTCAGAAAAGAACCTATGCAACCAAGTCCTAGGAAACATCATGGAAGGCATTGTCTGGCAGGAATGCTTTGTCAAAATCGCCGATAAGATCATGGCGGTATTCTTTCGGTTCGGGGAAGGCGTTGCAAGGAGTAACAAAGAGCCACAAAAGCTCTTCAAACTCTTGGACATGTTTAACTCTTTAGAAAATATCAAAACTGAGTTTTACGACATTTTCGAAGGGGAAGCGGGAGCGGATATATGTTCGAGGTTTAGAGAGCTAGAAAAGCTTCTAGTTCATGCTTCAACCAAAGTGTATTGGGAATTCGGGCTCCAAATCGAAGGTAACCAAGACGGGTTACCACCTCCACAAGATGGCTCGGTACCAAAGTTAGTCCGGTACGCCATTAACTACCTAAAGTATTTGACAACCGATAACTACACCGAACCCATGGCTCATGTGCTTAGAACCGAACAAATATGGAAAGCGGGAGTTCTTTCTGCACCCGAGTCAGATGAGAATCTGTTAAAAGATGCGGTTTTGAACGTAATGGAAGCTTTAAACAGAAATATAGAGTCGAAAAGGTCAGGTTACAAGGATAAAGTTCTTTACCATGTGTTTACTATGAACACTTATTGGTATATTTACATGAGGACTAGGAATACCGAGCTCGGGAAACTGTTGGGGGAGAGTTACATGAGGAAGAACTACAAAGTCGTGGCGGAAGAAGCGGCTTACTTGTATGAGAAGCAAGCGTGGGGTGGGTTGGTGAGATTGCTTGACAAACAAGATATCGCTGAAGGATTCGATGCACAAGGTAAGATAGAGGCGTTTCTCAAGGGGTTTGAAGAGGCTGCACAGAGGCATACAAGTAGGTACAGTATCCCGGAAGCCGATTTACGGGGACAGATAAAAGAGGCAACTGTTAAGCTTATTGTGCCGGCCTATTCAGAGTTTTTGGACGCGTTTTCGAGTGTTCTAGACGTGAAAGCGTACTCGTCTCCTGAATCGATTGAAGGGTTACTAGGTCAGATTTTCTCAGGAAATGATCAGAAATCTACAGTTTCAAGAAGACGGGATCTTAAGGAACGGTTGGAAGGGAGAACTTCGGTATCAAGCGACATGGAACAAACGTCGGGAAGGGGTTCGGCTGATAGGTTCCGGAGGAACAGATCAAATACTAGTGATGCATAAAGAGTTGTAATGGCTATTTAGATGCATAACTTGTGTCAGAAATTGGGTTGGTGTATGATTTATGGTTTCCTAAAAATTGTTCTTGTGTAGTAATGGAAGATTATTATATGTTGGATGGTATTTTTATTTGCATTATCAAATTATCTAAAGTCCTAGCTGTATCTTTATTAAAGGAACAAATAATCAATAAGACAATAACTAACAGTTTAGTTTCATTTTTCAAATAAGATGAATGTAGGATCCACATTGAGCAGGTCAAACTATATAGTAACACATAATCCTCTCAAAAACATAGCTAAAAACACGTATTTTACATGACAACGAATCAACCACATGATGAAACACAAAAGGTGTCAAGTGGTACCTCGATAATGCATCAAGATGATCGGATGGTGTTCTTTGGTGGTGTATTTGCAAACTTCCATGAGACGCGTAGAAGAGCCTCATTAATTTTGGAACCAGCAACTTCATCCAAAGGCACTGCATTACTAATCTCCTCTACTTCTTCTTTTGTAAGTTTCACATTAATTGAACCGATATTCTCTTCAAGATTCTTTATCTTGGTTGTGCCTATTATGTCAAATGGTTTATGATCAATACATGCATCAAACTGGTATATAAAGAAACAAAAATGAGTTATAAAGTAGAATCCGATGTCATATTCTTAAAAGGGACAATATTGGAGGTCAGGCGGCATTTTTAGTACATGACAATACACTTCGTCGACTGTCAAACGGTTAGATCCATTCAACCCATTTTAGCCGTTTCCTTTTTAAATACTTTCCTAACTTGACCAATATACGAGAAAAGACAGCCCGAATGGCTGTATTTGTAGGGAAATGAGTTGAAACTGTCACCTCTAAATATTTATTTACGCTAGATACTTGTTTGACCCGTTTTTGCAAGTTAAACTTACCAGGAATTGGTACTACGTCATTTCCTTGATTGAGAACCCATGCAAGAGCAAGCTGAGCAGTGGAACATCCATGCTTTTCTGCCATTGCTTCTACTCGATCATAAAGAATCTTGTTTTTGGTAAGGTTCTCCCCCGTAAACCTAGGATTCACTTGCTGAGAGACAAAGATTGTTACACTTTTTAACCAAAACTGAGAAGAGTGATTTGTGGTTGATAAATTACCAAAAAGCTATTTGCAGGAAGGTGCTCTTTTATTGCTTTGCCCCCGAAAAATCCCCGGCCTACGGGACCATATGGAACAATGCCTATTCCGAGTTCCCTAAAAACGAGAATAAAGTTTTGAACAAACTCTTAACAACATAGGAAAAAATCTATGGGGCAGTTGGATGTGCTTCTGCTGTTTGAACTTATATTAGATGTTTAAATGTTTGACAAAGTATCAATATTTTAACAAATTAATTGATAAAATTTACAAAACTAACATATTTTTTTAAAAAAATAGACTTTGTGAAATAGAAATGAATTTAATAAATTTGGTTGCAAGAAGGGTAACTAATAAATTTTCTTTCTTAGTTTCAGCTGATTACTTGATTCTGATTGTTCGCTGTCACATACTCGCTTTTTTAAAAACAATCTTATAATGAAAACAAATCAACAAATTTGATATGTATCTGTAACTGTCTGAACATGTCAAATAAATACACCTGCACAATGGAATCAGTTCATCTTCAATCTCGCGAGTCCAAAGGGAATATTCCATCTGTAAAGCGGTAATAGGATGAACTGCATGTGCTCTCCTAATTGTGTCTGCATTAGCTTCAGATAGCCCAATGTACTTGATTTTACCTTCTTCTACCATCTTTTTAAGCTCTCCCATCTGTTGTTTGATGACAAAAATCTAGTGTTTAGATATGTGAACCTAAATTTTGTGTAACGGGCTGAGTCAGGTTAGGTTGTCGAATAGATAATGAATGCATGTGTTATTATTATAAAGCCATTACTTTAAAAATAATAAAAAAATATTTTTAATAAAACAATTAGGAGGTTGTATACACTGTGCAGTGAAAATAGGCTTTAGATGCCTTTCAACCCATTTGACCCATTTGAGATACACGACAACTTTAACCGACTAATCATAAGTAATGGGTCAAAAGTTCCAAGCTTTGCTGAGAACCTTTTAATTAAGGAAAGTAAAAGTAGTCAAGAATCTTAACTATGTAAACACGTCTAACGAAACAAAAACGTGAACTTACAGTGTCCTCTATAGGAACGGTTGTATCGATTCTATGTACGTAATAGAGATCAATGTTGTCTACACCTAACCGCTTTAGGCTGCCCTCACAACACGAACGAGCATATTCAGGGGTACCTTTGACTGTAACCTTGGAGGGCTCGACTTTGAAAATACCAAATTTTGTGGCTAACTGGATCTTTTCTCGAGGCAGCTCCTTTAATAACTGCATAAAATGCTTATAATGTTAAACTACCAGAGAAAAAACACATCACCTTTCGTTTTCCTACGAACAAAAGAACATTTTACAAAAACAAAAGGTAATTTACAAAATTGATTTTTGTATTTTTCATTCAGAATTTTCATCGAGAATGCGTATCAAGAATCAATTTCTACTCAAAATTTAATCCAAACACGGTTAAAACGATAATAATTTACTGTCATTCAGACACTTCATTCAGGTTACTAATATTACTACTTTTGTTCTTAAAAGCAACTAGTTGCATATATATATATATATATATATATATATATATACCTTTCCAATGAGTATCTCGTTAGCATGGTCTGCCCCGTATACATCAGCGGTATCAAAGAACGTAATCCCTTTGTTAAAAGCTTCCTTGAGCACTTTGATGCCTTCTTCCACAGAGAGTGGATTATTATAGGTGCCAGTAAGGCCCATGCACCCATAGCCTAATCTTGAGACCTTTGTATAGATAGAAAAAATTACTATTAAGTTAATATTGAGGAAAAGCCTCGAATCACCACAGCCTTTATGGTTTTGGTTAGATTTCAATAACAAAGATTTTTATTACAAAACCAATGGATTGTTCATATCCGCTCACATTTTTCATTTACGATGCTCATGAAAGTAAATGTATAATATAATTTACAAAACCAAAGTACAATTCAAATGGCCAAATGCTACCGATAACTACACGATCATCAGTAGAGTTCTTTATCGTCTCGTATTGTTAAATTCAACATATTAAAAAAAAAAAGCTCTTAACATATGTTTAAATGTACAAAATATAGTTTGCAGGCGAAACAATTATCGCAATATATTAATAACTTTACCAAGGGACTACTCAATTTTACAGAAATAAGACATACTCTATATCCATTATGCTCAAATACATAGACTGTAACACCTTAGTCAAATCCCCAAATTATTATGTTTAGTCCATATGAAAGATACTGAGCCGTAAGAAATGCTCCGCCTCAAACATCACCAACACGTTTGGAGCGCATTGGTTATGGATGAGAGAGCTCCACAATTAGGCATGTTTGAGTGGGAGCAATCCAAAAACAACTCTGTGAGCTCCCAGTGCGCAGAGCGGATAATACGGGTTGGTATAAAGGGCAAGATGTTATATAGTCACAGCAGAATCTTGACTGTATGTGCAACAAAACTAAAACACATTTGTAATTAAAAACAACCATCTGTTTCCAACCATATACATTATTATTATTATATTGCAGAAAATGTTTTAAATTTCATGGATGATCGATCATTCCTACCTATATCTGTTATAAAAACAGAGGCCATTTCAAAGGGTATGGGTTATAATATACCCAATCTTCTAATCACTTAAAACCCATATCAAATTTGATCATATAATGTTAAAAATATGTGTGGAACTGAGTATAATCTGCTTATTATTATGATTCCAAATAAATAGATCAAATTTTACCAAAAACGAAATATTTATATAACCTCAAGCCCCTGATTTCCAAGCTTCACTCTTGGCATCTCCATTGTTGAATTGGTCGTCGCCATTGTTTGGACTGTGATTGTGTTTGGTCAACTTTCTCTCTCTATCCGCTTCCAAGTTAATGGCAACTCGGGTCGGACTTACCCATGATGGGAAGGTGGGTCCTACTATTTTTGGTATTCAACCGTTACACTGTGTTTCAGAGTTTCATTTAAGGGATGAAGAGAAATGATTGGGAAGGAAGTTGGAGAAAAATGTGTTCTAGAGTTTTTTGTAGGAGGCAAAGGGAGGGAATGAGAGGGCTAATATAGAGTTTTTTGGAGTGATTTTCAATCTTTACAATTTGGAAGGAACTGGAGAGAAAGGAAGAGGAGTGAGATCTTTTCTCTTTCCTCCTTAAATGAAACTCTGGAACACAAGTCCCGGGCCTTTGGTCTAGTGAACATCTACGATGAAGCTAAATCCCATGTCCCTTCGAGGCGTGGGGTCGAGGCTAAGCAAGGGGGTTTTCTTCCGGTTCGTCCAGTTTCCTCCTACGGATGCGTGTTCAAACCCTTAGCCAGTGTTACAACCTACTGGCCAGACCTGGTGCTTGACGGGAATCGAACCGGGGTTGACGCTCGCCAACTCGCGAGACCTAACCAGTTGATCTATTGCCGTTAAAAAAAAGGTATCCAACCGTTAGGTACTCTTGTTAGGGGAAGAGTAGGCCTGTAAACGAACCGAACGAACACAAACACAGACATGTTCGTGTTTGTTCATTTAACTTTAACCGAACACGAACACATAATCGAACACATTTTTGTGTTCGTGTTCATTTATGTTTGTTCATTTAAAACCTAAACGAACAGTTCATGAACATAAACGAACACAAACGAACACAAGTTGGTTCAAATCAATCTAATTAGTTCATAGTTGCTATTGCGTGAATTATATACGAATACAATAAGTAACTTAACGGAGCTTTAACACTCTGTGAGAAACTTAACGACGCTTTTCACCTTTTGCCTCATCATATTTTTTTTATGAATAGCCGCTTCAACCAACCAAACTGCTAATCCTTTAACTTCATTCATTAACTTCATTCATTTTACCACATAAGTTAATCTCCGTCGAAACCCTAAGAACAATTGAACAACCCGAATAAAAACAACCAAGATTATTATTTATTCCACTTAGAACCGTCGGAAAACCGTTTTAGTCATTGTAGGGATGGGCTTTTTATGTGTCGTGATGACGTAGAAAGACAACATAGAGCCGATGGTTGCGAAGGAAGATGTGACGAAGATGACGGTTGTTCTCCGGCGACACATGCACTAGCGCGTGGGTGCTACGACGATGAGGTACATCTAAGATTCTTGGGAAGATTTGAAGAAATGTTGATATTGAACATAAAACAAGATTTTTTTCGAATCAAACACCCAGAGAATGAGAGAAACAATTGGTTTAAGTGAGAGAAACAAAGGAGGGTTTGGAGAGAGAACCAAATGAGGGTTGTCTATTTGTTGTAAGAAATTGCATGGTTTTTTGAACAGATCGGACCGCCAGGTTACATGATTCGGCAACAAAGCCACTCAGGTTATACATCGGCTGTTTGTCTTCCCCTGACCAGCCGGTTTGGAGCGAACTATGGATCGGGATGGTTGGGGAGCGGAAGCTACTGGCTTTTCACCCCAATTCTCATACATTAAAGAACCGCCGGTGGTGAAACAGATGCCTGGCTTGAGTAGATGATGACTACCATATTTTGACGTTAAAGAACACCGACGGTGGTTAAGCAGGTTGTGATGTCCAGATTCTTAGGTTGAACGATATTAAACGAACACGGTGGCTATAGCAGGCGGTGACAAGAATATGATGAACAATTGAAAACCAACGAGTAGGGGTATTAGAGGAAAAGATTTGTAATTATATTAATTTGTATTTATTTCCTTTCCTTGTATAATTGTAATCATTAGCTATAAATACATGAATCAACCTCTCAATTATCATTGAGGTTTATTTCCACAACTCTTTCATGGTATCAGCCTAAATCCTTAAACCCTAATTATTTTTCTTCTTCGATCCTCCCTTGCTTTCACCGCCGACTATAATGGCCGGCTCCTCATCTTCTGACTCCCTTCTCCCCTTCAACAATGTCTCCCACCTCACACAAATCAAGCTTTCAGCCTCCAACTATTTGGTATGGCGCAATCATATGCGCCTCCTCCTTGCTCTTCATCGGCTTCAAACCCATATTGACGGTTCTGCTTCACCGCCGCCAGCAACCATCTCAGCCGACAGCAAGACTATTCCAAATCCGGATTTTGTTGTCTGGACTACCAATGATCAGAAAGCAGCCCTTCTTTTTCTCTCTTCTCTAACCGAAGCCGCTGTTGCTGAAGTTTTGGGCTTGGAAAGTGCACGTGAGATCTGGTCAGCTCTTGAAAACGCCTACAGCAATGCGTCTGTTGAGTAGGTTCAATCTCTCCGTGATTCTCTTCGTGCTTTAACCAAAGGTAATTCTACTGTTACTGAGTTTTCTCGCAAGTTTAAAAATTTTTGTGAACAGCTTGCTGCCATTGGTCACCCGGTTTCTGACATTGATAAACTCCACTGGTTTCTTTGTGGACTCGGACCATCCTATGAGGTATTTTCTACTGCTTTACGTGCAACCAAGCCTGCACCTTCTTTTCCAGATTTAATAGCTCAAGCAGAAAGTCATGAATTGTTCTTGCAATCCCTTCACGGTTCGAATGCACCACCGGCTGCCTTTTATGGTCAGAACCGTCGAGAACCTGGTAACGGTCGTGGTCGTGGTGCCTCAAGTCGTGGCTCCTACAATCGTGGGTTGTCGAATTCAGGTAATGGACGTGGTCGTGGTGGTAACCGTCGACCACCCCACTGCCAACTTTGTCGGACCAATGGCCACTACGCCTCGGCTTGTCCAAATCTTCATACTTATGCATCACAAGCTACCGTTGTGGATGACACCTTAGCAAAGGCGTTTCATGCACAATGTCATGTCAACCTTGACTCGCCAGATTGGACAGGCGACTCTGGTGCGAATGAGCATATGGCACCGACAGCTGAATGTCTTCATCACTCGACTCCTTATACAGGTAATGATAAGGTTACGTTTGGTAACGGTAAGCAACTTCCAATTACTCATAAAGGAACATATATACTTCGCAAAAATATTACTCTTCGTAATGTTCTTGTCGTCCCTAATCTGACAAAGAAGTTATTATCTATTAGCAAGTTGACTGCTGATAATCCGGTTGATGTCCTATTTTCTCAACATTATTTTGATATTCAGGATCGGAAAACAAAATAGGTTCTCGCTAAAGGAACATGTGCTGATGGTTTATATGTGATTCAAGATGGACCACGAGCTTTTGTTGCTGACTTATCAAATAAAGCCTCTTATGAATTATGTCATTTACGTTTAGGGCATGTGTCATTTGATGTTATTTATGTTTTGAACAAGCCTGGTGCTTTATCTGTTACTTCTTGGTTGCCTAAACCAACTATTTGTGCTTCTTGTCAACTTGCTAAGGGACAACGTTTGCCTTTTACTACTAATGATAAGCGTGCATCTTTTCCTTTAGATTTAGTTCATTGTGATTTGTGGGGACCGGATCCCATTACCTCTAAGATGGTTATCGCTATTATGTGATTTTTATTGATGATTATTCCAGGTTTACGTGGTTTTATCCACTCAAAACCAAGACAGGTTTTTATTCGGTCTTACCCGTTTTTATTAACCTCGTCCAAACTCAATGCTCGAGAAAAATCAAAGTTTTTCAAAGTGACAGTGGCACCGAGTTTGTAAACCACACAGTTCGGAAAATTTTTGAAGACAATGGTACTTTTCATTGATATTCATGCCCCTACACGCCTTAACAAAACGGGCATGCGGAGCGGAAGCATCGTCACATAGTAGAAACCGGTCTTGCTATGTTGTTTAACGCCAATATTCCGGCTTCTTTTTGGGTGGATGCTTTTACCTCCGCGACATTTATTATTAATCGCGTGCCATCTCCTTTGCTTGACTACAAGTCACCCTTTGAGTTACTTATGAAGCAAGTGCCCCAATATTCTAATTTTCGAGTATATGGATGTTTAGTATTAGCATATTTGCGTGATTAGGCCAAACATGCATAAGCTTGAGCCACGTAGCCTTCCATGTGTTTTTTTTGCCTATAGTCCTTCTCACAAAGGTTTTCGTTGCCTTGATCCGTCAACGAATCGGATATTTATTTCACAGCTTGCTCGCTTCGATGAATGCTCCTTCCCATTTAAAGGCATCAATGCAACCACACCTCTTGATCGCTTGGTACTTACCACCTTTGCTATTGAACCTGTCACTTCACCACCACAACACCCCCCGTCTCCCAATCCTTTGCTTACCCAACATGCCAACCCCACCAATGCCCAAACATACAACAATACTCAAACTGATCCACCAGACCCTTGTCCCTTGTGCCCTCTGTGACACCCCAGGAAAATCCCACATCGGCCGTGGCCAGGAGAGATCCTTGGTTCATAAGTAATGTCTTGCCTCTTAAATCACCAACGCGTTTTGGGACTTAATGTTAGTGGATGAGAGGAGAACTCCATAGTTAAGCGTGCTCAGGTGGGAGAAATTTCAGGATGGGTGACCTCCTGGGAAGTCTCCACTGGGCAACCAAAAACAAATCCGTGAGCTCTGGATGGGCAAAGCGGACAATATTGGTGATGAGAGGGGCGGGGTGTTACAGATGGTATCAGAGCCACTCCTGTGCCGTTCGGGATGGTGGGTCATACCTCATCAGGGACGATGAGACTCTAACCTCATCAGGGACGATGAGACTCTAACGGGGGGTGAATGTGACACCCCAGGAAAATCCCACATCGGCCGTGGCCAGGAGAGATCCTTGGTTCATAAGTAATGTCTTGCCTCTTAAATCACCAACGCGTTTTGGGGCTTAATGTTAGTGGATGAGAGGAGAACTCCATAGTTAAGCGTGCTCAGGTGGGAGAAATTTCAGGATGGGTGACCTCCTGGGAAGTCTCCACTGGGCAACCAAAAACAAATCTGTGAGCTCTGGATGGGCAAAGCGGACAATATTGGTGATGAGAGGGGCGGGGTGTTACACCCTCCCTCTACCGGCCCACATAGTACCTCTCCACCTTTTAGCCCAAACAACACTCATTCACCTCCTAGCCCAAACAACACTCACCCATCTCCTGACCCATCATCCGCTACGATACATCCTGAGCCCACCTCTCCTCAAACCGATTCTCCCATCAGCCCAACCCAAGCCTTAGGATCCACACCAGACCCGCAAACCATACCTGAACCCGTCCCACACCCTACTCCCGAACCTGAGCCTGCTCCCGAACCTGAGCCCATTCCCGAACCTGTGTCTATCACCCAAAATACTCACCCCATGACGACACGTGCCAAGGCATGTATCTTTAAACCCAAGTACCAAGCGGATCTTTCGTGTCTTCATTCTTATGCATTACATGTTGCCTTATCATCTATTACTGAACCTCGTGGTTTCAAATCGGCAGCTAAGGATCCTTGATGGATGGCTGCGATGGTTGATGAACTTCATGCCTTGCAGAAAAATAACACTTGGACATTGGTCCCACGTCCCTCATCAGCGAATGTTGTGGATCTAAGTGGGTTTTCCGTGTTAAGTATCACTCTGATGGTACCGTTGAACGTTACAAAGGCACGCTTGGTTGCTCAAGGTTTTAGCCAAGTTCCGGGCTTGGACTATTCTTATACTTTCAGTCCTGTTGTGAAATCCTCCACACTTCGTATTGTTCTCTCACTTGCAGTTCTCGACAATTGGAAGTTGCATCAACTTGATGTCAAGAATGCGTTTTTAAATGGAAATCTGGATGAAACTGTATTTATGGAGCAACCACCAGGTTTTATCAGTTCCGAATATCCAAACCATGTCTGCAAATTATCCAAGGCACTTTATGGTCTTAAGCAAGCTCCTCGTGCTTGGTTTCAACGTTTAAGCACGTTTCTTCTCTCCTATGGGTTTACATGCAGTCGTGCAGATACATCTCTCTTTGTTCTTCGCAAAGATGACCACATCATGTATCTCCTTGTCTACGTGGATGATCTCATTCTTACTGGTAATGATGAATCTATTATTACTACCTTTATCTCACATCTTAACAGGGAGTTTGCAATAAAAGACCTTGGCGCTCTAAACTATTTCTTGGGTTTGGAGGTCGTGTACACTACGACTGGTCTCTTTCTCACGCAAGCCAAATATGCTAAAGATATTCTTGTTAGGGCGAATATGTATGATGCTAAACCAGTTGACACCCCTCTCTCTCCATATGAGTCTTTTTATCGCAGATGGTGTTCCATATTCTGATCCCACTTTTTATCGTTCTATGGTTGGAGCTTTGTAGTACTTAACTATTACCAGACCTGATTTGTCTTATGCAGTTAATCAGCTTTTTCAGTTTCTTCATGCTCCCACTGTTGACCATTTTCGATCTGTCAAACGACTTATACGTTACGTCAAAGGCACCTTGTCGTTTGGTCTCACCTATAGCCGCCCACATGCACCATCTATTGTGGGATATTCGGATGCTGACTGGGCTCGATGTCTTGATACACGACGCTCAACGTATGGCTACTCGATTTTTCTTGGTGGAAATTTGGTATCTTGGAATGCCAAGAAGCAGGCTACAGACCGCTCCAGATCTAGCTGTGAATCTAAGTATCGTGCTATGGCTAATACTGCTGCTGAACTTGTTTGGATTACTCATCTTCTACAGGAGTTGCACGCACTCCCTCCTGATCGCCCTACGTTGCTTTGTGATAACAAAAGCGCGCTGTTCATGACTCAGAATCCGGTTGCTCACAAACGTGCTAAACATATTGACTTGGATTATCACTTTATTCGCGAATTGGTGAATTCTGGAAAGCTCTACACTAAATTTGGTCATACCAATCTTCAGGTGGCTGACATATTTACCAAAAGTCTTCCGCGTGCTCAGTTTGAAGTCTTTCGTACAATGCTTCGTCTCGGACCACCACCGTTTCGATTGAAGGGGGGTATTAGAGGAAAAGATTTGTAATTATGTTAATTTGTATTTATTTCCTTTCCTTGTATAATTGTAATCATTATCTATAAATACATATATCAACCTCTCAGTTATCATTGAGGTTGATTTCCACAACTCTTACAAAGGGAGTTAATTAGATGACTAAACTGTTGTTGGACTTGGAATTTCTTATAACCAAATTGAAAATGAAGTAGAACACTCAAGTTAAATTTGTCCGAGCTACAGTGGTGCAGGTAAATAGTACATATTTGATTTCTTTATATTTTTATATATTCAATATTTTATTTTATTGTTTTGTTTTTTACATGTTCTTTTAAAGTTTTTGTAACTTAAAACATTTATATGTGCTTCAATTTTAAATTTAAAGGCCAATAAAGTCGTTACCTTGGTTTAAAAAAGCGCGCCTGGGGCGCGCTTAAGGCGTTTGGGGCGCGGGGCGATGAGCAAAACGCTTTTTTTGAGGAAAAGCGCCAGTCTACAAGAAGCGCTATGAGGCGCGCTTGAAGCTGGAAGCGCTAGCGGCGCTTCACGAAGTGTTTCAGTAAAAATCAAGCTTAAAGAACGATTTTAAAGACCAAAAACTGAAAAACAATTGAACCATAGACGTACTGAAGAATGGTTGAAGGATCCTTTATAAAAGCAGTTTAAAACATACCTTTTTATGAAGAGTATATGCCTGATGATTGTAGAATGAAGACTGAACTGGTGTATAAGCTGTGGAGGCTGAAGAGTGAAAAGAGGCAGTGTTTTTTTCTTTTAGGGTTTCAAGTTTCTAAACCTACGTATTATGTATAAGAAGTAATGTTTTTTGAAAGCCCAAGTAATAAGTAATATTCTGCAGGCCGTAAATAAATCCAGTATGGGCCTAATTTCAGTTCTGGCCCAATACTGATTATAATTTTCTAAACTTCCAATATGGACTTGTTTATGTTTTAGACTATTTTTAATGTTTTTTCTAAGAGTTTTAAGTGTGTTTGACTATGTTTTGAATGTTTTTTTAAGTTCTATAATCATATTTTTGTGTTTATGTTTGATTAGAAGGTAAAATATGTCATACTAACATATATAAATATTTTTTTATATTTTTTTTAATATTAGGCGCCACACATACATGAAGCTCTCGCCTCGCGCTTTAAGCCCCGCGCTTCGGATTTAGGGACCAAAACGCCTCGGAGCGCCTCGCGCTTTTTTAAACCAAGGTCGTTACGGGCTTTGTGGAAGTACATTTATGATGAATTCGGGATACCCATGGAGCACATGGCCCTCCAGGTCCATTAATTCATGGAAAATCCGACCACCCGCTCATTTGAAGATACGATCGTGAATAATCGGTAAAATTTGGTATCCTTCAAAACTCGAATTTGTGACTATTAAGCCCTACGTCATCTATCATTAGGCCTCTCTATACCACTTCACTTGAAGATGTATGTGCTCCCATTTTAATTAATACATTGAGTAATTGCGTGTCTAGGAGTTTGTTATTATGTTTTTACTAAATATTAAGGAAGGGTAAGTGGGTTTGGTCAATTGTATAAAAAAAATATCACATTACCAATGAAACAAAATTGATCTATGAGTAGAATTAAGAGTAATATTTTTTTTTTCCGGTTTTTTTAGCTTAAATAAAAATATGGTTAAAACTTAATTCTATAAAATGAAAATATGTATACCTTCAAAACACTTAATTTCTTTTGAAATAAAATATTTTAATGTGACGTTTAGGTCGGTGTAAAGCAAAATAAAATCAAAGTTTTGGATAAAGTTAAGAGTTTTCGCATCTTATATAATTATACAAAGAGCATTCATACTTGACATCCCGCTGCAACGCGCGGCAGACATTAACTCGTTTTTATACAATAATATAAAATAGAAAAAAGTAATAAAAAGGAGACTTTACGTTATCACTAACAGGCCACACCAAGAACATGCAAAAAGACTTGTAAAACCAGGGCAAAATGGGTGAGCCCAATGGCCACGTATTCGTGATTGTTCACACCATCCTCCGTCAATGTTTTTCGGTATTGGGTATGAAGCGCTTGCACTTCTTGTTGAGGTCGTCCCACTTCCGATGAAGTGAATCAACGGTGCGGTTGGTGTCAACCATTAGCTTATTGAAGTGAGCTAGGACACAAGGCCAAAGGGATGGCTGCAGTGGTGTCGGTGCTTCCTTCACCTCGGTGTAGGTCGTGACCAAAGCTATCTCCTCCTTCTCGGTCCACTGAACCATGGTGACGGTGGGTTAGGATTTAAACTTGGTGAAGATTGACGATGACGGTGGAGCTCAGTGGGTTTTGTGGATGAAACAAAGTGACGGTTGTGTAATTATATAAAGATTTGGGTTAAAATAAATAAAATTTTTGGTTGTTATTGCATGGTCAAATGGCAGAATGGTCAAGAAAATAATTGAAATCAACCGTTGCAGCTCGACAAAGGAGTAACCGAGCTGCAAGGTTTTTGATGGAACCCGAGGGGGTGGCGGCAGTGTTGCCATTCAGAAACGGCAACCAAATGGCCTTGCCGAGGAGTGCCCCGTCACCCCCATATTGGGCGTTATCACTCTCTATGATACGAGGTATTTGAGGAGTCTGATGTTTATCGACATACAATATTTTTGTGAGACCTATCAACGAATAAACGGTTTTCCTAGAATGCTTGGTATCCTTGATGACATGTATTAGGAGTCACTGACTTGTCCTACTACTTGGAAAGGCCAACACCATCAGGGTGATCACAAAGGTCCAAGCAATAATATTGTTGTTTTACAATCATTGAATCCGTTTGATGGGTTACACCAATATCATCATTTTATGCAAAGTACAGTTCTTATCTTGTCGACGGTGTTTATCCGAGGTGGGCGACGTTGGTGAAAACTCTTTCATGCCATGATGATGACAAACACTTGTATTACAAGAAAAGACATGAGGATGGAAGAAACGATATTGAATGGATGTTCGGAGTATTAAATAAACTATGGACTAACATTACGTAACCGTCAAATTATTTGAAATGAAACAACGAGAAACATAATGTATGTGTGTGTATGATCTTGCACTAGCAGGTTGCCTGCGCGTTGTGGCGCGGAATACAACCACTTATACAAGTATGCATTGTTCAGTTCAATTAAATATAATATTGACGCCAGCCCTAAGTAACCGTTTCGCGTTTGAACTCTACCGTTAGATTAAAATTTCCTGCGATCCTAGCCATTTAAATTAGGTAGTTATAGTTTTATTGACAGTTACCAAATACATGTTCCCTCTCTTTTTGATGCACTCTCTCACCCACGTTGATTCAATTAGTTCCGTAAAAATCTCCCCACCACCTCCTACAAACATGCAAATTCAGTTAAACTCACATTTAACCACCAATGTTTATGTTTCTCCATTATTAACTTCCCACTTTCTTTTTCATTTATCTTAAATATAGTTCCAGTAAACACATAAATATAAAACACAAATAAGCATAAAATAGTCACAAGTGAAAAACAAAATGCTCGTAGATGTAGCCTCTGCACCAAATAACAAAATCTAAAATGTTTCAAATAATGCAAGTATTATATAAAATGTTTCAAATAATCCTTCTTTTGATTTTTTTTAATGTTTGATATACGTTTCACTTTTTTTTTTTAAATATAGCAATAGCAAGTTATATTTGGAAACATGTGTTGTTTTATAATCCTATATTTTAGGTGGTCAAATGAGACGTGGGTTGATTGCAGTTGTAGAGCAGTCTATATAAAGAAGAGCATTGAAAAAGAAAGAAGATTCCTTACAAGTGAACTAGAGTTGTAGCAGATTTTGATCAGCCATTGAACAAGCAATTGCATTGTCTATGTAAGATGTGATTAATACTTATGTTGCTTCTATGTTAGCCAAATACTTATGTGGGTTATTCACCTGCAAATCTGTTTCTATTTTTGTGAATCTTTTCAAATGGTGGAGACAAAACACTTTCATGGAGGAGCAGCAATGATCAAACTGTCAAACGAACCTACAAAGGAAAATTATTCAGTTAATTATGCTAGCAACGTGAGCCATGTTTATGTGGTATATCCCTAAAAGTAACTTCTTATGCCTTACTTGAAAACCTCAAATATTAAACCCAAATCTGTTTCTACTTTTATTTTCAGGTGGTAGCAACCGACATGATATGAATGAAGTTCATAAGGTAAAGTGTTACAATGCAATTGTTTTATGATTATTTTTATGTAGATTATAAATCTAATGTCTTATTTTTCGAAATTCAAAATAATGTTTATGGGTGACAGACATGTATCCTGGTGCAACCCAAACACAAATCTATCAAAAAGGAAAACTGGATTAAACCATAAATGCAACCTGCCAATATAAGTCATGTAACTTTGCAAATCACGGGCAAATAAGAATCACATCACTGATGCTCAAGGCATTTTTCTTAAATAAATGATTCTTATATAATTTTTGTTTTATGTTATCAATTTGATTTTTAATTCATCTTTTCCTAATTTTTGTTGCAAACAAGTCCCTGCTGTATTATGTTATCTCTTTTTATTTTTCAAGTATTTGACTATAGCACCCTATACAAACATCTAAAGTCAAGTAATTTCCATCATAAAACATAACCTGCTATGATTGTCATAGAGCAGAATATTATGAGATCATAAGATCAACTATGGAAGGTTCCATTATTTCACTGATTCTATTGTTTCTTTTTTTAATGTTTAATTACCATTTATATTATTTTTATATGTTGTAACACTAATTAGACCCTGTCCATATAAAATGTCAACAAACATAAAGGTAACTTTCATTTACTTTATATCCTTTTTTTCCACATTTTGTTATATCTAATGATGATATTTTTTTATGTTTAATCAACATTTTTTTTTTTAATTTAATGTGACATTGATCAGGACCTACCAAATCAGAATGCTGGAACGGAGATAAAGATCGATGCATTCAGTCACTTATATAGTATAGTATAAATCTTAAATGTTACACAAAGTCCTTTTTTTGTTCAAGCTACAATGTTGCATGTATACTTGAACATAATTTCACAAAAAAAGTACCTATATTAAGTGTTACAAGCGGTTGAAGTTGAAATGCTTATGAAATAAGCCTAATCTAATGGGTCCAACGGATAAAGTCAATAAATATAGCCAAGGTAAACGGGTCAAAATGCCTTGGACGTCTTTGTTTTGTGTCAAATTAAGATATGCGTGGACGACATGATATGTAAAGTTAATACTTAACTAATAATGGCAGATTGTTTAGATAAAAGTAGATAAGTTTTAGAATAGGCAAAGGGTAGAAAAAGAAATTAAACAATATATAATAACTTTTGATTGTTTTATATACATTATATATTGTTTCATATAGTGAGTTTATATATCACTAATACACAAATTATAATTTAATGTTTTTCTAAAATTTAGTTGCACTACTGGTATTGGGATGGGTATAATTGGTGTATAACAAAGTTTTCAAAATTTTACATTATTTATTAATACCATACATGAACTTTAACTGGCATTTTTAGTTCACTCGATTGTTTTACATTATGTTGTTTTTTTGCGTAACAATTTTTTTTTTTTTGAACAGTTGTGCCATTGTGTAGTCTGTCCTCTTTGGATGACTTGTGCCTTTTTTTCATTTTCATCTAAGTAAAATGATTTTTGTTGCCAAAATGATTTGACATAGTATTCACTTTATGACGTTAGTGCTCCGGTATATATTATAAATGCACCCGTAGTAGGAATATTATGTATAAAGAAGTGTTTTACAATTTGTATTTAATGGCAAATGATACTACTGTTGTGACTTTTTAATATAGTTTTCATACACATGTTTTTTTTCAATTTTAGTGGTAGCAAACTAGAATAAACAAATATAATGTTTATAAGTTTTTGTATAATTTTGTTGTACAACCCGTCTAACGGACGGGTATAAAACTAGTTTAGTTATTAGCCTCAACCAAAACCGAAGTCATAGGGTAATCATTCTAATTAACCAATCAGTTAATTGGTTCAGTTTATTTGATTAATTATCGGTTTTAGTTTGGTTAAGTTAATTTTATTGATAGCCAAAACCAAACTTTTGCTAACATTTTTGCTTAAAAGTAAATGAAATGGAATTATAAAAGCTAAAATATATGAATATATGGTGTGATTTTGGTTTGGTTAATTTCAGTTAACTATGGTACAAAAATAACTGACAACCAATTTTAAGTTAATTCGTTTTTCAATTGATTTCGATTTGGCTTCGTCTGTTTTGGTTCGGTTTTGGTTAATGGTTCAATTATTTCTCACTCCTAGATAAACTTAATACATACATACTAAATAAAATCCTACTTAAGTTTATAATGTCTAATACGGGTCTAGTTATTCTACACAGAGTAACAAAAATTAGAAGGGTGAGAAGGATACCAAAAACACAATAGATCGCGAAATATGACACAATGAGCTACGAAATATGACATAATGCCGAAAAATATAACACAATGCTAAAGAAAAAAGCCACAATAATTGCAAAAATGACACAATAATGAAAATAAGAAAATGACACAATATCACATAAAAGACACAATGATATAACATAAATTTTAAAAACTACAAGCTAAAAATTCAAAAAAGCGAAAACCTAAAAACTAAGATCGTAGGGTTCGATGAGACGGTTTCAATGCCATCTGAATGTGTTTAATCGGAATTCATTTGATACCATTTCTATTACTTTCTATTTTTCTTTTATTGTGTATTTGATCTAACCCTGTCTAACTACTACAAAAACAGGCATTTCCTACGGCCAAATCCATAGCAAACACCCGATTTTCTACGGATTTGGTCCGTAGCTACAAGTCTCGTCGCTAATTTATTTGCTACGAACTTTAGCTATGGAAATTATATTTGCGACGGGATCAACTACGAAAAAGGACGTCGCTATTTTAGCCACGGCTTTACTACGAAAAAGGTTGCTATGGATTTTTAGCTATGGAGATTTATTGCTATGGAAGTTTGCTACTGATTTTTAGCTACAAAGTAGCTTTCGCTATGAATGTTAGCTACGACAACTAGCTATATTTTTGCTATCAGTTTTGCATTGAAATTCAACTACGAATTCTCTATGGTTTGCCTACGAAAAATTGCTACCTTTTATAGTTTTTTGCTACCATTTCTGCTATGGAATTTAACTATTGATTTCACTTGATTTTTGCTACGAGTATAGCTTTGAATTTTGAAGGTTTTTGCAACCGATTTATGTATTTATGTACGCATTTTGTCTGAAATTATTCAAAAATTTTCCTTATTTATATTGTTTCCTACTTTACGCTGTAAACATTATATACATATCTCAATAAATATAAAAAACTAATACCAAAGATAGATAATCCAATCAAATAGCATAATAATTCAAACATAACCAAATGTAACACGATAAAGATCCAAATTATCCAAAAGAAATACAAGAAATTTCAACATATCTTAAGTTGGTGGCGGGTTCTGTGACAAGAATTGAATTTTTTTCATTCATTTCAGCATACAACCTCGCACTTTCTTCGATTTTCTCCATCATAGCACGTTTCTCTATTTTATCTTGTTCTATTTCCGCTATTTTTTCCTTCAACCGTTGCACCTATAACACCAAACAAAAATGATCAGCTAACATCCATCATGACACCTTCTAACAAGTTATGACACATTATGACGAGTTATAACCAGTAGTTAATATATGTCATTACACCCACAAATATGGGATGTTATAACACATTACGAACCTAACTCAATATAACCCGATTCATTTAATAACCCACATGAAAATATAGACTATTTGTTTACTAAAAGAGAATACGAACCTCATCACTATCATTTCTCTCTTATGGATATGAACCATGGGTACTCGTCATTGACGGTGCACCCGCCATCATGACAAACGGGTCAGCGATGTTGCCGGTTCCATACATTCTACCCTTTTTTTGCCACTAGCAGTTTGCGACCATAGTTCCATGTCAATTTCCAGGTGTAAGCTAGTATCCTCTCCGTATTTCTCGATAACATACTTATTATATGTGCTTTGTGATGAGAGCAAAAAAAATAGTACTTTAGCATAACATAATTATATAAGAAAGTAGTAAAAATATACATTTACAAAGTAACCATGGTTTTAAAAAAACGCCATAGGCGTACGCCTCAAGGCGCGCCTCGAGGCGGCTCGGAAGGATTCCGAGTATGAGGCGGCGATTCAGGTGGCTGTACAGGTACGTACGAGTCAGTACGGTGAGGCGGTTCGAGGCGGCTGAGGCGGGAGAAGGTAACAGAGGCGGGAGAACGAGATCTTACCTGATTTTAGACCAAAATCAAGCCAAAAAGCATCCCTATTGTGTGAAATCGACCCAGCCGAGCATCATCCTAGTGTTATTGTTTAAGATACTTCGTCATTTCGAACCCTAATTAATTTAATGTGCAGAATTTTGGTGCTAGGGTTTGTGTATTGTGTCTGTCTGGATGAAGGAGATGAAGTGGGTGGCGTATAAGGAAAGATAGTGGGTATTAGGGTTTATTAAGTTTGGATATTTTAATATTTAACCCTTTACATCTTTATTAGTTTGTATTTGGTCCCCTAACTTATAAAATTTATACATAAAAAACATAAACTTAATGTCATATATATATTTTTTTAAGTTTGGATCTTTTAACATTTAACCCCTTATATCTTTACTAGTTTGTATTTGGTCCCCTAACTTAAAAATTTATACATAAAAGCATAAACTTAATGTTATATATATATTTTTTTAATATATTTTACTACCGCCTCGGGCTTACGCCTCGTTTCGCTTCGAGGCTTACGCCTCGTGAGGCGAAGGGAAAACGCCTCGAGGCTCGATTCCGTACTTTTAAACTTTGAAAGTAACAAGACTTACATAAGCTTCACTCGCCCTCGTGTCAACCCAAGTCACGTTATGCTCCTGAATGATCTCTTCTACATCATCGACCTCTCCTGAACCATGCTCTACCGATCTGCTACACCCCGATAATCCATCTAGGGGTCTCGACCCTTTCTTTGCGTGTGTTTGTAACCAGAACTCACCAAACTTAGCACGCCGCTACAATGTCTTCTCCTAAATCAAAAACCAGAATTACAATTGATTTATAAATCAAATCCTGCAACAGTCAATTACTTCATCCTTCACAACCCTTAGTAATATTCTTAAGCCAAAAAATTAAAGATCAAATATCATTCTTGAATTAAAAGAATCCAGTAAGACTCATTTTTCTAGAAAAAAATCGATATGTGAAAGTTACTGCCTAAATACACTGAGTTACCTAATTACAAGCTTGCGAATGCTATTTAATTTCATTCAGAGTGTATGAATTTGATGAAAATATGAATCTGCTACAGTGTATATGTGTAATAAAGATGACAAATTATCATTTCTTACCATGTTTTTTCTAACTGTGACAAAGCTCTTCGAGCCAAATGTGTGCCTGCAACCAATTGCTTTTTCTTTGTTTTCGCTGTTTTGAGAAGATTTGCCTTTCCACGAATCAGTATTCCAAGCCTCCACTAGTGTTTCCCAAGATTCTTGACTAATCCAAAGTGGCTTAAAGGGAAGAATAGCAGTTAGATCATTCCCAAGTTCTACACCCTTTTGGTTCGCAAGGGTCTTGGCTTTATCCCGACCTCTTTTCAACAAATCAGGAAACTTTCCCTGAGTGCACTTCTTCCAACATGAGTATATTAGGGACTTTGACTTATTTTCCCATTGATAGTATTGCTACATAAAAGCACCTATTAATAACGTGTTAATTCTTTATTTTATCATAAGTGTTATCAAATACAAATGTGTCATAATATACCTGAAAACGCTCAAACAACCGTTCACGGTGATGGGAATTAACATCTTTCCATCCTTGCCACGAACCAGACCACAGATTTCGAAACGGAAGCAATGGTCCTAGAAACTTTATCTTGAATATTAAATCTACAAATGGGAAATAATGTACCATAATTAACATTAGTAATGATTTTATATTCACCTGTAAAGAGAATATTAACACACACACACATATATACACCTACTCATCATTTTCAACCCAAATCCAAGTGCGATTTTCAGGTGTAGGTAGTGGAGCTGGGATAACCGGTCTACGACCAACGACTGCGACAGGCTCATCATCATCATTAGGCTCATGGTGCAACTGACCCCTGCCGCCACCTTCACCCAAACTACGTCCGCTACCTCGACCCACACCAACACCCCTACCACCACCTTCACTGACCCCACTAAGTCCGCTAACTCGACTACCACTTTCACCCCTACCAGGTCCTACTGAACTGCGTGCCATATTTTCTACAACAAAAACAAACCTATTAATATAAGGTTTTATTAATATAAGGTTTTATGTTTAAAACTAGTCACTAAATTTATTGCCTTAAAAATAGTTTTTTTTTTTTTTTTGTTATAATAATGCTTTGTTAATAACTTGTCTCAAACAATCAACTATATCTAGAAATAACAAATGAGCTACAGCAGTTAGATATGATAAAAGAATACAGCAGGTGGTAGACATAGATATACTCATGCACTATAAAAAAAAAACTACAACACAGTAAATGGAAACATTTGAAAAACCGGATAAGTATGTTAATAATTTCATCCAATTCTTATTTCTTTACTGTGGACAATCCTAAACTAGAAATTAAATTAAAGAAATAATATGTGGATTCTTTGCAATAGATATCATGGTTTAAAAAAACTTTTGAGGCGTGCGTCTCAGGGCGCGCCTCGAGGCGAGGCGCCAAAAAAACCGAGTCTGAGGCGTGCCTCACGGGGTCTAGTCTGTACATACGCCTCTAAGGGCTGAGACGTTAAGAAAATGTGCGTCTCAGGGGGTTTATGGTGTTTTTATGTGTTTTTTTTTTTTTTTTTTTTTATGTTTTAGAATTTTTGGGTGTCAATTATTTTATATTTTATAAGATATAGAGTAAAGTGCACGGATGGTCCCTGTGGTTTGCCCAAATTTCACGTATGCCCCATATATTTTCAATGGTCCCCAACGTTGACATTTTATAACATTTTGGTCCCTACCGGCTAACGTCGTTAAATTTTATCAGTTAAGTCATGTAAAATGACCAAAATACCCATAGGGACCATCCGAGCAGTTTAATCTTTTGTGTATATGACCAGCACCACCTCCTCATCCTCCTCCTCCTCAAACAACCAACATCACCCCCTCCTCCTCCAACCACCACCACCACCACACATCAGAAATTCAACTGGCCAGTCAAGACCCCTACCCGGACATAAAACTATCATCTGGTTGCCCTTTTCCCACCACCATTCTCATCGGAACACTGGATTTGCAGATCGCTGGAGAAGACGACCACGGTCGACACCAGATCTTAGTGCACCTCTAATTACGGCAGCATTAGTTCCAGAAGCTCCTGACATGAAGATGTGATTTTTCATAGCATAACTAAGAATCTCAATGAGCTCTTGATGCATGAATCCCATATTCCGTGTTCCGAAAAAGCCAATATTCCATGGCCCTTGTTGCTGAATTGCTAGCAACTCCTGTAGGTAATCAACATCAGGGGAAGGTTTGTATTCTGAAACAAGCACTGCACCTGACCCTTCCACAACGGTTTGGGCTTGGTTTGGAACTTGAGTTCCATATTCATCATCAGAACCAAGCATATTAACAACTTCATTCCCATCTTCAATCTTTAAGCAAACGCCTTGACGTCTTTTACCACAAAGCCACTATAAAAACAGAGGGCCCTGTTTCTTGATAAAGGGTATTTGTGGACCAGAAGCCCTGAAAGAAAAAGAACAAGATAAACGTGAAACAGTAGCAGAGCTACAAGAGGTTATGAGAGGCAACAATAACAGCCTCGTTGATGACATTATTCTTTATTTTTTTTCTCCAAACCAGTTGGGTGTGAATATTATTCTCAGTTTCACCTGATTTTCTTGTGACAGGTGAATGATGATAATAATAATAATAATAATATTATTATCTGTTTGGGTTGGATTGTGGTGTTGTGTCTGGTGTGTGAAAGAGAAGATTAGGGTTTGATTATTGTGGCTGCCAAAATTATGAGGGAGGAGAAGAGAATAAGTTGATATGAGGGTAATTTAGTAATTTCACATTGACTTAACTGAAAAATTTAACCTCCATCCAAGTCAGGGACCATCAATGAAACAAAATACAAACCACAGATCCCATACAAGTAATTTCGAAATGCTGAGGAGCAGAGTTTAAATTTGGGCAAACCACAGGGACCATCCGTGCACTTTACTCTAAGATATATAATTTTTACATTTATTTTTTGATTCCGCCTCAGGCTTACACCTCGAATCGCCTCGAGGCTTACGCCTCATGAGGCGAAGGGAAAACGCATCGAGGCTCGTTTCCGTTCTTTTAAACTTTGATAGATATCAGAGTTAGTTACTATAAATTGCCTTTTTTTCATTAAAATTATTATTTTTAAGCATAGTAAGATCCTTTTACATATATAAAGTTCACATATTATTTTATAAAAATTCAGCAAACGTATTAGGGGTTTTCTCAACTTAATCTTAAATTGAAATGTGGATTGGTTTTTACATCAACATTCACTCTTTTACCCCTTTCAAGGATTGGGTTTCTAAATGGAACGAAGGAGCTGATATGTTTCTAAAAAAACCCTAATTATGATAAACAACATAATGTTAATTTTAATTTAATTCAAGAAATTGTGCTGAGGTCTCTCTATTAGGTCTCGCTAGATCACAAAATTCCAAATGCAGGAAGCATTCAAGAATCACACATATCATATTAAGTAATTTGAACATTTTCAAAACCGCAACGGAACTTCGATTGCAACATATAATGCAAAGTAAATGGAAATAACTAATAAAAAAGGTTGAATCTTACCTACAGGTCGGCCGATTGAGGCCACTTATGCCGGAAGCTTTTTTGAAACCCTTCAGAGAAAAAACAGAGATATAGAGTTGAGAGGGTTGAAACGAGTAATGGAGCCGAATGATACGCATTGTGCGATATAGGGAACATGAAGGGACGAAGTAGCGTTGGTTGTAAACGTGGTTTGAGGTCCCGATCATCCCGGTGTAGTGTTGTAGTTGGTTATCTGTGCGAGACTAGAAAGGAAATTAAGGTTCTTTCATGCCCTTTCGGCTTTCTGCATTATTTGGATTATATATTCGGGAATTATCTTTTTTCATTTTTTGAATTATTATTCCTAACGTTTTACATTAGAAAAGCATTTTTACAATTATTACTCAAGGTTCTTCAATTATTTATGATATACTTATATGAGTTATTTTTAACTTTTACGATTGTTACTTAACTAGTATTTTGTCCGCCGCGCGTTGCGGCGGCGCACGGCGGGTTGAATCGGTGCGGTAACACGCGAGGCGTAAAACCCAATGCGCTACACCTAATTCGCAGCACACAATGCGCAAAAGAAAATTACTAAAAAAGTGTAAACACAATGTTTTTAACTCGGTTGTTGCCCCGCGAACACGTATTTAGACCGGTATCACGACCGCCTGGTTAAAAGGCGATTTTGACACAATCCTCACTATATAGTTTACACAAACCCTTTTATATTTGCATTTTTAATATATCCAACGTTTCTGCTCGTTACCTTTTATACTTTACGTATTTCATTTTTGGGAATTACTTAAGTAATTTATGAGTAACATTTGCTAGTCCATATTTGTCAAGGTACTATGACAGCTAGCTATTAGAGCAGCCACCACGTATTAAAATTAAAATAATAAATATAACAAATCACACAACAAACAAATCACACTTTGCAAAACCTTCAAGCACCAAACCACCAGCCCTACCGCCGGCCAAGATCCCATGACCTTCAACCACAGTTATACATTCTAAACCTAAGCGGCCCCTACCTCCGGCGAGAGACACGGCATTTCCTACGATCTCTGCGGCGGCGATGTGGCCATCGGCATCGCAACCCACTGCCACCGCTCCTTCTGAGTTTCTAGTCGTTTTGACTTAGATCCGAACCATTGCATGGTCTGAACCGCCCCAGCAACAGGGATGACCGGTAAAAGGCGAGGAGATATAGGTAATATAGCAACCACCATCTTCCCTCGCAAGGTCTATTAGCCTAAATCTCTCACCCCCCGAGCACGTGGGGGACTCTCAGCCGAGATGGTGCTTAGAAAGTGCCGACGTGATGGTGCGATGATCGGCTCCTGCATCTGAAATACTGCGTTGGTACTCCCCTCCGATGGTGGAGCGTCGGACGATGATTGCGGTGTTCACCGGGTGTTGACGTTGACAGAGAAACAGAGTCTAGAAGCTTTTTTTTACTTGCCCCTATCCTTTCTTTTATTTACCGAATTGCCATGTGAAAGTGACATATTACTGTAGCTATGGATGGGAAATGTTATATATAATAATTAATTTAATGTCTTTGTTTATTAATTGTTTTAATATATTTATTAATTAGGCATGATTTAGTAGATATATACTTCTCTGAGGACATGGTCGATGATAAGGGTTTGTGAAGGCACCAGATTAAGGTTAAAGATTATTAGGAAGGGTTTGGTTGTAGCGTAGCGTGGTTTTAAGAGCCTAGACTTTTTCTTACGATGGAAGGAGCTCTGTAACTGAGACTTGTATTTGGGTGTTTATGGGTTTTGTTGTTTTTTAATGGCATATACACCTTTGTTTTACTACGAGACACTTTCAATGTTTCTCTAAATTCAGTAGCTCCTTATAAGTTTTTAGTTTTGTTTTCTTGTTGATTTGTGTGTTGTCGAGCCGAGGGTCTCTCTGGAAGCAGCCACTCTATCCATAAGGATAGGAGTAAGGTTTGCCTACATCCCACCCTCCATAGACCCTACTCTTAGGTAGCGTTTGGTATGCAGGAATGAGAGGCAGAATGGAATGAAGCATTACGATGGAATGGAAAAAAAGGTGTTTGGTTGGTCAAGGTAGTGGAATCAACCATTACCTCCTCTATTCCATTCCCTCTAAAAACCCCAAAGGTAGCGTTTGGTATGAAGGAATCAAAGGTGGAATGGAATAGATCATTCCCATGGAATGAAATTAAACATGTTTGGTTACCATGTAGTAATAGAATGGATCATTCCATAAGGAATGTGATACCTTCCATTTTAAAAATTTTCATTCTTTGGTAAGGTGGTGTTTTTTTTTCTATTCCTTGAAGGAATGGAAACAAATATATTATTATTATTATTATTATTATTATTATTATTATTATTATTATTATTATTATTATTACAACCCACCATCTTTGTCATCATCCAACCACCACCGCCTATTGCCGCCACCCACAACCATTGCTACCATCGTCGTAACCCACCATTTTCACCACCGTCCAACCACCACCACCACCACCTGCGTCACTGCCACCCACTGTCATCTCCACCACCACCCACCGTCACCGCTTCAACCCACCATTGTCTTCGTCGCCCACCCACCATCGTCACCGCCATCGCCCACTGCCACCACCACCGTTGCCGCCACCACGCACCACCACCGTTGCCGCCACCCACCACTCACCATTGATTTTATATTTTCGTTTTTTCTTACATACCAAATAACACAAAGTAAGAATTCATTCCATTCCCACATGATAACCAAACAAGACATGGAATGGTAATGATCCATTCCATTACCTTTCCCATTCTATTACCTCTTCCATTCTATTTCCTCTCTCATTCCATTACCCCATACCAAACAGACCCTAATAGAATGGGAAAGGTAATGGAATGGATCATTACCATTCCATGTCTTGTTTGGTTATCATGTGGGAATGGAATGAATTCTTACTTTGTGTTATTTGGTATGTAAGAAAAAACGAAAATATAAAATCGATGGTGAGTGGTGGGTGGCGGCAACGGTGGTGGTGGGTGGTGGCGGCAACGGTGGTGATGGCAGTGGGCGATGGCGGTGACGATGGTGGGTGGGCGACGAAGACAGTGGTGGGTTGAAGCGGTGACGGTGGGTGGTGGTGGAGATGACAGTGGGTGGCAGTGACGCAGGTGGTGGTGATGGTGGTTGGACGGTGGTGAAAATGGTGGGTTACGACGATGGTAGCAATGGTTGTGGGTGGCGGCAATAGGCGGTGGTGGTTGGATGATGACAAAGATGGTGGGTTGTAATAATAATAATAATAATAATAATAATATATTTGTTTCCATTCCTTCAAGGAATAAAAAAAAACATCACCTTACCAAAGAATGAAAATTTTTAAAATGGAAGGTGTCACATTCTGTGACACCCCGCATTTTCAGGTTAAATACTTTTACTGAACTCTAGTTAACTTACATGTTCATACATGGCTAGATACTTAACTAGGATTAGTTAAGTAGGGCTAACATATGTTAGAAGATGTTAACATATGTTATAAGTAGGAAAATCCTTGTTAAACACACACATGAGTCCTGTATCCCAAACGTTGGTGAATTATGTGACATACATAGCAATAATATATACAATTGAATTATGGTGAACATGAAGTACGTGCTTATGTGAATTACATGTTTTTGTGAATAATCGCCTAACTGAAAGGTAATGCGTAGATTATGCAAATTACGTGCACAACATGAGTAATATGCTATGTAATAATAAAAACAATGGTTTTTATTCAATTTAGAATGGTTAATAATATTGGGTCCGGTATTGGGCTAGAACATGGTTAACGGGTCAAGTTAATGGACTAGAAGGACCCTAATACCAATTGCTTGGGGAACAAGCAAAGCCCTTTTATAATTAGGAGACAAGGAAAAGATAAAAACCCTACCTCCTTGTCCCCTTGTGCGCCGTGCGAAACCCCCCCACCCCCTCTCTCTTTGTTTTCAAGCAATCAAGTAATCCTTCACTAATCAAGCTAGTTCGGGTTTGATTTCAAGGCTCTAGGGAGTTTAATCTTTTGCAAGGTACACGTTCTTATGATTTTGATGAATTATAATGATTGAAAAACTTTAAAAACCCTAAAAATAATATATGTAGAATCGCATGTATGTATGTGTAGGAGTTCTTGGATGTTCTTGATGATTTGATGATGATTGTTATTAGTAGCCATGATTAGGGTTTTCACATGATAACATATGTGTTTTGCTATGATTAATATGGTGTTTAATCAGTACTATAGGTGTTATACATGTATTAGGGATGTTCATGAAGAATTAGGGTTTGTAGATTACTTGGGATGCAAGTTTAAGATTCTGGCAGATTAGTTTGAACGTGTTGTAGGGGCTGAAACGGGTTGTTAAATCGATTGTTTTGATGATTTCTTTGCATGATTGTAATTTACAAGGTCTTAGATTTTCATAATGGGCAAAACCATCAAATTTGAACATCGTTTGAGTCGTTTTTGGAATTTTAATTGATTAGGGGTCATATCAGATTTTCGGATTTGTAAATTGGGCTAACTTTAAATGGTCATAACTTGAGATTTAGAAGGAGTTAGGTTATGAAATGTTTACAGTAGGTCAATACTGGAAAAATAGAGCTTTTCCAAGTGGATTCATCTCGTTTGGATGAATACACAATTTTTAAGAATTTTCCTACTAAACTGACCTGTTGAGGAAATTTTCTGGACACAGCTGTGTTGTACGAATTTTTATAATTTTTGTGTTTGGAATTAAGACAAAACAAAAATAGGTATTGTCTAGTGAATCCCAAATAAAATTCAGTAAAAATTTGGGACTCTAATTCATTCGTTAAGTATTTTAAATAAATTGTTTTTCACAGCGCACTATCTGTCCTAAAAACGCAGATTGTGTACGGGGTCTTTATGTGACTATTTGGAGTTTTATGTGGTATGTAATTGACATGTACTTGTGTGAAAACTTGTATGAGATGTAATTGATGTATTAAACTGATAATAATCACTATGATCACCAACGGGATACGTAGGACATACTTGAGCATGTAGAGTCATTAGGTGTCACTACACGGTTTTGAACATTTAAAGGTCTCTAATAAACGAGTTATATGGTGTGTTGGTTATGCACATATACTCACCTAGTGACACTTGTAATAGGGAGTCGGTAGCTCGTTACTGTTTGAGGGATTTGGATCATTCACGTGCAACCTAAGGTGAGTTTCACTACTCTTTTTCTCAAAAGCATGCGTCTCAGGTATGAGACACTTTACTTAACATTTTCTAGTCCGGTTTGGGACTACTTACACATCCCGGGTTGGGATGCCATGGATCCTTATGAGGGTCGGTTACTTTGCTAGTTCGCAATTGTGTCCTTGATAAACTAAACCATTTCTATCATCTGTAAGTCCTCACATACCGAATGAGTTGCCAGGGTTGGCAAGCGGGTTATTAGTTGATAGCGCTATTAGGTTTTACAAACCTCACACCGGCTCGGGGAGCGCGGGCGTGAACTATAACTTAACGAAACATTATCATTGTGGATAGACAATGATGTCAGGCATACGGCACACTTATGTGGCTACACGTACATAGCAGTTCGGTATATTCGGTTAGTTATCATGAATGGGTTAGCTACCCTTGGCATGCGATGAATTAGTGGTTACACGGTGCGGGGCACCAACACAACTTACTTACTTACGTGGTTTTGGAAACCAGCGCAGTTACATACTCATTTACTTTACCTAGTGAACTCACCAACATTGTTTGTTGACCCACGATTTACATGCTTTTGCAGGTAGTTAGCTTCCGGTGCCAGAATTAGAAAGCACTGCACACTTCATTGCATTTGGGGTCTTGGGCATACACCTAAATTACATATTATGCTTTTACATTTTCTTTCATATGGTTTTAATTTGGGCGCGTTGTTTTGCGCATGGTTTTAAAAGGATTAAATTTGGTTTACGCTTCCGCAACTTAACTAAACTTGGTTTTTGAAACGAACTAAATGGTTTGGGCATTTAGAGTTCGTTCATATGACTTATGGCTATGGGATCCTGGTATGTCATGCGCCTCGCGGTATTAACCCCGCAGTGGAAATTTGAGGGTGTGACACATTCCTTATGGAATGATCCATTCTATTACTACATGGTAACCAAACATGTTTAATTTCATTCCATGGGAATGATCTATTCCATTCCACCTTTGATTCCTTCATACCAAACGCTACCTTTGGGGTTTTTAGAGGGAATGGAATAGAGGAGGTAATGGTTGATTCCACTACCTTGACCAACCAAACACCTTTTTTTCCATTCCATCGTAATGCTTCATTCCATTCTGCCTCTCATTCCTGCATACCAAACGCTACCTTACCTCTTCCATTCTATTTCCTCTCTCATTCCATTACCCCATACCAAACAGACCCATATTCATTCCATCCAACCCCCCCTTTTTTTTTCCATTCCATTCCTTCTGTCACCCTTCATTACCACTAACCACCACCACCCACCTCTATCACCCATCGCCACTACCACCACTGACCACCGTCATCGCCACCCACCACCGATCGTCGCTACCCACCGACCACCGTCGCCAATCGCCGTCACCGACCACCACCACCCACCGACTACCGCCATCACCGATCACCATCGCCACCGTCGACCACCGCCACCCACCACATCCTACCACCAAGCACCGACCGCCACCACCGACACTCTTCGTCACCGACCATCGCCACCCATTGACCACCATCGCCAACTGCCGCCGCCACCACTCACTGTTGCCGTCACTCCTTGTCGCGACCCGCCGCCACCGACCGCCACCATCGTCACCGCTACTATCACTACCAGACGTTGCCACCCAACACCACCCATCGTCGTCGCCGCCACTGACAACCACTACCACCACTGTCGTTGGCGTTGCCGCCACCACCGAACGCTGCCTCCCACTACCTCTGCCACCGTCAACCACCGTCGCCGGCACCCGCTGCCAACATCCATCGCCACCACTCACCACTGCCGATTTTATTCCTTTGTCTTTTCCTTCGTACCAAACAATACAAAGTAATGATTCATTCCATTGTTACGTGTAACCAAACAAGACCATGGAATGGTAATCATCCATTTCATTCCCTTGTCCATTCTATTCCCTTCTCCATTCCATTCTCCCATCTATTCCATTACCCCATACCAAACAGACCCGGATTTACTAGATAAGGTTTGTTGTTGTTGTTTAAAATGATTATCATGTAACTTCGTTTTTGTAACTGGTTTGACTAGTGAACGAGTTGATTGACCAGTGCATTTACCGGTCTAATTTTAAAAACATTGAATAGTTCCTCCTGGAACACCCTGCACCCATAAACCCTCTCCTTTTATCAACAAAGGTTACATATCCTCCAAAGATATTCTATTCAATTTACAAGGGCGATATGTCACCTATTTTGTGCTAGGATGCCCCACTGCCAACAATCTAAGGATTGCTGATAGTTCCTCCTGGAACACCCTGCACACTCAGTTAAATATTAATTCGAGAGGGGAACCAAGGCCTTGAAGATCTATTCGCAATAGAATCAGTTCCCTGCATGACTTGAACTCCAACTTCTGGTTTCTGAAGATTTGTATCTTTCTTTTCTGATCCACTCTTGCCAGAAGTTGAACTTTCTGTATTTGTTCAGTTGGTTTCTTCGGGACTTTGTTCAAAATCTTGCTCACTAGCTGATGACACAGTTTCTTCATCTGAACTCTCTTTTGAACTATGTGCACTCCTAGACGATTATGCCAATTCTCCAATCTCCATCCGATGACGAAACACGCTATTGCACCATTATCACCTCTTGTAAGTCGTGTCTTCCGGTCAAAACCTTTCTCAGCATGCATAATTAATACACTCGCAATATCTATGTTGACTGGAACATAGTGAATTGTAGGAGTAACCGAAAACATAGTTGTTTCTTGATTGGTTTGAACATCGTTAAGCTGTCTGGTTTGATTGGGTTGGGTTGACGTTGACTTCCTCTTTAGATGGGCCCACAGATTACATCTGGAAACCCTCTGATGTTGTTGTTGAACCTGTTGGTTGTTCATTGAAGACGCGAAAGCCCACAGGTTTGTGGTGTTCTTAATATTAATAGGAGGGGTTCGGGTTGACGTGGTTTTTGACTGAGGTGAGCCAGCAGCTTGGTTGCATTTGCCATTACGAAAGTCTAGTAAAAAAGTCAACTTTGATCAACGAAAGCCAAACTTTGGTCAACTAGAATTTTGAATTTACCTAAAAAGTGAACCTTGGTCAATGAAAGTCAACTTCGATCAACTCATGTGGACTCTTAGGGAGAATAGCTTATTGAACAATATTCACGCTAATTTACCATAACTGAACATTGTTTACCCATATTGATCATAATTGACTATCACTAATCAGTACTTGCTCTAATTACCGTTCAAAAAAACAGTACTTACTTTAATTAACACTAACTAATGACCAATGACCTTAACTGATCATTATTGACCCAATCTTAAACCCCTTAATTATTATTATAAATCACAATTTATATACAATAATGATTTTCCATTAATATATCCAGGATTGTCCATGATTAACCACGATTGCTATCCCAAAGCTATAAACAAGCTCGTTTAGCAAACGAGCTCGAGCCCCAGCTTTGGTTATCGAGCTCGAGCCAAGTCGCAAGCCTTAACGAGCCTACTATATATATAACTTTTAATTAATATATATTAAAAATATATGTAAATAATAATGATTATTATTTATGAAATTATGAAAAATAGCTAAATTATATATAAAATAATATTTATAATCAATATTAATTAACAAATAAATAATAAAGAAGTTGAGCCTGAGCCGAGCTCAAGCTCAAGCCTGGTAAAACTCAAGCTTGGCTCGACTCGTTTGCACCTGTAACAATTCTCTCTATAGTCAAATTTGTTCATACATGGTCAAAGCTGGTCAAAATTAAGTAGTTTGACCATAGTTTAAAAATCACTACAAATTCAACCCATGAAAAAACAGAATAAAACCATGAAGGTGCAGTAGTAAATCAGTACTAATTTACTTTATAAAAAATTTCCGGTACTTATTTTTATAAATTCTATGTTTTATTGAATTGTTTTTAAAATATTTTTATTTCTAGTTTGCTGCAGGTTTTACTACCAATATAATTACATTTTTTTTGCAATGAATTTTGCTTCAAATGTTATTATCAATAATATTAAATTATTTATTAGATATTTTTTTCTTGTTTTTGTAAAGAATTTTGCTATGAACGTTGCTACAAATTTTGCAACGTTAGTTTAAGTTTTTTTTTTTTCAAAATTTTGCTATCAAATTTGCTACGAAGTTTTTTTAAGTATTTGTTTTCTTAACATTGCTACCGATTTTGCTACATATTTTTTTAATACTTCTTTTAGTTAGTTTTTGACATTTATTTTCATGACTTAGCTACGGATTTTGCTACCGATTTTACCAAATTATTTTTATTATACCTTACTCCCTCAAATTTGCTACGGATTTTGCTATGAATTTTATTTAATTTTTCTAGTTAATTTCTAAAAAACTTATTTTCATGGTTTTGCTACGGATTTTGCTACCGATTTTTGGCAAATTATTTTTTTATATCCATTTCGCCAATTTTGCTACGGATTTGCTATGGATTTTGCTACGGATATCATTTGCTACGTAATGTCCGTAGATAAATTGTAGCAAGATGCGTTCGTTGCTAATCCGTAGCTAATTCGTATCAAAATTTGCAACCGATTTGTTTGGTAGCAAACTTTCTTAGCAAATGCCTCTTTTTGTAGTAGTACGCAAAACCTTCTACTTATAAGCTATTTTTTATTTTCCTAAATGGGCTCCTTATTATGTGATGATCAATGTTTTCAGAACCGAACCGGACATCGAACTGGCTTTCTTACTGGTTCAATGGTCGGACCGGTTCGACCGGTCCGACCGGCTGTATGAACCGGATGATGTCATAAATAATATTATATATATAATTTAAAATATAATGAAATACGAATTTATAAATAAAAGTGTAACAAATTATTTGACATATGAAATAAATTTTATGTAAGAATTTGTTTAGTTTATGAATATCGTAAGTCGAATTTCTTTTCTCAATCAAATATATGAAAATAATATGTAAACTAAATCACCGAATAAATGATAGTAGTTAAAACTTAAAACATTTTAAAAATCAAAATAAATAAATTAATGTGGATTTGGTTGAACTTTAGATGTCACCCACACCTCCTAAACAGCACAATTCGTCTTTTCTTTTCCCCAACTGAAAAGTCTCTCTCGCTCTCTTCTTTTATTCAGAGATACAAATCTGTTATCAAAATCATCCTTTAGATCCGTCGCAACTATCATCGTTTAGATTGGTAATCTGCTGTGATTCGTACCATTCTTCAGATCTTTCAGATCTGTATCGTTGTTCAGCATTACCTTCGTGTTTAGATCTGCAACTCTACTTTGATCTGGTGCTTAAATTTTGTCATCTGGTCCGACCGCGGTCACGATCAGCCGGTCCAACCTCCGAACCGACTGGAACCGGCCGGTTTCTTTACATAACGGTCTGGATACACTAACCGGACCGCCGCCGTCTCCGGATCCCGGTTCAACCGGTCCGACCGGCCGGTCCGGTCCGGTTTTAAAAACACTGGTGATGATGCCTATGTGAATAAGTTTGGCGGACAAACTCCCATTACCCTCTAGACTTTTTTAACATTTTTGTATTCTAATGATCCCTAACGTGTCATGTACAGAATGATGTGACTAGAAAAAAAAATCAACAATTGTGATGTTCTTTAAGTCATTTAAAACGTCCAAATGTTAATTATATTTAGAGGAAAGTGAATATGGGGCTGTTACGCATCTATGCTAGGCGTGAAACCAATCAAAACTACGTCGTTTTGATTAAATTCTAATTAAAAACAATTTAATTTCTTTATTTCACAAATCTATTTCCCATTTTTATAGCATCTGCACTCTCGTCTTCATTCTCACATGTTTTTTTCCTAATAGTTGTAGATAGTTTCCTCTGATTTACTCCTTCTTGAGTATGCAATTTTTAATAAAAGTTATAACCTACCTCTTTTTAGTTTAATTCTAATTGAAAGTACATCAGCATCTGCACTCACATCTACTTTAGTTCATTGAACTTTGTCAAAAACATGATATCAAAACTGAATAGACTTTAATTAATCCCAAACCAAACTAATAACCCAAGATTCAAAGAAAGAATACAGACTCAATCTCTCTACCTCTCACTCTGATCAACAAAGATCACTAACCATCTACAACAAAGGAATCAAACAAAGACTAAGATCGGAACAAGACGTTCAAGATCTCACAAACCCTAATTAGATGACTGAGATAAGAAGTACACAAGAGAGAAAAAATAAAGATGACTCGTAAACTTGTACGAGTGAGCAGAAACAATGATTATATAGTCAGCATCTAGCTTCGGGAAGAAACACACCCGAAGCAACCTCAGCCACTCGATCAAAAAGAAGAAACACACTTCTAAGCAATCTGGAACGTTGATAAGGAATGGATAGAGAGCTCTGGGGATTGCCAACGTGGCATGGGCTGGATCATATTAACTCAAATACAATGGGTCCGCAGTAGTGTCTCTAGCCCACACTTCTTAATATTGACTTGTAGCCCAACGATTATATATCTAGCACCCGGTCCATGTAATCTTCACTTTTCCATGTCACGATCCGAAGTCCATCCACATCAACTCCAAGATATCCACATCATCCTCCAAGATATCCACATCAGCTTCTTCACTTGCTGATCTGATGCAATTTTAACTGTTTGAATCAAACCTTTTGAAACAAGATCTCTTAAAAAGAAAAGATCAAGCTCAAAGTGTTTAGTTTTATCAAAGAAAACAGGATTAGCTGTTATAGATAATGCAGCACTATTATCACACATTAATTGCACAGGTAACTTAACCTCAATGTGCAACTCAGAAAGTAAAATTTTAAGCCACAAAACCTCACATGATGTGGAACACATAGCCCTAAACTCTGCTTCAGCAGATGACCTTGAAATTGTAGACTGTTTTTTGCTTTTCCAGGAAACCAAAGAACTTCCTAGGAAGATGCAAAAACCAGTCACACTTTTTCTAGTGATAGTGCACTTTGCCTAGTCAGAATCTGAATAGGCAATAAGGTTAAAATTTTGATCTTTCTTAAATGAAATTCCTTTTCCTGGAGCCCTTTTTAGATATCTTAACAACCTAAATGCAATTCTTAGATGACCATCTGTAGGTTTATGCATAAATTGACTTAGATAGTGTACAACATAGGAAATATCTGGTCGTGTGTGTGACAGATATATAAGCTTTCCTATAAGCTGTTGATATCCAGTCATATTGCTCAAAACCTTAGGATGATCATTACACAAATTTGTTAAGACATGATTAGGCACTAAAGGATTACTAACTGGTTTGCATGCTAACATACCATACTCAGTTAGAAGATCTGAACAGTATTTTCTCCGAGACAAGCAAATCATATCATTGAAGGATACAACCTCAAGTCCTAGAAAATACTTTAACTCTCCTAGATCTTTAATTAGGAATTTATCTTTAAGACAAGTTTTAACCTCATTAATTTCATTCACACTATCCCCTGTTAAAACTATATCATCTACATAAACCAATAATATCGCAACAGTAGTCTCAGAGACTCTCATAAACAAACTGTAATCACACTTACTTTGACAAAAACTAAGACTACTCAAAACACTGACCAATTTTTCATTCCACATTCTAGGAGCTTGCTTTAAGCCATACAAAGACTTATTCAATTTACAAACTTTGGTTTCCTTTTCAGAAAAGAAACCTTCAGTCAAGGCCATATATACATCTTCATTAAGATCACCATATAAGAAAGCATTGTTAATGTCTAATTGAAACATTTTCCAACTATTTTGAACAGCAGTAGACATAACAGTTTTAAAAGTAACAAATTTAACCACAGGAGAGAAAGTCTCATCAAAGTCTACTCCCTCCTTTTGACTATAACCCTTAGCCACAAGCCTAGCCTTAAACCTTTCTATCTCCCCACTAGACTTATACTTGATCTTGTAGATCCATTTACAACCTACAACACTTCTTCCTTTAGGAAGATCAACTAAAGTCTAGGTATTGTTTCTATTTAAGGCTTCAATTTCATCATTCATTGCACTGACCCAATTTGGGTCAAGTGCAGCTTGTTTATAGGTTCTTGGTTCAACTGTTTTATTCAACATACTAGCAAACCCTCTATTTTCACAACTCAAGTTAGCATAGTTGACAACCCTTTCTACCCCATACTTAACTCTACCCTCTACTACAAAATCATCAAGTCTCCTAGGAAGGGAAGTCTCCCTAGTCCCTCTTCTAACACTTTGCAAAGCAGAGTCATTGCCCTCAGAGCTAGAAGCTTTTTCATTTTCAGTCATCACATGGTCAGCCCTGCCCTTCCCTCTAGAATCATCAAGACAAGAAGAACCAGGACCTTCATTATCCTGAACACCAGAGGTGGGCTGCTGATTATCATGTGTCCCTGAATCACTCATACCTGAACCCCTCCCTTCATCATCGGGCTTTTCAGGTAATTTAGATGTTTGTTCTCCAGTTTCTAATGTGTCAAAAAAGTTTAAAGAGTTTATTTCTAAGTTATTGTTTTCATTAAATCTTTGAAACACACTATTATCTTTTAATGGAAAGATTGTTTCATAAAATTTCACATCTCTAGAATAAGAGATAGTTTTAGAATCAAGGCTATACACCTTATATCCTTTCTTTTCATTAGAATATCCTAAGAAAACACACTTTTCAGCTCTTTTGTCACAGTGTGTACACTTTAAACCTTGACCACTTAACAGACATTTTCCCAAAATCAGAAGTTGAGTTAGTTTTAGCAAAATTTCCTACAGTGGTTTGACCTCTTTTTGAAGACCCTAGAGAGTTTCTTTGGGACTCTTCCCTAGATACAATTGCAAAGGCTTCTTTTACAGTAGGTAGAACATCTTTAATTAATAAATTTGTTCTAATAGGTTGATACACACTATCAAGACCCATGAGGAATTGCATAAGTTTTATCATACTACTAAAGTTATTAAATTCTCTAGCAGCATTACATGTACATGCAGGTAATTGAAAATTTTGATCTAATTGTTTTCACATTATATTCAACTTATGATAGTACTCAACTACAGTCATACCATTTTGAGTAAAAGAGTTAATTTTATGATACAAATAAAAAACAACAGAACCATATACTTTATCATAAGTTTCTTTAAGTTCAGCCCAAACATCACTGGCTGACTTAGAGAACACATGTCCCATATAAAGATCCTCACTAATAGAAGTAAGACTCCAAGTTAACACAATTGAGTTACATCTATCCCATTGTCTAGCAAGCACATTATCAGTTTCATATTTGATACAGCTTTTGTCAATGAATCCCCATTTGTTTTTAACTTGTAAAGCCAATGTTAAAGCATTTGACCACACTGAATAATTTTCAGAACCAGTAAGTTTTATAGTTATAATAGTCAAATTGCTAGAGTCGGATATGAGCAAGTACAAAGGGTCACTAGCATCTAGTTTACTAACAAGTGTTTCATTAGCAATATTAAGTACACGATCATGTTCATTATCATTACCACCACCCCCTTGAGGAGCAGGATTAACATTATCACCCATGACTTAATCAGTTAATCACATTAGCAAACAAGTAACCAATCAGTACACAATCACCCACAGATCACAATAAGACACGAACACAAGTATTAAAACAAACAACAATCACAAATCAAACAACAACCAGGCGAAGCCGAGCCAGTGATCCAGATCAGTGGATCCTCAAGGGGTTCCACCGCAAGTCTTAACTCGGGAGCCTCTAGACCTAGACAGACACAATCAAAAAACCACAGAACCACAACAATGAGCCAATTCCGGTCCCCCTAACCCGGACAGTGCTCCTAGACTCAACAATACAAAATAAACAGTAAAGGAACAATCTCACCGAGGGTTTTGCCCAAGTTAGGGTTCACCAATAAACTCGTAATACTTAACCTTCACTTAGGGTTAAGTATCAGAGAGCAAAGAAAACACGAGCAAATCCAAGATCCAAGCTATCACCAGCTTCACAGATCCAAGTCGTCTTGAATCCAAGAACAATGGTAACCAGCGGAGGAACAAACCAGATATACAATCAGATCCAGATAGAATCCCAAAGATAATCAATATCAGAACCCAATCTAAACCCTAAAGCTCTGATTCCATGTCAAAAACATGATATCAAAACTGAATAGACTTTATTATTAATCCCAAACCAAAATAATAACCCAAGATTCAAAGAAACAATACAGACTCAATCTCTCTACCTCTCACTCTGATCAACAAAGATCACTAACCATCTACAACAAAGGAATCAAACAAAGACTAAGATCGGAACAAGACGTTCAAGATCTCACAAACCCTAATTAGATGACTGAGATAAGAAGTACACAAGAGAGAAAAAATAAAGATGACTCGTAAACTTGTACGAGTGAGCAGAAACAATGATTATATAGTCAGCATCTAGCTTCGGGAAGAAACACACCCGAAGCAACCTCAGCCACTCGATCAAAAAGAAGAAACACACTTCTAAGCAATCTGGAACGTTGATAAGGAATGGATAAAGAGCTCTGGGGATTGCCAACGTGGCATGGGCTGGATCATATTAACTCAAATACAATGGGCCCGCAGTAGTATCTCTAGCCTACACTTCTTACTATTGACTTGCAGCCCAACGATTATATATCTAGCACCCGGTCCATGTAATCTTCACTTTTCCATGTCACGACCCAAAGTCCATCCACATCAACTCCAAGATATCCACATCATCCTCCAAGATATCCATATCAGCTTCTTCCAAGCAAGCATCAAAATCATCAATACAAGCCTGCAAAATACTCATACAAATATTCAAACATCTATATATAAAACCTTTTGATTGTGAAATTGTCATGATATGCAACATATCATTTTAACAAACTTTTCTTGTAATGAACAAAGGAAATGGTAATTACAGTTTAGCGTCTATTATAAGTGAACAAATTTTGGTTTCATTCTTGAGGTTTACTCTATTTTTTATTTACCTTCCGGCATTCACCAAGAAAACACGGTCGCAACCCGCGATTCCTTCGTTGGATCTTTCGTGCAAAAATATCAATACATCCGTTGCCAAATACCTACTCTCCATCGAACTTTTTATAGGTTCTGTGGGAAAACCTTGAGTACGATAGGATTCCGGTGTAAACGAAAACAAAGTTGTATATTAGGTTAGGCTACAACATTGATTGAGAAGAAAAACCAAAACGGTTCAACGATGTAGAATATTAGGTTAGGCCATTTTTTATAGGATTAATTGATTAAGGTTTTTGAAAAATTTAGTTAACCGGAAGCATTTAGTTAACTGGAAACTGATTTTAGTAACTAAGGAAGATTGAAGATGGATAAAGTTCTTGTAGATGAGAATGTAGATGCGAAAAATTGGGATAAGATTTGTGAAATAAAGAGATTAAATTGTTTTTTAATTAGAATTTAATCAAAACGACGTAGTTTTGATTGGTTTCGCACCTAAGCTTAGATACGTAACAGCCCTATATTCACTTTATCCTTATATTTAATGACTCGAAAAATATCTTTGGCTCAAAATGGAAAAAGTATTTAAACCCAACATGCAAGTATGTCATCATCTAATATTAAGACCAAGGGGTGTGGCATCGGCAAGGGTCTTTGGTGGGTGAGGTGGCCCCCCTTGTCGACGGCAAACACCGCCCCCCGATGAGTGCTCGGCAAAAACGGCATTATTCCACCGATCTCACCGTCCCACATCCCAATGAATTTTTGAACGTTATAAATATGAACGTTTGATTTTTGAACGTTAGAAAAAAAAAACCTTTATATATATATATATATATATATATATATATATATATATATATATTTAACCTCTCATTTTTAACACCAAATCAAACAACACTACTCTATCTTTATACTTATTCTCAAATTTTATAAACCACACAATAAATTTTGTTACAATCATGAGTACGTCTTCAGACGAGGCAAACGTTGCTAATTTTTTCGCGGGCGCGATGGTGGAAACGGCAAAAATATTGTTGGAGTTTGTAGATAGTGACGACGAAACTACTTCAGAACCAAGAACAAGGCGGGCCGCTTTAAACAGAGATCATGAAGGTATATTTTATTTTTTATAACTTTTAATTTACTTAATGTTTTATATTTTATGTGTTATATTTTTAATATTTATTTATGTTATGGTATTATATTTTCTTATACTTTTTTTAATTTAAGGTGCACATGATCGTTTGGTTGCTGACTACTTCGCTGATGACTGCGTATACACGGACGAACTATTTAGGCGTCGCTTTCGAATGAGTCGGCGATTGTTCCAACGAATTGCCAATGACATGGCTACTTATGATGAGTTTTTCACACTACGCTATGATGCTAGAGGAAGATGAGGTTTTACGACGCTACAAAAGTGCACTTCCGCACTTCGTCAGTTGGCGTACGGGACTGCTAGTGACTCATGGGATGAGTACTTAAGGATGTCTGCTAGAATGAGTCGGGAATGCTTGTATCGGTTTATCGAAAATGTCGTCAAGTTATATAGCAAAGTTTACTTGCGTAGGCCAACGAAGAACGAAGTCCAAAAGCTTTACGCACACCATGCAGAGAAACATGGCTTTCCTGGCATGCTTGGAAGCATCGATTGCACGCATTGTCCATGGCGTAATTGCCCCACTGCATGGAAAGGGCAGTTTACGCGGGGTGACATTGGAGAGCCGTCAATTATTCTAGAATCTGTTTGCTCACAAGACCTTTGGATTTGGCATGCATTCTTCGGAGTTGCTGGTTCATGTAACGATTTAAATGTTCTAGCAAGATCCATGGTTTTCGACCCCATCATTAGAGGTACCGGTCCGGATGATTCGTTCGTTCTCAACGGGGTAGAATATAAGCACTGGTATTATCTGGCTGACGGTATATACCCAAGTTATACATCTCTTGTGAAAACCATACAAATTCCCACTGATGACAAAAGGAAAAAGTTTGCAAAGTGCCAAGAGTCGGCGAGAAAAGACGTCGAACGGTTATTCGGTGTCTTAAAGTCGAAATGGCATGTAATTGGGCGACCCGCACGTGCATGGCATCCACAAAGCTTGAGATATATTATGTACGCTTGTACGATACTACATAATATGATAATCGAAGATGAAGGCCGTGCGATATGTGAGTATGACCCAAATGACGTTGAAGAGAATCTCGAGCCGGTTGACGCGACACAACAACAATCGAACAGGTGGGCATTAGAGGATAGTACTATGCACGCCAACCTTTGCTCGGATTTAATCAACCATATTTGGAACAATTTCCGTGTCGATGACGTTGATAACGAGTAGTTTGTATTTTTTTTAATTTTTTTAGTTTCGTTTTTTTTTAATATTTTTAGTTTCGTTTTTTTTTTTAAATTTTTTAGTGTTTTTTATTTACATGTAATTTGGTTTTTAATTTTAATGAAAAAAAATTAATGAAATATAAAATGTACAAATAAATAAAAAAGAAAAACAATAAAAAAGGGAAGGGGGAAGGGGGAAATGACATGGCGCTGACGTGGACAAGGGGGAAGGAAGGGGGAAGGGTAACCACACCCCATAGCCTAATATTTTCTCTGTGTTGTATGCATGTGGTGATTTAATCAGATAAATATCATTAATATATATGATAAAAAACAGAAGGATGTGATCAAAATATCACTGATGATTTAATAACTCCAGTTTAACATTTACTGAATATATAGAAATCTTATAATCACATAAAAATTACAAGTCATACTTTATATAATTATTTAGATTTAGATATTTTCATCTTCATTTTTCATGTAGAATCCTTATTAATAAACTAAAATCCCAAAACTAAACAAATTTATAGATTTGGTGTAATATTCTGGTAGAGACCCATATCCATTCCATTGTAGGCTATAGGAGCATACATCCACATGTCATCTGAGCTCAACAACTACAAGAAATTTATGAAGAAAATCATAGTTAGTTGATGAATACTAAAAAACAAAAATTTACATTAGTATTATTTATTAAAAGATTTATTTATTTATTTCAATATTGTTATTCTTAATTACCTGAATTTGAAGCTTCAAAAACTTCACATATTCCACTGCTTCTTCTAGCATTGTGCTAATATCCACTTTGGTACCATTTGGTACAAGGTTTTGAAGGATTCTCAATCTCTCATTTATCCTCTCTCTTCTTTTCTGCAATTTATCAAGTTCCTAATAATTAGATCATTATTTGAAATATTGATATTATGCAAAAGGAATAACTTTTTAACACATTGGTCAATTTTTTTTTTCAATGTTATCATGACCGGATCAGACAAGGAACCGAGCACAAATTAAACTGGTTTTTTTTTCACCTGTAAAACAATTAGCCGGTTTCCAAATCCAGTCGGATTGGTAAGGCGTCCAGTTATTGATCTGGTTCTAAAAACATTGGTTTTTCTTGTTTTCTTCAAGAAAAGATATATATAATACTTACCCTTGCATAGAGGCTTTGCGGATCAGTCGCGGTGCCTCTACTGGCTCTCGTCTTTACATTTGGGTTAACCGCTCCATCCATGTCTTGAGATCCATTACAATCATCACTGGAGCTACAAGAACTAGAACTTTGTCCATTCCTTTCACCATTATTGTTGTTTGCATTTTCTGTGTCATGATTCATCTTCTGGTTCTTCTTTGATTGCACATTCATCTTAGTTTTCTATAAATATCAAATACAAAAACAAGATTCTGTTAGATTTTCTTCAATGAACTTAATATTTTATGTTATGACATGTTCTTGAATATAAAAAATAGATTCCACATTCTCACAATGACACATAAAATAATATACTTACAATCTCTCTTGAAACTCGAACTCGTTTCTTCGGATTCTTCTCACTTTTCTGATTGTTGACTTCATCATCAGCTGCATCCCGAAAATCGGGTGTTGCATACTTCCTCTTAAGAGGGGTTTCGCTATTCGAAACAAGTGGATTAATCTCCATTCTAACCTTTTCTGCTGCTACATCTTGTGTCAAGTATAGACTTCCATCAGAAAACACTTGGGTTGGTATGCATGAGTTGTTGTTCTCATTCATCATATGATATTTGATGGATTGATCACATAAATCATTTGATAATGGAAGATGAACATTAGATGGACAAAATGGGAAACTTTCTTGATATGGGTATGAAAGGGGGATTGAGCCATTACTAGCATCACTGCCACTAAAGCTATTTTCTTTAGAGAAAATATGATGGAGATTAGAGTTAACATCATTAGAAGCATTAACTAAATGCTCAAATGAGTCAACAATACTAGATTCATCACTAACATGCAAAAATATGTTAGGAGTTTCAAAGTTTAAACCAAGATCACAATGACTTGATATCATCTCTTCATCACCACTAAACATCTTGCCTAGAGTGTGCCATTCTTCATTGAAGAAGTTTCCAAAAGACTCCATCTTTTTTATTTTGTGTGATGAGGAAATGAGGTTTAGAAATGATTGGGAAACTGAGGAAGAAGGGAACCTGTTTAAGCCTTTTATAAGGTTTCAAGAATGTTAGTTAGCATTGACTGGATTAATTAATCACTAATCATTGAGTTATGTAGGTGATTGACATCAGCAGTCAACTCTTGGGCCAAACTAACACGTGGCAAACTACAACTCATAACTCATAAGTATGACTACCCGTTTGTTTGTTTTTTTTAACGGCCAATTGGAATCACTCACGGACCACTGGAGTATCATCGTGCCACTAGTGATACCACGCGATCATATTCCACCATCAAGTCACCAATTCAGGAGAAAACTCATAATTATGAGAAAACCCCCTTTTGTGAGATTCGAACCCAGAACCTTATAGTCCATAAGTCTTATCCCACCACCAAGATGCCGCTGGGCTATAATGCCTTTGGCTATGACTACCCGTTTGCGCATTCGAAATAAAAATACAAAGGCAGTATTTCGTTATAAAATTAGGCTCCGGATATTTGCACAAGGTTAGTTTTTATTCACACAACCCTCTACGACCCGTAGAGGCCTCTACGGGTCGTAGACTTCATTTTTTACTTCTTCTACGAGCCGTAGAGGCCTCTACGGCTCGTAGAAGAAGTCTTATTAATTTTGAGAATGAAGAAGGGAGAGATGGATGTTTTATGTTGCCTACGGCCTGTAGAGGCCTCTACGGGCCGTAGACAAAAAAAAAACAAAAAACGTTTGGGACGAGGTTCGATCTTAGGCACATTATCACACAAACACACACACAAAGTCTTATTTCGTATATGGGGACCATCTGGGCTACCAGTTCGCTGGTTTCTTTGTTGGAAAAATTTAATATAACATAAACCAGTATTAGGCACCCTCTACGGCCTGTAGAGGCCTCTACGACCCGTAGAGGGGGTTTTTTTTAAATAATTTTAATTATGTAATAATTAATCCCGAGCGTGTAAAACATTAACACAAGCGTGTAAAACATTAATACAAATTTATAAAATAAATTTTAATTGTTTAATTTTTTTAGTTTTTTAATGTCGTCTCGATAAGCGTGTAAAATATAAACACAAACGTTTATATAACCAAACGATAAAACTAAAAGTTAAAACATTTACACAAGCGTTCAAAATAAAAATTGTTTAAAACATTTACAGATCAGAAAATCATAAGTCAAAAATCGAGTCATCAGGCGTCGGCGATGGCTGCGGCTGCGAGGTTCCGGGCTGCTGCGAGGAGGTCCCGGTCTCATGCTGGGTCTGCTACGTGATGGGCCCTAAAGTCGGTGGGAGACGAGTCTGCATGCCCAGCTGGCGATAGATATCCTGCTGGCCAGCAATCATCCAGCGCATCGCCTCGTCCTGCCGATCGCGCCACTGACGCATCTCTACCTCCTGCTGCTGACGCCAGATGTCCATCTGCTGACGCCACGCACGCATCTCGACAGCCTCCTCGGCAGTCGCACGTACGTCTGCCCTAACATCAGCAGGCAACCTGAGAGAGTGATAAACACGCGCCGGTATCTGCACATCCTCAGGCTACTGCTGAGGCATCTCAACGTCCCTCAGACCGCCCCCTCCTGCTCAGCAACAAACTGCAACCCGACCTCCACAGCATCACCTGCAATGGATAACAATAAATAATTAATTAATAAATAATAATAATAATAATAATAATAATAATAATAATAATAATATTCTAGGATTTTATAAAAAAATTGGGCAGAGTTTCCCCTGTTTTTACGCAAACCAGACAACACAAGTTGTCTACAAGTTTCCCAAATAATAATAATAACAATAATAATAATAAAAATAATAAGTATAATAATAATAATAATAATAATAATAATACCTCTAAGGCCCTGATGTACCAACGGCTCATGCACAAACTCCACGCCACCGGGACCAATCAGATAGTGGAAGGCTTCATGATCCGGCGTCTTCGCCTTCCTCGCCGTACAAGCCATAGCTTTCATCGTGGGTAGACCTATTGGGCTGAAACAAATAAACAAACTCATAAACATTAACATTAATAATAATAATAATAATAATAATAATAATAATAATAATAATAATAATAATAATAAATAAGAAGAAGAAGAACAATACAAGGGCGGTACTGGCGGAAACTGATTCCGGTTAATATAACCGAAATAATTCCCGGCATTGCAGCGCTCCGCAATCCTGCTGATAATCCCACCGCATGAGATGCCTCCCCGCAACTGCTTATGGGGGAAGGAGGCAAAGAACTCGGCCATGCACCGATGCAAGGCAATCGGCGTGCCGGTGAGTATGCAATATAGGTACATCAGGTCCGTCTTCGTCACCCGCTCGTTACAAGTGCACCGTGCCGTTAAGGAATAGGTAATGCAACGGTGAACATAACGAGCCACGGGGTGATGAATGTTAGATGCCCTGTCACACCTCTCCCCCTACACAGGATAACAATAATAAGTATAATAATAATAATAATAATAATAATAATAATAATAAGAATAAGAGATAATAATAAGAAAAAGAAGAACAATACGTCTCAGTTGGATTCCCGAACTCTGGACCACCAATGGTGGGCCACCACGCATAGAGCACGTCATCAGAAACAGTAGTGACAGCTCTAGTGTAGACATCCTGAACATTATCATTAACATTTAGAATAAGAACAAAAATAATAAGAATAAAAATAAAATTTATAGTAATACCTCTAGAAGCTCGTCGCTAGTGTACCACTGGGTGTGCGTAGCCCACTAGTCTAGGGAATAACCATACTCAACGCCGAGTATGGAAAACTCGACCTCTGGCGTTGGGCGTGTCGACGGTCCGGCGCCCGACTGATCGTCACCATCCTTTCGTGGCCGAAGGCGAAAGGTGGATAGGAACTCTATCACCAACGGCCGATGGGACGGCGCGTTGCAGTCTTCAAAAAACCTGTCCAATGGGCTCCCTTTCGGGATCCACTGTCGGGCAATCTCCTCTGCACCCCCTAGTGGCCCGAAGCGCGTGTAACATTTCGCATTTAATTATTTGTACGTTACGGATTTTAAACGACAAGTCTTATTATTATTATAATTTTTGGAGATATTTTGAACCCCTATACAATGATAATTATTCATATATATATTTATTTATATATATAGTGGTTAATAATAATAATAATAATAATAAAAACTAATGTATAGTTGGACTCTTACAACATAAACCTCTAACCCAACCCAACATCCCCAAACCTTTTTTTTTCAGAGCCCAAGAACACAGCCCAGAGTCTGAAGCTCGGCCCATCAAACCCGGCCCAATGGCCCAACCCCTCCTTCCCTTATTATCCGGTTTTATCAAAAAAAGGAGCGCCCCTGCTGGGTATCGAACCCGGATCACACCACACACACTCACGCGAACTAACCATCTGCTCCACTCCTCTTAGTTGGTTTAAACCCAACCTAAAATGTATTTAACACCTTCCAAATCGCGACCTGTCCCTTCCTGCTACTCTGCTACTCTGCGCGCTGCTGTGTAAACCAAAAAGGAAACTCCAAATCTCGCTATTAATTGATAATAATCAAGGAAACAATTGACTTGTTGAACTCGCCACGTCCATTACACGCGATTATCATTATTGACTCTCAATCCCCAATTAATTCACGCGTATGAACTTCAATGCGTGGTCAATCCTTGCCATTTTACCAATCCAGTCATCTCACTATAAATTGAACGCTTCTAAGCATTCACAACTCGCTCACAACTCTCCCTCAACCTCCAATTTCTTGTATCAAACCTCTGTTAATCAATTTCTGTTCGTTTTTTTTTGGCCGAACCTTTGATTGATCGTGCGAGCCCAATACATGTTTGTAAGTTCAAATTTTCTTATGGGATTCTTTAATCGGCACCTACAAAGCATAAGCCCTAAGATAAATCGGGTAAATGATGTATGGATTGCTCGATTTAATTTTCTAGGGCTCGAAAGTGAATTGGGGAAGAACAGTTAATGGTTATTATTTAATCAAACAGAATCTAAACACAACCACAGGTCTAGACCAAGTGGTTGTGTTGTTGCCTTGTTTCACAGCAGACGCGGGTTCGAAACCCGGCTGCATCAACTTTTTGTTCTTTATTTTTTCCTCTTTTGTTTATCAAATATATATATATATATTACTTATAATTCATAAATTCATTTTTAAATACTATAACACTTTTAAAAATGCTACAAAAATTATCTTATATGAATCTGATGTAAATGTTCAAACTACAATTTTTAGATTTCAGAAATTTATTTATTTAATATATATAATAATTAAATCAAGTTTATTCTATTTTATTTATAAAAATCTATAAAAATATCAAAACGATCTTATTAATTTCCACAAAAATTATTTTAAGTTTTTATAACATTAAACTTTTCAGAAATGATTTTTAATTCAGTAAAATCATTTATTTTATATTTTTAATCAATTTTTATTAGTTTTAATCATAATTAAATCATAATAAATCCAATTTTTAATATTTTTGCACCAAAATTTTATACAAATTATTTCTGATCATTTAGAACAGAAATATGATTTTTATACTAAAAATCATTTAATTTTAATATTTTTAAATATTAAAGTTAGATTTTGACAATTTGTTATAAATAGATTAAATAATCTATTTTAAAGAAAATAATTTTATGAAAATTATTTTTACACTTTAAACACATTCTTGTAACCATCTTAAGTTTAAATTTCATAAAAAGATTTTTGGTTATTTATTTACTAAATTTCTCTCAATTGGCGAATATTTTTAATATTAATCAAACAAGCAATTATCCCCAATTCGAAGCCCTAGAACTTAAACATTTGTAGACTTGATAGACTTAGACATATTTATTACCTCATTTTAGGGTGATACTTGATACATTTGGTCAACACATTCCTCAACAGATATAACATTTTACCAAGGTGAGTTTACATAGCCCCTTTTCTCTATTTTCACTATTTTTGGGGTGAAACATGTTTAAATATTTTATACTATCATTTACTCATACTCACTTGTGATTCAATTACATCATCATTCTATCATTTGACTGTAACAAAAAGACACAGTACAATCATTAACAATGATCAAGCCGCCTGTTTAGATTATAGCGCTATAGGTCTGACAAACCCATCCCACCCGCATAGACTCAGGGATGATCGATAACAGTAATAACATTTAACTAACTTGCGAGTTAGTCATCAGTCGACACAAGGTTTGGTTGTACAAAGACGCATTGTTGCATGTCGGTATCATACTCTATCATCATACAACCCTGAGTGTTGTACAAACTATTGTTATCAACTATTTCTCAAAAACCTATGTAATTCTCACCAACTTTTGTTGACCCAAACATTTTCAACTTAACATGTTTCAGGTCCTACTTGCTTGAAGAATTGCTTGAAGATATGTGCATAGTTTATTCAATTTGATGTACGAAGTCTTGTAGAATCATTGTATGTAATTTATTTAAATCAATTAATGAAAACTTATTATTCTCCATGAGCTACTGAACAATCATCAATACGTGGCACCCCGATGTTTCCGCCATCGGTTGGGGTGTTACAGATTGGTATCAGAGCCATGGTTATAGGGAATTAGGTTATTAGAAAAATAATCTAGTCTATAACCATAGGATTTAACCAGTACTTGTTTCTTTTGTTTGCTATTCTCTATCTCCCTCCTACTTCATATCCCTACTCTCATCCCTACAAGAAGGTTGCTCTCCATCACTGGATTCACTCTTAGACTAATAAGGCAAAAATCCTCAGGTTTAACCTGAACCCCCTTGAGATCTCGTCGAAGTTCTAGATCTTAATAACGAACACGTGCAATCTGGAAGGGTGAACGCCTGTATTCTGAGTCTTCTGTCTAGGCTGGCATTGCGCATATATCCCAATCAGACGAGGGACCCGGATGCCTACCTGGGAATTCTCGGGATGAGTGTTCACTTATAGGCTAAAGCATGTCTTCATATGTTATTAGAATCTGGAGCCTTTGATAAGTCAACGTTTTCGTTTATTCGTTTTAATTAATGAATAAATGATTACATTCCTTATATCACCTCATTCATTTCATGCCACATTGAACCTTCCTTGTGTCCCTTACGGATCATGTCTCCACGTCGTAGCACTCGCAATAACAGTGGTGAAAACCAAGAGGAAAGTAACAACAACCACAACACCAACCACAACAACAACCAAAAACAACAAAGGTGTTGATGCCCAACTGACTGCAATTATTCACAACCCTGGTAATTATGCTATAAATATGGAAACCCAAATCACTTCCGTAACCGATGCCCTAAACTGAACAGAGATCAAGACCCTCCAGCTACCTGACCAAGACTCACTATTTGACTATTGGTTACTTTTATGTATTGACGTTATTCGATTCAAGTAATAAAATTCAAGTATTATCATAACATCTGTGTGCATGTTTGTCTGAATGTGAACTAATTGCTATATCTGTAATCATACTTGCTTGTACAACAATTAGTTAACTATCAAACGACCAGCTTAACGATTGGTAGAGGTCATCATGTCATTCCAACAGTCGGGAGAGGCCCTACCACCTGAACGACTGACGGAGACTATCAGACCTGCTTAACAATCGGTAAAGTCATAAAAGGACGCAAAACCCTAATGTAAGGTAAATTGGTAATTACGGTCCGGAACGTAATCATGAATTTACAGGTACGTTAAGGTAGTGTGAAATTTTATCAAAGTCTTCAGTAGTTGACCAATTGTAACCCTGGTTTTCTCTTAACTTCGGGACGAAGTTCCTAAAAGTAGGGGAGACTGTAACATTTCGCATTTAATTATTTGTACGTTACGGATTTTAAACGACAAGTCTTATTATTATTATAATTTTTGGAGATATTTTGAACCCCTATACAATGATAATTATTCATATATATATTTATTTATATATATAGTGGTTAATAATAATAATAATAATAATAATAATAATAATAAAAACTAATGTGTAGTTGGACTCTTACAACATAAACCTCTAACCCAACCCAACATCCCCAAACCTTTTTTTTCAGAGCCCAAGAACACAGCCCAGAGTCTGAAGCTCGGCCCATCAAACCCGGCCCAATGGCCCAACCCCTCCTTCCCTTATTATCCGGTTTTATCAAAAAAAGGAGCGCCCCTGCTGGGTATCGAACCCGGATCACACCACACACACTCACGCGAACTAACCATCTGCTCCACTCCTCTTAGTTGGTTTAAACCCAACCTAAAATGTATTTAACACCTTCCAAATCGCGACCTGTCCCTTCCTGCTACTCTGCTACTCTGCGCGCTGCTGTGTAAACCAAAAAGGAAACTCCAAATCTCGCTATTAATTGATAATATCAAGGAAACAATTGACTTGTTGAACTCGCCACGTCCATTACACGCGATTATCATTATTGACTCTCAATCCCCAATTAATTCACGCGTATGAACTTCAATGCGTGGTCAATCCTTGCCATTTTACCAATCCAGTCATCTCACTATAAATTGAACGCTTCTAAGCATTCACAACTCGCTCACAACTCTCCCTCAACCTCCAATTTCTTGTATCAAACCTCTGTTAATCAATTTCTGTTCGTTTTTTTTTTGGCCGAACCTTTGATTGATCGTGCGAGCCCAATACATGTTTGTAAGTTCAAATTTTCTTATGGGATTCTTTAATCGGCACCTACAAAGCATAAGCCCTAAGATAAATCGGGTAAATGATGTATGGATTGCTCGATTTAATTTTCTAGGGCTCGAAAGTGAATTGGGGAAGAACAGTTAATGGTTATTATTTAATCAAACAGAATCTAAACACAACCACAGGTCTAGACCAAGTGGTTGTGTTGTTGCCTTGTTTCACAGCAGACGCGGGTTCGAAACCCGGCTGCATCAACTTTTTGTTCTTTATTTTTTCCTCTTTTGTTTATCAAATATATATATATATATTACTTATAATTCATAAATTCATTTTTAAATACTATAACACTTTTAAAAATGCTACAAAAATTATCTTATATGAATCTGATGTAAATGTTCAAACTACAATTTTTAGATTTCAGAAATTTATTTATTTAATATATATAATAATTAAATCAAGTTTATTCTATTTTATTTATAAAAATCTATAAAAATATCAAAACGATCTTATTAATTTCCACAAAAATTATTTTAAGTTTTTATAACATTAAACTTTTCAGAAATGATTTTTAATTCAGTAAAATCATTTATTTTATATTTTTAATCAATTTTTATTAGTTTTAATCATAATTAAATCATAATAAATCCAATTTTTAATATTTTTGCACCAAAATTTTATACAAATTATTTCTGATCATTTAGAACAGAAATATGATTTTTATACTAAAAATCATTTAATTTTAATATTTTTAAATATTAAAGTTAGATTTTGACAATTTGTTATAAATAGATTAAATAATCTATTTTAAAGAAAATAATTTTATGAAAATTATTTTTACACTTTAAACACATTCTTGTAACCATCTTAAGTTTAAATTTCATAAAAAGATTTTTGGTTATTTATTTACTAAATTTCTCTCAATTGGCGAATATTTTTAATATTAATCAAACAAGCAATTATCCCCAATTCGAAGCCCTAGAACTTAAACATTTGTAGACTTGATAGACTTAGACATATTTATTACCTCATTTTAGGGTGATACTTGATACATTTGGTCAACACATTCCTCAACAGATATAACATTTTACCAAGGTGAGTTTACATAGCCCCTTTTCTCTATTTTCACTATTTTTGGGGTGAAACATGTTTAAATATTTTATACTATCATTTACTCATACTCACTTGTGATTCAATTACATCATCATTCTATCATTTGACTGTAACAAAAAGACACAGTACAATCATTAACAATGATCAAGCCGCCTGTTTAGATTATAGCGCTATAGGTCTGACAAACCCATCCCACCCGCATAGACTCAGGGATGATCGATAACAGTAATAACATTTAACTAACTTGCGAGTTAGTCATCAGTCGACACAAGGTTTGGTTGTACAAAGACGCATTGTTGCATGTCGGTATCATACTCTATCATCATACAACCCTGAGTGTTGTACAAACTATTGTTATCAACTATTTCTCAAAAACCTATGTAATTCTCACCAACTTTTGTTGACCCAAACATTTTCAACTTAACATGTTTCAGGTCCTACTTGCTTGAAGAATTGCTTGAAGATATGTGCATAGTTTATTCAATTTGATGTACGAAGTCTTGTAGAATCATTGTATGTAATTTATTTAAATCAATTAATGAAAACTTATTATTCTCCATGAGCTACTGAACAATCATCAATACGTGGCACCCCGATGTTTCCGCCATCGGTTGGGGTGTTACAGCGCGTCCCAACAAATCCCCCTTGGCTTTTTGATCTTCTTTTTCTTCAACCTCTGAAATCTTTGATACGGGTAATCGAATCGCCGAAAAGCACAATGCTCCCAGCCCTGTAAGTCACCCTCTGCCATGGGGTTAGGCCCCCCCTGGACCACGGGCTCCTGAGGCTCCAGCAGCTCCTCCTCCTCATTCACGAAGTCCTCGTCTTCAAAATGATCCATAACTGCAAAACCAAAGAATTTATAGTTAGTTTTGGCGATTCAAAAGAATCGCCAAAACTATATTAGTTTTGGCGATTCAAAAGAAACGCCAAAACTAGTATAGTTTTGGCGATTCAAAAGAAACGCCAATACTAGTATAGTTTTGGCGATTCAAAAGAATCGCCAAAACTATATTAGTTTTGGCGATTCAAAAGAAACGCCAAAACTATACTAGTTTAGGCGTTTCTTTTGAATCGTCAAAACTAATATAGTTTGGCGTTTCAAAACTACCACAGCCCCACCACCACCACTGCCCCACCACCACCTCTCTCACCCCACCACCACCTCTCTCACCCTACCCAACCACCACTGCCCTCACCCCAACCCAACCCAACCTACCACAACCGCCACCTCCCTCACCCCACCCAACCACCACCACAGACCCACAACAACCCCACCCCAACCCACCACCACCACCACACCACAGCCTTAAAAAACTTAAAAAACCCTAAAACTAATAATAACAATAATAATAACAATAATAATGATAATACCCGAGAGGAAGGATGAGGAGGACGCTGGAGAAGGACGGGGAGGAAGGATGAAGAGGACGGTGGAGGAGGGTGGTGGATCGGCGAGAGAGGGAGGGGGAAAGTGGGAGGGTGTGTTTGGGGGAAAGTGAACAGATGAGCGATCAGATCTGGTTTTAAAACATACCTACGGCTCGTAGAGGCCTCTACGAGCCGTAGGCTCATATTTTGAAAAAAAAAAAACTAACCTACGGCTCGTAGACACCTCTACGAGTCGTAGACTCATATATTTTTTTTAAAAAGATGCTGATTTTTTTTATAAACTTCACAAAGTTTTTAGTAACCAAAAACTTTTGTCTACGGGTCGTAGAGGTCTCTACGACCCGTAGACTCAATGCCTTCTACGACCCATAGATGGCTTCTACGAGCATCTTCCAGACACCTACGGGTCGTAGAGGTCTCTACGACCCGTAGACAATCTCCTTCTACGGCCAGTAGAGCCCTCTACGACCCAGTAGAAGTTTTGGTTTTTTTTTTTTTTTTTAATTTTGTTAGTTTTAATTACATGGTATAGGTTTTTTTATAAAAAAATCGTTTTCATTTCATATTGTATATGTAAAATAATAATAAAAAATAAAAAAATGTACTTAATAAATCATTATACATTATAAAAACAAATTTACACCGAACTATCAGAAGAATCAGGACAACCAGTTAGGTCAAACCACTCTGGATCTGTTTGAGATAGCCTACGCCCCTCATCAAGATGATCCTTGTATAGTTCAAACCATGGGTTGTGATTTACATCTACCCAACCCGTCCATGCTCCACTCGGATAAGGCATCGGAGCGTCGTCTGCTAGCTTAAGCATGATGAAGTGGTTGCCGTTCACGAAGGCTATCGAAATGACCCGATGTTCTGGCACGCTTTCAGGATGACTGTGAATAGGGAAGAATGTGCTCGCTCCAAGAGAACTGAAGAATTGAAGGACCACACCAAATGCCTGAGCAATCAGTAATCCAGTCAAAAGCATCTCCATCCATTTTGAATTGGGTGTATTCCTGAGTCCATTCCAATCTAAGGACGAGTATATGCGGGCGAACCCGTTATCGTCGAATCCGTTCAAAATCTCGTACCAATCCTCATGGTATTGACCCATCATCTCTTCTATAAGAACGTGGCGGATCAAATCCCAGTCTTCCTCCTCCCTATCCAAAGCCACAGCTACAGATCGGAACCCACAGTTACCGTCTGGCTAAACATTTTGAATGTGCGTGACAAACCGTCGATAAAGGGGATCAATCTGATGTAACATTTCACGTTTAATAATTGTACGTTACGTATAATTTGGATAAAAAACGACAAGTTCTATTATTACTGTTTACATTTAATTATTTTTGTGGCATTTTGAACCCTAATACTATGATAATTATTCATTAGATATATATATATATATATATATATATATATACTAATTATATGTTAAATAAAATGTCAAAAAAATTGTGCTTGGGCCGGGACTCGAACCCGCGTCCCAAGCCGGTTCAATTATACACACACACACACAAACCAACTGCTCTAGCCAAGATTCTTGTTATAATCCGGGCATGTTATAATTATAACACGATTCAGAATTCATCTCAGTTGACTTGGAAAGTCAACTGAGATCAATGACCTTCCATAAACACAACCATTACTCGTAATTGATCGATGATTGGCATTTGTATCGTGATACCCGGCCTGTTCTGAGTCACACCCTCGTCAATTATCAATCAATTGTTACCATATTGATCAAACGACGCGTCAAACATTCAATACAAAGTCAACGTTACCAATTCGAACATCCAGACCATTACCCTATAAATTGGACATTCCTGTACGATCACAACTCGCCATTCATTCTTTCTAAACCCCTAATTTCTCATAAAAATCTACTGTTTTTGGAATTCTGTTCGAGTTTGACTTCGAAGTTGACCGTTCATTTCGTATTCGATTAAGTTTTGTAAGTATAATGTTTATTGTGGGTTTTATTGATCGGCACCCACACAACATAAACCCTAAGGTTAATTGGGTTAATGTTGTGTGGATTGCCCGATTGCAGAATCTAGGGCTCATATTTTGATTTTGGGGAAGAACACGAATTACTGATGTTATTTATTTTAAATAAACAGAAACCAAACACAACCACTGGTCTGGACCAGGTGGTTGTGTCTGGTGCCCACTAGCTGAGCCACGCGGGTTCGATCCCCCGCTGTGGCAAACTCTTTTCTTTATTTTGTTTTTAATCAAACAATCAACTTAATTATATATATTACTTATATTTTATAAATTCGTTTTAAAATATTAAAACTCTTTTAATAATTCTACAAAAATTATTTTAAGTTAATCTAATGAAAAAGTTTAACTTACAATTTTTAGTTTTCAAAAATTTATTTATTTAATATATTTAATAAATAAATCAAGTTTATTCTATTATATTTATAAAATTCTATTAAAATATCAAAACAATTTTATAAATTTCCACAAAAATTATTCTGAGTTCATATAATAATAAACTTTTCTGAAATGATTTTTATTTCGGAAAAATCATTTATTTAATATTTTTAATCAATTTTTGTTAGTTTTAATCATAATTAAATCATAATAAATCCAATTTTTAATATTTTGCACCAAAATTTTATACAAATTATTTCTGATTATTTAGAACATAAATATAATTTTTAAACTAATAATTCTTTAATTTTAGTATTTTTGAATATTAAAGTTAAATTTTGATAAATTGTTATAAATAGAATTAATATTCTATTTTAAAGAAAATAATTTTATAAAAATTATTTTTATACTTTAAACACATTATTGTGACCATCTTAAATTCAAATTTTATAAAAAGATTTTGTCCATTTATTTACTAAATTTCTCTCAATTATCAATCATTTTTATTATTAATCAAACGAACATTTATCCCTAATTCAAAGCCCTAGAACTTATACATTTGTAGAGTAGATAGACTTAGACATATTTATTACCTTATTATAGGGTGATATTTGACACTTTTGGGCAACACCACTATTCAATTTTTCAAGAAGTATAACATTTTGCTAAGGTGAGTTTTACATAGCCCCTTTTCTATTTATCACCATTTTTGGGGTGAAACATGTTACAACATCATTTATGCAATTCAATCATCAATGTGTCTATGTGTTTTTGTATGTTGCATTATGTCTTGAACATGACTAGGGTAAGCACAATTCTAGCATAATCATTAACATTGATCAGCCGACGGTATACATTGATAGATCTATTGGACTGACAATCCCACCCGGATACATGCCTCCTACAAAGGTAGCGTGGGTGTTTGTTATCGCATAACATATTCGAGTGAACCATGAGCGTATGCGATGTACCACAATACAACAGTCACAAGGGTTGATTATGCACTCGATTTACTTCTAGTATGTTTTCACATATGGACTAGACTTGCCATGACACATGAATTGCATAACATTTTTATTATCAAAACCTATGTAATTCTCACCAACTTTTGTTGACCCAAAATATTTTCAACTTAACATGTTTCAGGTTCTACTTGCTTGAAGATTTGAATTAATGCTTGAAGATGTGTGCATAGTTTTATTCAATTTGATGTACGAACTCTTGTAGAACAATTGTATGTAATTTATTTAAATCATTTAATGAAATTTATTATTTACCATGAGCTACTGAACAATCATCAATACGTGACATCCCGATGTTTCCGCCATCGGTTGGGGTGTTACATCTGATGCTTAAATTCTCTAAGCACAAATTTATACCTGTCACCGCCAAACATTGGGAAATCATGATTAGGGGATGTGTACATATGTATATATGTATGTATGTATGTATAAATAGTTATTTATGTACCTGTCCCCTACTAAGAGTGGATACTTTTTGCTACACACTCTCATTTTATCTTTACCCGGGCCTGATGGCCTACGTCTTCTAACAGGCTCGTCTTCCTACAATGGATAATAATAATAATAATAATAATAATAATAATAATAATAATACTAACATCTTCTTGCGCATCCTCCTGTTGTTTTTTTTCTTTGATTTTGTAGTTGGGCGCCCGCGAGTATTCTTTTGTACCTCAGGAGGTTGAGTGTCAGTCATACTTGGATTTACCACCGACTTTATTTTTGACAACATATTTCTTTGAACGCGTGGTGATTGAGACATCAGTGTCTCTTTGACTATCTCCCACTCACTCGCAAGGTCACGTTCCCCCCATACTACTTCCGGTTCGTAATTCAGTCGTGTCCAGAAGACGTCTATTTCGGACAGCTGTATTTTTATTCCTGTATTCAATAAACATAAACATAAACATAATAGTAATAGTAATAATAATAATAATAATAATAATAATAATAATAATAATAATAATAATAATAATAATAATAATAATAATAAAGTAATGGTATTACCTTTATTTATATACGAATCTAATTGACATGCACACGGCAACCCAGAACTCGTGAAAAGCTGGTGACCACAACTCATTTTTCATTCCTTCAACCTCTCTATATTATTTATCTCAGTTATCAACTTCTCGATCGCTGCATGGGAAACTTTACCGAGTAGGTTCTCAAAAAGAGGTATGTCATGGTGCACCTTTTTCACAGATAAACTCTCTTCAAACGAGTGGTTTATTGCCCTCTCTTGTGACGTTACCACATCGTCTGCAATCATCACAAGTTTGTGGAGTGAGTTGTTAGGCCCCTTAATGTGCATCTTAAACCTTGAATGCTGGCTCTCAACTCTGTTGGTCGTATACTGACCAAAGTTGTAGTTTGTGTCTGTCCATGCAGAAACAAACCTTTCTTTGTAGTCACGGAGCCAGACCCGGTCTATATATTCAAAAACACCTGTAAAAGATAGAACAAAGATATTTGTTAATGTGTGTATGCGTTTTAAACTAAATTAATAAAATATGTACCAGCTCGTTCGTCCTGACACAGTCGTTTGTAGAATCGGTCTAACCAGAGACTATAAAATGCCGGAGATGAAGATCTACATAATCGCTTAAAAGATTTCACGAATATTTCCCAATCTGCATTTCCAAAGGCTTGTCTGTAGTGCTTCAATATATTTCGTTGAATGTGATACCTGAATGTATAATAATAATAATAATAAAAATAATTAAAAATAATTAAAAATAATAATAATAATAATAATAATATGTATACCTGCATAACAACTTCGAAGCTGCTGGAAATACAATGTCGCATGCATTCATCAAGGCTTTCTCACAATCAGTTACTATAGCACGGGGCTCCGTACTATCTTCTAGCAACTCTTTAAGCCTTTGTAGCACCCATAGGTAGTTATCCTTTTTTTCACGGGAGATGAATGCATGGGCGACACAAAACGACTTGGATGTTGATGTCATACCCACAACTTGAACAAACGAAAGTTTATACTCGTTCGTTTTGTAGGTCGCATCAATCATCAGCACATGCGGGAACGCACGCCATAACCTGTGTGAGGTGGGATGGACAAACAAAATATCCTCGATCGCATTTGTCGAGGCATTCCTCCGGGTGAAGTAAACAAATTTTTTTCCACCAATGTGGCTTCGAGTACCTGCATAGCAATAATAATAATTAAAAAATAATAATAAAGAAGTAAAATAATAGTAATAATAATAATAATAAGAGATAATAATACCTGCATTTGAGTCCTGCCGCCATATAACAAATGCTTAACCTTGGTTATTGTGTTATGTATGTCTCTTAAGATGCAGGGACTATCCGGGTTTTGTTTTCTAACGGCCGAATGTATGTCTACTGGCGTAACATTTTGAAAATAAAGTGTATCCACCAATTTTAACTCGCCCGGACCCAGCCTCCTAGCATACGCGTGACCCTCGATGTGTTGGAAAGGTTTGTGATTATGTGTTTGGTTTTGGACCTCCAAAATATAACCATCGTGGCCGGAGTGGTATCTCCCTATTACTTCAAACGGGCAATTACATTTTTTACTGCTCGTCTTTCGAACCGTGGCTACACTATGATGTACGCCACTACGGTCACATCGTATCCATGCCGTCGTTACCCTCCTATTCGGCCCCCTGCCTTCCGAAACAGTACGTGAGTATACGGTAATGTAACCATTTTTTTTTTTTTGCCCTTTGATAAACCCACTCTGTCAGGTCTTTAAGAGACCCGAATAACTGCAAAATTTATTTACGAGTTCAAATAACAACTAATATATACGAGTTCAAATCTCACAAACCCTACGAGTTCAAATAACAACTAATATATACGAGTTCAAATCTGACAAACCCTACGAGTTCAAATAACAACTAATATATACAAGTTCAAATCTGACAAACCCTACGAGTTCAAATAACAACTAATATATACAAGTTCAAATCTCACAAACCCTAAAACAAATTTAGGTACGGGACTAAATATACGAGTCTAAATATGTACACTACTAAATATACACGGATCTAAATTATAAACAAGTGCAAATACATAAACACACCTGATTTGTTTCGTACGAAACATCCGGGACAGGTTCCTCGCCACCGTTATCACCTCCCTCGTGCGAATGATAAGTCCCGTATTCGTACTGTGGATGACTTGGCGGCGGCACGTAAAATGACTGCGGTTCTTCTATGTACTCCTGGTTCAAATCGGGGAGCAGATTCAAATCGGGTAGTGCTTTTCCGTCACCACAGTGAACAACGGATCTAACCTCCTCCTCACCACGTTCCACCACGGCTCCGAAAAGGCTTTCCGAGACGTGAGATATGCTAAACGAATGCTCCCATTCATCTGAAACATTACCGTAGTGGCCCGAAGACATCGCGGTAGCTTGGAATCGTTCGGATTTTTTGTGCTCCGTTTTTTTTTTTAAAAAACTCGTCAACTGGGGAAAGAAGACAAGGAAGAAGAATATATCTGGACCTCTACGGGTCGTAGAGGCCTCTACGGCCCGTAGAGGGTTTAATGCTCCCACCAACTAGCTTCTCTACGGGCTGTAGAGGCCTCTACGACCCGTAGAGGAAGTGCTTTTTCAGACTGACACACTGAAAGTCAGTCTGTTCATTGAATTACCTCGTACCTCGTATTCCCTACGGGCCGTCTAGGGTTTAAATGCACTCGACTTACCCACCTCTACTACCCGTAGAGGCCTCTACGGGTCGTAGAGGGTTCCTCATTTATTACACTGACACCCTCTACGACCCGTAGAGGCCTCTACGGGCCGTAAAGAGCTGTGCAAACTTACTTTTTGTAATTGTGTAAATAACATACCTCTAAAATTATGTCATTGTTTTTTTCAACCAAAAAATATAATAGATTATATATTAACACCTTGTAAGTGCTTTTAGAACCGGGTTAGACCGGCTGGTCGGACTAGAAACCAGACACCACTGGTTCGCTTATACGTATATGAACCGCTTTTTTCTTAATTGGCCATATATGGAACATGTGATTAGACCAGGTTACATTTTTTTATCGTGTTTTTCCTTCCAAAATATTTATTTTATATATTTACTAACTTCAATTCTATATATCGTTTAATTATGACTTCATACTTCACTAATGTTATAAATAAATTCACACCGAAATATAAAGTATTCTTATATTATTTTAATGTGTATTATTTATTTTTACATCAGTTCGACGATGGTTCATGTTATGATAATATTTAAAATCGGTTTGTTTTATTTAAAACCCGTAAAAGAATAAATAAAAATTGTGACTTAAAACTTGTTTTTTAAATGTGGACTTAATTGGCCTAGTAGAACTAGCCCTTTCGGAGGCACACGAGGTTTGTACCAATTATTATTCTAAGTATTTTTCTAACAAGTATTCATAAACAATATTAAAAAAAAAAAAAAAAAAAAAAAAAAAAAAAAAAAAAAACTTAGGGTGCAAGTTCTCATGCATATCTATATCTATCTATACATATAATAAACCAAAGCCATTTTAATGACATGACACTCAAAGAGACATTCTCTTTCTTGAGTGTGCTATGTGTCATCCCATGTGGCATTGAGATATTTTAGGAAAAAATAATTTAAAAACAAAATTGGATTTTTTCACCCTCATGTTTCTCCCCATAATTTTTAAACGTTAATATTTTTAATATACGAGATTTTTTAAAGAAAAAAATTACACCAAATTAACGAGCGTTTTACTATCTTTCCAACGAGTATCATACTGCTATATAAAAAACGGAGAAATTTTTTTGTGGTGTTTTGTTCATACAGGAAAAAAAACACAAAGTGTTTAGGTAAATCATTAATCATGTATAGAAAGTCACTAATTATGTTTAAATCAGTAAATATGAAAAAAAAAATCAACCAAAGTCAAATAGATTAATAAAGTTATACGTTGTTTTAAGTTAGGTATCAATATTATTATTTTAGAGTTGTACATTTGTTTAGTCTTTAGGATAGGTGTTAATATTAGAGTTACATTAAAGTTCTACATTCTTTTAGGTTATGTATTAGCATTGGAGTTGTACATTGTTAATTTGTTTTAGGTTAGATATTAATATTAAAGTTATACATCAGTCTATTTCATATGTAAAATTGATGTATCATATTAAATTTCTCAACCCGGGACGCTCTTAGGGTATAATCTAGTTTGTTCATATTCTAATTTTTGCTTCCACTCCCATAGCGATATCTTATTCACGTTTTATTTGTAACTTTTTACGTATCAAGGTTTTTTTTCTTCTTAAGATATAATAAGTGAACTCGTGTGGCTATCAATTTTATATCTTTAAATTCATCAATGTACATAAGCTGTAGGACATGGGTTACGATTTTATTAAAATTATTAATAAAAGAAATAGAGACATACTCTATATACATTTGGGAAATTGTAGTACACAAACCGTGTATGAAAATTAAAAATAAATACAACAAATGTAAGTAAATTGATTCAAACCTAGTCTTCAACAAGATCATGAATCACGTCTTCTAGCAATCTCATTAAGCCCATCTAAAATGATTCAACCAAGATCTTCAAAAACTCAAGTCTTCAACAAGGTCTTCTTATAGTCCTCCATGGCTTCAAGAATGAACAAACTAATGTTGACGGTTGAGGCTGAGGCACGTGTTCAACACGCTTCCCTTAAAACAGATTTCGCGCCTCTACTAAAGACAACGCGTCTGTCTCCCAGGATACAACGGCCGAAGCAGTCTGTACTGCCGGATAAGGCCACGCACCCGAGGTTACACCGGATAAATTAGTGTGTTGAAATATTGAGAGGTGAAGATGATGTTTAGAGAGTACTCCTTTCTTTATTTAGTGAGACAAAGAAATATACAAAGGTTTCTTTGCTTGACATTATTTTGAGTAATACACAAAGTAGTTCTCTTGTTCAACTCTCTTCTCTTCTTTGTATCTAAGACTTCTCATCACAAAATAAGGCACACAAACCTCATGTTTATATGCAAGAAATATAGACATATGAAGAGACTAAATTAATTCATCAATTATTAAATAATAATTGTCATGATAATTAGAGACATAAAGTCTCTCATTTATCAACATTTAACAAGAGTTTAATCTTCATTAGTGTCATGAAATAAAGGACTCAACTCAAGAGTCTCTTTAATAATTTCACTAAATAGCAATTAAATTTCATTCATCATTCTAAAATTCCAACAATCCCCACATGAATGGAGATTGATCAAAACACACAAAATTTTCAATGCAACCTCGACAGTTAAGTATTGCAGGATAGGTAGGTATTAACTTTGAACCTTCCTTTGTGAAGCATACTTAATCTCCTAGCGGTTTGTAGACGTGATATCCTTGAACAAAACCCCGTTTGTGTAGATGACAATACACTTCACACAATACTCTCCTTAGCTGGGCCATCCCCTCATTTTCGTGTACAATAATGGTCCTGGAACACTATCCTGGTTCTGCGAGAGCTCTAGGAATTGTGCCCCCAATTCCATTTGAAGCGACCCCACTTCTCTCTAACATAGGTGATTTTCCTCAAATCATTAAAAGCATTATAGTTATGATTTACCTACATCAATTACCATATATTATGCTTATCCTCACAATTTGTCACTGAGTGTCATAGGAATGGACAAGGATGTATTTAAACACCCTGTTATAGTTTAGGGGAATATATGTATAACCATATATACTAGCTTACACATATTAGCCATACCCCCACAGTGACCGCCCTTAGGCGTATGAATTAGTTGTCCTATTGAACTTAGATCTTGGGATCTCCAATTAACTAAGGTAGGTTTCCTTCACATGCCTTTTTCTATGGCTTTAGTCTCATTCCACAACTTGATCTCTCATCAACCCTCAGGTTGTTGGATCCATAACATTATCTTTGACTTCGTCAAGTCACTACTTGATAATTTTGCAATTGAGATCAATTGTACTAACATGTTATTGACGCGCAAGTCGTTCATGCTTTATTGTCAACTTGTAAGACTATAACTCATGATCTAAACTTTGATCTAGTTATAACGTCTTCTTTTTAGACTAAAACAAATCTTATTTCAATATGAACATGTATTCATTATGCATATGGCTGGTATGCTCAATCATCAGGCATTAATATACCGATTGGCATCTGAGTCTATTCAATTAGATTGACTCCTTATCAATATGACCATTGTGTATTCTAGTTGACATCTGAGTTTAAACAACGAGATGGCTTGTCACAACCATAACCTTTATTGCCAACTTTTAACTTTATATTATCAAATGCAAGTTATCCCCCACATTTAAGCATTATTGGATTGAAATAATCCAACACGAGATAAAGGTAAAGTTGTTCCTTAAATGGATCGCTCCCTCACATTATTTGCACTTTGATCAAGGTTAAGTAATGCTATTCACGATGACTACTAGACACCTTGATTAGATCACAAATATCTACATCTTTGTGCCAATTAAGTCGTTCAAGTATACTTTACACCTAATACTCCACTTGTGCACAAGAGGTTTTAAAGCTAAACAAGGCAACATATGCCTTAGCATGAGATGCCAACACTTTGGCGTGTATGTGTTCTCCTTGTTAGAAAATAACAAGGGGCAAAGTCAACATTCAACATCATTCCTTTTCTTCCTTTACAGCTGGCGTCTAACCATAATGGAGAGTTGGTCAATTATGACCGTTTTCCAATTTATTTAGTTTCTATCTTCAGCTCTTGAATCAATCTTTTATCATTATATATGTTCTTCTTCTCTGTAATGTAATATAAGAAAAACACAAAAAGAATCCTTTGTGAAAACATGGTATCAGAGCAGTGAATGATTCTAGGATCATCTCATTCGCTCATCAACTACCTCTCATTCAAAAAAAAAAAAGAAAAACTCAAACCCAACAGCTTTCAAATCTGTCACCCAACAGCGAACCATGTCTACCGACAATGAAGCAAGCATCAATAATCTGTCAATTCAGATTGCAAATCTGCTCAAAAATATCCTTAATTCTCAATTCCTAACATCTCAACAAGGTGTGATGTCAAGTCTTGCTGGAGCGAACAAAACTGAGGGCATCGGATTTGTCTCAAAAGGTAGCAAGGAACCCGGAAAAACGGGTGCCTCTGTGGGAAACTTAGAAGTCACCAACAGCGGCGACGACCAACATGTTTTTGGAAACCGGAACGGCGGTTCCGATGTCATAGCCTACGCCAGCGGTGGAAGCGATGGTTGCTCGGACAACAAAGGAGGTATCGGGTTTGGGGAAAACTCCTCAAACCCTCTTTTTATGCATTCTGAAATTAAAATGGTTGATTATTTTGAGGGCCAAATAGAACAGACAACTGTTCTTACAACCAAACTAGAAAAACCTTGTGATCCTTGTGATAAAGGTGTTTTTTATAAACAACAAAAAGAAGAGACAAATGTTAATGGTCTTGCAACTAAACAAACATAAACTTGGAATAAAGGTATCTTTTATAAACAAAAGAAAACCAAACGTAAAAAAGGTTTTTATTTAAATAAAAAATCAAAAAAATTATATTTTAAAATTAAAAAAATTAAGAATCGTGGACAAGCTAATGTGGCCCAAATGTATAATAATTTAGATCAATCTTGGATATTTGATTGTGGTGCGACTGACACCATGACATTTGATCCAAACGATATTGTCTCAAAAAAACAAACCGCGGATCAATCATATAAAAACCGCCAACGGGGAGGCTATACCCGTTAAAGGGGGAGGGACTGTTGAAATAACTCCAACTCTTAAGCTCTCAAATTGTCTTTATGTATCGTCTTTGTCACATAAATTATTGTCCATTAGCCATGTGACAAAGGAATTAAATTGCACTGTCTTAATGCACCCCACATTTTGTATCCTTCAAGATATCAGGACAGGAGTGATTATTGGGCGTGGCACTGAACGTCAAGGGTTATATTATGTGGAAGAAGTGACTCAACATGGTAGTGTGATGCTTGCTCATGGGACTACAAATAGAGAAGCTTGGTTATGGCATAGGAGATTGGGGCACCCTTCCATAGGTTATTTACATCTTTTATTTCCTAAGTTATTTCCTTCCAATAAATCTTTAAATTGTGAGACTTGTGTTTTAGCTAAAAGCCATAGACATACCTATAAATTAAATAACACAAGAGTTGGTCTACCCTTCTCTCTAATTCATTCTGATGTTTGGGGACCCGCAGAAATTAATGGGGGGCAAAACTTTCGTTATTTTGTGCATTTTATTGATGATTGTACTCGTATGACATGGTGTTATTTTTTAAAACACAAATCTGAAGTTTTTGATAATTTTACTATGTTTTATACAATGATACAAACTCAATTTAAAACCAACATTCAAATCCTTCGATCCGATAACGGAGGAGAATATGTAAATGAATCTATGAAACGATTTTGTCAAAACAAAGGAATTATTCACCAAACTACTTGCCCACACACTCCTGAACAAAACGGTACCGCTGAACGAAAAAATCGTATTCTTTTAGAAATAACTCGAGCCTTTCTTATTGAATCTCGAGTCCCTAAATCCTTTTGGCCTGAAGCTGTTGCTACTGCCACGTATTTAATCAATAGGCTTCCAACCAAGGCTCTCGACCTTAAGACTCCTCTTCAAGCTCTTTCCGATTTTACCAAACTCCCCCCTCCACTCACATTAGAACCTCGGGTATTTGGATGCTCTGTCTTTGTCCACATACCCAAAACTGATCGTGGGAAACTAGGTCCATGTGCGGAAAAGTGCGTATTTGTGGGCTATGGTATCGAAAAAAAAGGGTACCGGTGCTATAACCCCAAAACACGGCATATGTACACTACACTTGACTGTGACTTCCTTGAAACCCAATTTTTCTATACCTCCCAACACATTAGTGAGGGGGAGAAAGAGTATGCCGACACACTGAGTTGGTTAAACTGGTTTCCATCGTCACCAGAAATTAATCACAATACCCAAGATGAGTCACATGCTTCCACACAATCAGGTGAACCAACCATCATTGCCACCAACCACGATCCTCCTAGTCCAGTTATCGAGGTAAGTAACTTTCAACTTAATGAAAATATTCAAAATAATGAAACACATGAGGATAATCAACATAACGAGTCTCATATTGACACAACTAACAATTATGAAAATCCTATAGAACAAACTGTGCAGGAAGAATATGAGGAACCAATACAAGAAGAAATAATAACTGAAAGATATGAACTTCCTCCGAGAGTCAATAGAGGAGTCCCACCAAAACGATACTCCCCAGAGAAGGAAACTAGGTCTTCTAGATATCCCGTGGCAAACATTGCCAAAGGAAACTTATCTAGAAAAGCCAAGGCTTTTGCTTCCTCCTTGTATAATGAACAACTCCCAAATTCAGTGGAACAAGCCTTGGATTCAAAGAATTGGAAAGATGCTATGGAAACAGAAATGGAAGCTCTTGTTAGGAATGATACATGGGAGAAATGTGTCCTCCCCCCAGGAAAGAAACCAGTAGGTTGTCGTTGGGTCTTTACAATCAAGCACAAACCAGATGGCTCCATTGAAAGATATAAAGCACGATTGGTAGCGAAAGGGTACACCCAAACATACGGGATTAACTACTCAGAGACCTTTTCCCCAGTAGCTAAGATTGACACCATTCGTGTTCTTTTTTCGATTGCTGCGAATAAAGGATGGCCGCTTCACCAATTCGATGTTAAGAATGCCTTCCTCCACGGAGAATTAAAATAAGAAGTTTACATGGACGCCCCTCCTGGATTCACTGAAAACTTCAAAACCAATGAAGTATGTCGGTTAAAAAGAACTCTTTACGGGCTTAAGCAATCTCCTCGAGCTTGGTTTGGCAGATTTACCTTAGCAATGAAGGGATATGGTTTCCATCAAAGCAACTCCGATCACACTTTGTTCCTTAAACGAAGAGGTAAACTTGTGACTTGTTTGATTATATATGTTGATGATATGATTATTACAGGAAACGATGAAGAAGAAATGGAGAAGTTAAAGGCTAAGCTGTTCAACGAGTTTGAGATGAAGGACTTGGGAAGACTTAAGTACTTTCTTGGAATTGAGGTACTGAGGTCTAAACAAGGAATCTTTATTTGCCAAAAGAAATATATTCTTGACCTCCTGGCCGAGACAGGAATGATTGACTGCAAGCCAACCGACACCCCAATGATGTCTAACCAGAAACTATATATGGAAGAAGGAGCAGAATTAACGGATAAGGAAAGGTACCAACGGTTGGTGGGCAAACTTATATACCTCTCACACACTCGCCCTGATATTGCATACGCAGTTGGGGTGGTGAGCCAATTCATGCATCAACCGCAAGTTGCTCACATGGATGCAGTATGGAGGATCATACGGTATCTCAAAGGCACTGTAGGCCATGGGGTTCTTTTCCAGCCAAACAAACATCTAAGAGTCCAAGCGTATACAGATGCGGACTGGGCAGGAGACAAAGGAGACAGAAGATCGACATCAGGATACTTCACCTTGGTTGGTGGGAATCTTGTTACATGGAGAAGCAAGAAACAAAAGGTTGTAGCCTTATCAAGTGCTGAGGCTGAATTTCGAGGGATTGCACGAGGTCTAGCAGAAGTACTTTGGATACGCAAACTGTTGAAGGAAATCGGGTTTCCTCAACCGGAAGCTAGCACTATTATGTGTGATAATAAGGCTGCAATACAAATATCAGAGAATCCTGTTCAACATGATCGTACTAAGCATGTAGAAGTTGATAGGCACTTCATCAAAGAGAAACTCGAAGCTGAAATTATAGAGCTTCCATTTGTTCATTCAAAGGACCAATTAGCAGATATATTAACAAAGGCCGTCAACGCGAAGATATTCAGTCACTGTCTTAGCAAGTTAAGTATTGGAGATCCCACTACTCAACTTGAGGGGGAGTGTTAGAAAATAACAAGGGGCAAAGTCAACATTCAACATCATTCCTTTTCTTCCTTTACAGCTGGCGTCTAACCATAATGGAGAGTTGGTCAATTATGACCGTTTTCCTATTTATTTAGTTTCTATCTTCAGCTCTTGAATCAATCTTTTATCATTATATATGTTCTTCTTCTCTGTAATGTAATATAAGAAAAACACAAAAAGAATCCTTTGTGAAAACACTCCTCACTATCCATTAGACTGAAGGAAGTTATATATTTTTAGTGTTTGTTAGACACCAAATTCATTCTCATGCCATCTTATAATTTGAATGTTTAAAGTTAATTTAATCTCCACATAGCATCTAAATTAACATGTACTAGTCTAGCATGCTTTAGACTACAATACTCTAGAATGTGAACAGAAGATGCATCATTCTAATTCTTCACAGCCTTAAGAGATATACGCATTATCTCTTACCAACATTCATTCTTATTTTATACATGACCATGAGATTTTTTTTTCATATAGTCTCATATGTATGTTACATAAACATGCATTTTCCATTATTCAGTCTAAGAATATAACATTTTTGCCTTTGATCTCAAAGGCTTCACCATTAACTTATAAGTACTTGACTATAAGTTTTATCTCGAGTAACTTGGGTGAACACATTCATCGCCCACAAAAGGTACAAATAGTATAAGTGTACAATCACTTTTATGTTGATATGAAATCACTTAGATTCACTCTCAACAAGCCAACTTCAAAATTGTGTCTTTAAGTGACATGCCTTGTCGTTTTCTTTTAAAGCTATGTATATTTAGGACACTCTCCCAATTTTAATGTTAAAACCTTTACATACTTCAAACAACTTGAAGGTGGTAGACATATCAACATGTCCTCCATTTCTAATGGTACTTTTGGAACAAATCTTGCCCGGTTCATTATAGATTTGTATTAACATATATTTCTTCCATATGTTAAATTTCACACTTGTGAATTTCCACGATAACTTCTAATGAAGTATGTCGACATGTAACATGCTTGTGTATTTCATCTCAATACACTCACCACTTTCTTTCACGATTCTCTCATGACGTGGCTAGACATTTGATGTGTCGTCTCCAACTTTTAGTCAATGCAACAACTCTTAAGTTGTTTATGTCCAATTCTTTTCATATACTATCCGTTTATAACAATGTTCTTTAACATTGTATATTTGATGCTATAGTTATTTATTAAAAAAATAACATTTCATACGTCACAAACCTTACTGATTTATTTCTTTGTAAATAAAAATTGCACGTGTTATCCAAAGATATTGAACACAAACAATAAATAATATACATTCGAAACTAAATCATAAAGTGCAAAACACTTTTAAAAGTTTAAACGGATAAGTAGACATATCTACACATCAAATCTCATAGTGTTATCATCTTCAACACTTTTATCATCCATCAAAGTCATCATAACAATATCGTCTTGCAACATGTCTTGAGAACTTTATGCACTTATAAGTACAAGTTCCTCATTTGATCGTGAAATTCTAATGTTGGACAGTCACAAATCTGTTCAAAACAACACCGGCCAAGTCGTTAAAAAGACTACAATTAAGTAGTGAAGCTTGAACAATTAATCTTGTTCACAACAACACCAAGTTGTTTTCCACCATATAGTGTCAACACTACTTTGGTTCAACATATGCTACATTTAGAAAAAAAGTAACACACCGTTTGAATTATCAAAACTATGCAAAACTTGTTTTAAAATCATTCTAAAACATTTTCTTAGTTTTGCAATATATTATATTTATAATATCAATACGGGTTTATGAAACCGTATACCGAAACCCAAAATATTAAACTATTTTATATGGTTTCAGTTTAATACATCTACTATAACGGTTTCTAATCCATAAAAGAATCCATTTTTAATGAACATACTAGAAAAATAAAATGTTTACCTAAAACATTTTCCTAGTCATTGTGGTTTACAAAATAAACCCGTTCTAACAAACATGTTAGAGCTTAAATGATTCTAATGCGCACGTTAGAGACATTTTTTTACATGAAATATTTCCAAATATTCCATTTCATAAAAATATATCGTATTTAAGCTCGTATCAACGATAAAATTTTTCTAACACACATGTTAGAAAACTAAAACGAGTTCTAATGCGCACATTTAAAAGTATTAAAACTTATATACGAAATATTTTAAACACACATGGTTCATAATATTAAACCACTTCTAACACACAAGTTAGAAAAAAAAAACTATTATCGTCCCTTTTTTTTATATCGGCGGTTTTTATGAACCATTTCTAACACGCATGTTAGAAGACGAATGATTACAAAAATCATTTTAAACCTTTTTTTAACCCAATCGATAGCAATAAACGGTTACAAAAATTGTTATAAAACTTATCAATAAATCAGTTCTAACATGCTCGTTAGAATCAAACGATTACACAATCGTTATGAACTTGACAATTTATTTACAATAAACAAATTCTAACACCATCGTTAGAAGTAAATGATTACAAAAATCATTGTCATGCTTATTGATTTATATATAAAAAACACTTTCCAACACACTTATTAGACATTATCGATTACAAAAATCGTTATAACACTTATCGGTTTGCATAAAACAAACCGGTTCTAACATGCTCGTTAGAAATAAATGATTACAAAAATCATTATAAGGCTTTTTAGTTTATCAAAATAAACTATTTCCAACACCCATTAAAAGAAACGAGACGCTTAGACAAACTTCTCAAATCAATATATTTTTTCTAATATAATCATTTCTAACACACGTGTTAGAAAATGAAAAGTTTACAAAAAACATATTGTTTATAAAATAAACCAAGTCCTACGCGAACGTTGTAGAATTTAACATTTACAAAGAAACGTATGGTTTACACCAATAAACCCGGTATAACACACATGTTATAAAAAAATCACGATTAAGATCGTTTAAAACCAAATGGTTGAATCAAAACCAATTGTTTTGTATCACAGTGTAGGATTTAACATTATACCACAATATCTATAAATCCAAACCCAACAAGTTGTACTACATACATATTTCCCAAAACAAATATTTACAAGATTATACAAAAATCTCTAAAACAATTTTTTTAACCACTTCATGAACCCAAAATCCTTATGAATAAGGTTTTAAGATTGTAGCAACAATCTCACGAAATCTGTTTTAAGATTGTAGGACATGGGTCACGATTTTATTAAAATTATTAATAAAAGTAATAGAGACATACTCTATATACATTTGGGAAATTATAGTACACAAACCGTGTATGAAAATTAAAAATAAATACAACAAATGTAAGTAAATTGATTTAAACCTAGTCTTTAACAAGATCATGAATCACGTCTTCTAGCAATCTCATTAAGCCCATCTAAAATGATTCAACCAAGATCTTCAAAAAGTCAAGTCTTCAACAAGGTCTTCTTATAGTCCTCCATGGCTTCAAGAATGAACAAACTAATGTTGACGGTTGAGGCTGAGGCACGTGTTCAACACACTTCCCTTAAAACAGATTTCGCGCCTTTACTAAAGACAACGTGTCTGTCTCCCAGGATACAACAGCCGAAGCAGTCTGTACTGCCGGAGAAGGCCACACACCCGAGGTTACATCGGATAAATTAGTGTGTTGAAACATTGAGAGGTGAAGATGATATTTAGAGAATACTCCTTTCTTTATTTAGTGAGACAAAGAAATATACAAAGGTTTCTTTGCTTGACATTATTTTGAGTAATACACAAAGTATTTCTCTTGTTCAACTCTTTCTCTTCTTTGTATCTAAGACTTCTCATCACAAAATAAGGCACACAAACCTCATGTTTATATGCAAGAAATATAGACATATGAAGAGACTAAATTAATTCATCAATTATTAAATAATAATTGTCATAATAATTAGAGACATAAAGTCTCTCATTTATGAACATTTAACAAGAGTTTAATCTTCATTAGTGTCATGAAATAAAGGACTCAACTCAAGAGTCTCTTTAATAATTTCACTAAATAGCAATTAAATTTCATTCATCATTCTAAAAATTCCAACATAAGCTCTACATGTCGTTATTCATATTTACTTTTTTTTTTGGCACAGTTCGCGGCTAAATCACCTTTGCCACATGAATAATTTATTTTGCTTTTGCACTTTGGTTCCTATCATTGGTTGACTGTTGTTGTAAAGTTTCAAATGGTACAAAAAGTATGGGTTCCAACAAACTAGCTGAAGAGCACAACCAACCGAATAGTAATAGCCGGTGTTCATGTACCTGCAATGAGCTCACAGATTTGTTTATAGTTCCTTTAATGAGCCTGCCCATGAATTGCTCCCACAGAGTCAACCACGGTTAATTATGGAGTTATCCTTGCGTTCACAATCAATGCACCCAAGATGTGTTGGTGACAACGAGACAGGAAATTTCATATGACGCATCTCTCCTGTGTAGACTAAACAAAAAGATGTTAGATTTCCTAAAGTGGCACAAACACCCTCCCTTGAGACTCATCATGCCCAATGAGGTTTGCTTTAGCTACCAGAGAAGTGGTTTGATATCGTTTATAACTTCCAACCTCTCAAACCAGCTAATATTGTCTGCCTTTCCACAAGAAGTTCAAGCATTTTTTTTTTGTTGATATCTAATACTAATTAATACCAACTAGTCTTAAATAACAATGCAAGAAGTAAATAAATTACGACATGACATGATTTAAACATGTGATCATGGGTTATTGGCTAACAAGCCAAATAAACCATACATGCAAAAATACAAGTAGTGGGGGTATGGGTTTGTTGTGGCGGGCAATGGCGGAGGATAATGGGGGCAGGGGTTGTTGGGTGTGAAGTCTTTGGGCTAGTTATTGCTATTGGGCTTGTTTTATTGGATGTATAGAAAGCCCATTTAGGTTTTCTTGTTCACCAAGCCTAAACCCTAGATTAGTCTCTATATATATCGTGTCTATGTAATTGTAATAGTTGTCAGAGCTTAATAAGATATCCCTAGTTGCAGCCCGTGGACGTAGGTTCCGCACTAGAACCGAACCACGTAAAATTCCCGTGTTCGTGTGCCGTGCTTTATATTTTCTTGGTTGTTATTGCGTGTTTGTTGTGAATCGATCATTCTGTTGCGCCACTTAATCCTAACAAGTGGTATCAGAGCTCCGGCTTGTTGGATTCATGTAACGATTCGCAGAGGTGTTTATTCTGTTTTGAAGATTGGAGGTTAGGGTTTGTGATAACCCTTGAGAGCCGTCGGATCTTCTGTTCGAAAAGGAAAGTACTGGGTTAAACCAATTGAATCGACGCCATTATGTGATGTTGCTGTGAACGCGCCGTTTACAACCGTTTTTTCAGTCGTGATCAAGAGAGACAGTTCACTCGTTTTTGTTTTCTGATTAAGGTTTGTTTGGGTTGTTGTTCGGGTTTTAGGTGTTCAAGTTTCGGGTTCGTATTCGGGTCGTTCGGGTTTGGTTTGGTTTGGTTGCCAATTTTTGACCGGTTATTATCAACTTTAGAGCCGGGTAACTTTGATCCTATTTTTCGTCTGTCATTATGGCTGAAGACGGAAAATTGGTGATTGAAAAGTTTGACGGTTCGGATTTTAGTTGTTGGAAAATGCAGATCGATGCATTGTTGGGTCAAAAAGACTTGGATATGGTACTGGAAGAAAAACCGGAGAAAATAGATAAAGTTGAGCAAGCTCTGTGGAATGCCAAGGACAAGAAAGCTAGAGGTATTATCATATTGTCTTTGACGAGGAGTGTTGCATTTAACATCATATCTGAAACCACGGCTCGTGGTATGATGTTGGCTCTGTCAAACATGTATGAAAAACCGTATGCAGCTAACAAAGTGTTCTTGATGAGAGAGTTGTTCACGATGAGAATGAAAGAGGGAAGCTTAGTGACCGAGCACATAAACAATCTGAATTCTCTTATGTCCAGATTGTCATCTGTGGGAATGAAATTCGATAATGAGACCAAAGCTGTGATTTTGCTATCTTCACTGCCTGATAGTTGGTCCGGGATGGTGACAACAGTCACTAACTCAGTTGGGCCTGAAGGGTTAACATTTGAAAAGATCTGAGATTTGGTATTGGGTGAAGATGTTCGCCGCAGGAATACTAAGGGGTCGTCTTCTGAGATGTAACATGTTGGCACGGGAAGGGAAAATAGTAGAAACAGTGGGAGCAGCAAGGGTTGGGGCAGAGCTCGTCTAGGGCTCGTCCAAGTGTGTGTTGTTGGGACTGCAATGTAAAGGGACATTTTAGGAATGAATGTCCGAACAAGAATTCTAACGGAGGATCGAAGAATTCTGGTGGATTGAACACTGCTGCGGTAAGCGATTCTGAGGATGACACTTTGATACTATGTGTTAAAAGCAGTGTGGAATCCTTGGTCATGGATTCCGGTGCATCATTCCATGCTACCCATAGCAATGATGGCATGCGGAATGTTAAAAAGGGTGATTTTGGCAAGGTTAGGATGGGAAACGGTAAAATTCTTGATGTGACTGGAATGGGAGATTTGCATTTGGTTACTACTTTGGGCACTACTTGGACTTTGTGTAACGTCAGGGTTATTCCGAGGCTTGAAACGAAGTTGATCTCTGTTGAGCAGTTGGATGAACAAGGTTTGGACGTTAAGTTTGGTGGTGGAAAGTGGAAGGTCGTGAAAGGTAATCTCGTGGTTGCTAGTGGTTTCAAGAAGGGGTCATTGTATATAGTGCCTGTTCCGTCTGGGGAAGTGACCACCTCTGTTAAGACGAACGCCAAAGTCGGGCTTGCTGATTCGATAGTTAAACGAGTCTGGTTTGCAAAAAAGGACTCTGGGACTTCAGGTAATCAGTTTGAGCGTATTCGGAGATCTGAACGTGTACGGGATTTTTATAGCAGTGGGAGCACAGGGAGTGTTTCGACACCGTCGGGAAATAGATGTTGGGTTCAGAAGACCAGGTTTCCGAATGAAATCTCTCTTGAGAAGTTTCTGCTAGTGGGGAGTGTTCCTCTGAGAATCCCTGTATCTGATAGTTTGTGTATATGGGAATCAGTTGGGATTGAGGATGTGAAGACAGAGTCTTTTGAGACCGGGTTGAAGCCATCTGGGGCTTCAACGGGCCTTTCTGTTTACTGATGATAATTAGCCGGTTGTAACTAGGTTTATTGGGGATACATGGTTTGAAGTTTGGTTTGTTTTTGGGAGCTGGACCAGGAAGACTTTTGTTCCTGTGTGTGTTTGAACTTTACGGATTACTAAAGACATGGATTGCTTTGTGCTTGTTGGCGGACTTGGTGTTTATCGCAAGGCGTTCAAGTGGGAGATTGTTGGGTATGAAGTCCTTGGGCTAGTTATTGCTATTGGGTTTGTTTTATTGGATGTTTAGAAAACCCATTGAGGTTTTCTTGTTCACCAAGCCTAAACCCTAGATTAGTCTCTATATATATCGTGTCTATGTAATTGTAATAGTTGTCAGAGCTTAATAAGATATCCCTAGTTGCAGCCCGTGAACGTAGGTTCCCCACTGGAACCGAACCACATAAAATTCTCGTGTTCGTGTGTCGTGCTTTATATTTTCTTGGTTGTTATTGCGTGTTCGTTGTGAATCGATCATTCCGCTGCACCACTTAATCCTAACAGGGGTGCCCAGGGTCCCCTGTTTTTTGGCTCAGTAGTGGAAGTTTGCGATTTTCGTATGTGGTTTTTATATGAATTGAGTCCGGCCCCCACCAACAGAAAAAAATTTGGGCTTCGTGATTTTCGGCCCGCAACACTATTTTTTTAAAGCTTCGCTACTGGTGGTGGGAACTTGTTTCAGGCACATAACATAAACTTTTAAGAGGTCACCCACTATGGATTGTTATCTCTCATGCATGTTTAGCTATGAGGTTCTCTACTTGACTTACCAGTATCATCAACAAAACTAATGTACCTGAAATGCGTTGGTGATATCGAAACGGACGTTCTATGTGACCCAGTATCTCTTATATTTAAGAAATATTACACATAACATAAAGATATATATGTCTAAAATGTCAGTCTTTAATGTTTATATTTTCATGTTATGTTTTGTTCGGTCAGGGTTAGGCCCGTGTGGACTATGGTCCGAGTCATTGGCCTTCACAAAGACATAAATTTGAATATGACATTGTATTTTATTAATTTTTATAAATAAGTATTTAAATAAATGCCAGAAAATGCCAACCAAAGCTCATGGACTACATGGTTTATTTTAAGAAAAATTAAAAACAAATAAATCATTATCTATGATGGGTTTGCAATATTGAAGTATTCTACCAGTGCTAGTCGACGGTTGCTGATCCCATGATATTCATATTTGTGTCTTATTCTATCTTTCGTTATGGAAGGATTTATTCTCGGTTATAAATTAGTTTTTTTTTAAGGTGATTTTCTATATTGTGGTAGAGATCATCACAACCCCTCAGAAGGGGATCCCCTAGCCACTCTACAATGGTCAGACTATGTTGTCTTAACCGGTTATAAATTAATTAACGAGGCTTGATTTTCTAATAGTGGTTATATGCCCTTTGATCTCAAATAATCAACTCAACTACAAAGAAGCAAAACATCTTCTACGCGTTATACTCAATGTGTATTATATGGCTCGTAGATATATCTCAAACATATTACTGGTTATGAAATTAATAGATGTGTTCTAGATACGTACCAATATAGAAACTATTGATTTATGCTTAGGTTGGTGGAATAGTGAGATGAAAGAAAAATAAAAAAATGTTTAAAAATTAGGGCTGGACTCATCGTGCGTGGAAGTCTGACATTCTTTAAGAAAATAATTCAATAGAGTTCGGAAAGCCGAGTTTAGAAGCCGACATACGAGAGCACGAAGGGTGCTTTATGTCTCCTCAGATGCCCTAAAAAAACTCATCCATAGGATCCCACAAAGATCTTCAATTTTCTCACACACAGAAAAAGCATATTATATATTAAAAATGTAGTTTTTAACAATCTTAAGACTTGAAAAACAATACGATGTAATGAATACAACTGGAGGTCTCAAACATATATAATTGTATTTATTTAATGTTTTTAGTTTTTTAACGTTTAACAAAACCGACCACCCGGGTACATGTATAGGCAAAATGTTACTCACGTCTGCGATTACAAACAACGTTAGTGACCCAGCTTGTCACGAATTCTAGGAAAACCTGCCGATTGAAGAAGGCCCACTGTGGCAAAAGTCATGGCTCACGTATAACATTTTGTCAAGAACGAGACTCTAACCAGAGACCTCGTAAGTCATTTGAACACCGTAGAGCACTTTCCCTTTGGTTTTTTGTAATGTACGTATTAATTAATTACTTGTTTAAAAAGACTTCTAAATGCACAGGTAAGCTACACTTGTGATTAAACCAAAAATATATTTTTTCTTTGAAAGGTGAACTTCAGTAAAACACAAACGACCCTCAAAACAAGGACCGAAGCAAAACCGCAACAACTAAATCATGTACAAAGGATACAACACCCAATCCTTCCAAACCAAATCTTTAAACTTAGACCTAGCCTTAAGCCAAAGAAAAAAATAAAGACTTGACTTTGGCTACAACTTCCTGAACTTTAGCCTTTGTCCTTCTGAAAATCTTGTCATTACTAGTGCTCCAAACTATCCACATAATTGTCAACTGGTATAATTAAGGAAGGTGTTTTATTTATTTGTGTTGGGATATATTCCAAAAAGAAGCGTGGTCAGATGGTTTGTATGGTTGTGTTAGATGGTTTGGCTCGGCAGTGGATGCGGGTTCGACCCTTAGCATTAACAACATTTTTTTTAAACCCTTTATATATATATATATAAAACCTATTTATCTTTTAAAATAGTTTTTAAATACTAAAAGTGGTTATTAAATTCAATAAAAATTATTTTATGCTATTCTGATGGTAAAGACTATCATACAATTTTTAGTTTTTCAAAAATCATTTATTTAATATATATATATAAAATATATTACAAGTTTATTCATTTATAAGTTAAAAATTCTATAAAAATATCTAAACGATTTTATAAAATTTCACAAAATTATTTTAAACTTATAAATCAATAAATGTTCCAGAAATAAATTTTAATTTCAGAAAAACGTTTATTTAATATTTTTAATCAATTTTTGCTATTTTAATCATAAATAATTCATAATAAATCCGTTTTTCACTATTTTTACATCAAAATTTTACATAAATTATTTTTGTTCATTTAGAACAGAAATATAAAATTTAATTTGAAACTTTATGAATTTTAATATTTTTAGATATTAATACTATATTTTGACAAATAAATATTAATATGCTATATATTCAATTATTAAGAAAACAATTCTATAAAAATTATTTTCATACTTACAACATTATAATACAATCATCTTTAATTAAAATTTTACAAAAAGTCCTTTTATTTATTTATCTTTCTAAATTCTTTATTTATGTATCCCAGTAACAATTTATCTAAAATAACAATTAAACAATTGTCTATCCCCAAATTAGGAACCTTAGAAATACTTGTAGACTAGAAAAACTTAGACTTATTTATTGCCTTAAACATAGGGTAATACTTGGCAACGTTGGACCACACTTATTCTATTTCTAAGGACTTGATACTTTGCTAAGGCGAGTTTACGTAACCTTGTTTATGCAACTTTTTATACTTGAAACTTTATACTTAAGCAATTCTTATACACATGTCTAGTTGTAATTTTTTGCTGCCACATGTCATAGACAAAAACTTGTTAGACTTAAACTTAAACTTGCATAATCATTAACCCTGATCAAGCCGGCGGTATACAATGATAGATCTATTGGATTGATAACCCCACATAGATTCGTTGACCATTTCTATGGGGAGCGCGGGTGATTGTTATCGTTCTAAACTTTATAAGGAGAACCGTGAAAGCGGGATGGACCTAAACTTTATAAGGAGAACCGTGGATGCGGGATGGACCTAAACTTTGTCGGAGGATTGATTATGTGCATACTATACTTGTTGTTTGCGCATGTAGACTTAGACTTACATTAGACGTGTAAATTGCTAAACTCTTATTCTTCTAAAACTTATTGCTTAACTTGGCTTATGTATTCTCACCAACTTCTAGTTGACCCCCCCATATTTTCCAAACTCAACAGGAAAAACTGATGCTTGAAGTCTAAAGTTAGCATGAGTAGTTATTTGAAGTTTCCAGTTTCGTTTGCTTGTTTGATGTACTAGATTTCATTCAAGACTTTGTTATTAATTTCAAATTTGGATATGTTTATTGGAATAAATACTTATTTAAAACTTGATTACCATGTGTTACTGAACAATCATTCATACGTGACACCTCGATGTTTCCGCCATCAGTTGGGGTGTTACAGATTTGACATCAACGATTTGCTGCAGGCGGTGTCTAGGAATCGGAATAAGGAAGCGGCCAAGATTGTTCAAGGGATTAAACCAAAAATATATGATTACTGTAACGAGGGAAATTCTCTCTTGAAGATTGAGAGATTTGAAATAATATTTATAATGATAATGAGATTAAGTGAAATTAATGAGATTAAACCAATTTTTTTTCCTTTTATGAACCAAAAACCACTAAAAATATATGATTAGGTGAAATTAATGGGATTAAGCCATTTCCTTATGGTGAAGTGGAGTCAAATGAGAAAAATGGATGATGTGGCATCTAGGTGGAGCTAAGAAGGGTTAAAGTATATATAAATAAACCATATCTTTGTAACCGATTGGGAGCATTCATTTTACTGTTTGATCTTCAGGTGTTTAGAAGACAATAAGGAAGTGAGTATAAAAGAGTATTTAATGGATTAATAAAATACTCATTCAAGATCAACGACTTAATATTGGAATTAATTGGGTTTAATGTGTTTTATGGAGGTGTGTTACATTTTGAGAAAAAGGTTGTGTTAATTTTCCTATTGCATTAGTGGTTTATACTTGGCTTCAAAAGTTGTACAACAAGAGTATAAAAGGAAGAGTGTGGTAAAAAAAATTAGGGAATTACACTATGGCTCTTGGTATGCCATTTTAAAATTTATGTAAAATTACATATCTATCTATCGAGTTTCTTTAATAAGGTAATATAGATAAGCATTAAGGTATCCGTTTGCATATTAACAATCCGGTTAAATGAATGTGAATATATAGGGTCTGTTTGGTATGAGGTAATGGAATGGATGAGGGAATGGAATGGACGAGGTAATGGAATGGACAAGGTAATGGAATGGATCATTACCATTCCATGTCTTGTTTGGTTGCCATGTGGGAATGAAACAAAACATTACTTTGTGTTGTTAGATAGACAAGAAAAGACGAAGGAATAAAATCAGTGGTTAGTGGCCGTGGTGGGTGGTGGTCAGTGGCGGTGATGGTGGGTGGTGATATGTGGCGGGTAGCGGCGGTGGTGGGTGGCGGTGGCGGTGGTCGGTGGGGCGGTGGAGGCGACGGTGGAAGGTGGAGGTGGATGGTCGTAATGGTGGGTGGGTGACGATGGTGAGTAGTGGTGGTGGTGGATGGCGATGGTGGTGGGTGGTGGTGGTGATGGTAGGTGGTGGTGTGTGGCGGTAGCGTGGTGGTGGATGGTGACGGCGGTGATAGGTGGTGGCGATGACGGTGGTGGGTGGCGGCAACAGTGGCAATGGGTGGAGGTGGATGGCGGTGATGGTGAGCGGGTGACGATGGTGAGTAATGGCGGTGGTGGGTGGAGGAGACGACAGTGATAGGTGGTGGTGGGTGGCGGCGGTAGTGGTGGGTAAAGGAAATTGTGGTGAGTGACGGTGGTAGGCGGTGGAGGCGGCGGTGGGTGGATGATGGTGGTGGGCG